>JAUMHQ010000089.1:4637275-4653423 GCA_032361165.1 Enteromius paludinosus | reverse complement strand
ATGCTAATATTTTGAGATAGGAATTTTGGGTTTTCATGAGCTGTATGCCAAAATCATCAATATTAAAACAATAAAAGCCTTGAACTTCAGTTGTGTGTAATGAATTTAATATACTAATGTTTATCAGTACATTACAGAAAATCACAATATGCTAATTTTTTGAGAAGGACCTGTATATTGCAAGGTTACAAGAGAACAGCACATGAATTCTGCAATCCAGACTAGACATCTCTCCATAATGTGAATTAATCTAATCTGTATTACGAGAGCTCAGCGCAAGTAAAGTTCAACCCATGATCCAGTCCCTCTTGCATGGCAAAAATGGCTGTTATGCGACCTCCCATAAAAGACTAAAGATTAAATTTAATCCATTCCGCCCATTAGATTGAGAGTGGGATTGGTTATAAAGCAAACTCTGATCTTCAATATATAATCTCCTTGCTATGTGCTTTTCACTGCACCAGGCTCTGTGGGAAAGCCTACAGTAGGTGGTGTCTTTTGCCAAATGAATGACTCTTGAAAGCCAGCGCCCAGGCATTCGTCAGGTTCCTGCCACACAGACAGTGATAGATATATGCAACCTTTAGCTTCTGATGCCTCAGCAAGAAGAAGAGAAAAAGGTTGGCACTTTTCTCTATTACCAAGAAAGAATGGGAGGAAACGAGGTTGTGGATAAACAGAAAAAGAGAGAGGCGACTTTACTTTGATATGGAAACTATTTGTCTACTCTTCTTCCCTCCATGCTTTCATTTGTCTTAATCTGTCCTATTCTGCCTTCATCATTTTCTTATTTTCTTCTCACTGTGTTTTTTTTACTTCCTATTAGAGGGCATTCAAATACTAACCTTGATGTTTCCAGTGAGAAAAAAAGTTATTTTTAAAGTTTCTGTGATGCTGCTTTTCCACCTGTCCAATGGCTCGCAGTAGGCCAGTCTACAGAGAGGAGGACATTTTCACACAAACACACACACACAAAGTTACATTTCCATTCTTGTTGCTAATATAATTGACATCTTAAGTGGTTCAATGTGTTTAGGAGAGCTGGGCTTTCACTTTTTTCTAAGCAATTACAGACTTATAATTTCAACTTATTTTGCAATGCCAAAGTTAGCTATTTTCTGTGACTCAGTTTTGCAAAACATAAGGAAATCTCCACAAAACAATGACATTAGCATGACACAATTGAAACAAGCCACAACACAACTAAATTGACACAACACAATTGAAAAAACGCTGCACCAAAATGAAATTAACACAACACAATTGAAACAAACCGCAACACAACACAGTGAAAACAAGCCACAACACAACAAAATTAACGTGACACAATGGAAACAAGCCGCAATACAACAAAATTAACGCAACACAATGGAAACAAGACACAATGAAAACAAGCCACAACACAACAAAATTAACATGACACAATGGAAACAAGCCGTGACACAACACAACGAAAGCAAGCCATAACAGAATGAAATGAACACAATGAGAACAAGCCTTAACACAACAAAATTAATGCAACACAATGGAAACATGTCACAATACATCAAAATTAACGCAACACATCAGAAGTGAGCCGCAACACAATGAAATTAACACAACACAATTGAAATGAACCGCAACACAACACAGAGAAAACAAGCCACAACACAACAAAATTAACGTGACACAATGGAAACATGCCGCAATACAACGAAATTAACGCAGCACAATGGAAACGAGCTGCAACAGAATGAAATGAACACAATGAGAACAAGCCTAAACACAACAAAATTAATGCAACACAATGGAAACATGCCACAATACAACAAAATTAACGCAACACATCAGAAGTGAGCCTCAACACAACGTAATTAAAGCAACACAATGACAACATGCCACAATACAACGAAATTAAAGCAAAAGAAACAAGCCATAACAGAGTGAAATTAACACAACAAAAACAACCGGAAACAAGCTGAAACACAAAGGAAGTAACACAACACAATGGAAAGACAAGGAAAGATGAGCTGCAAGACAAGGATTTTAACACAACAGAAACAAGCTGAAACACAATGAAATTAGCATAACACAAAAAATGGCCTGTGTTTTGTGTTGTAAAGATTTTATTTTGTTGTGCATTACTGGACCACCATAATTTTCTGTAAATATTCGAGACTTCTATTCTATAGGTGTAGTAATTAAATAACTTGAACAATAACAACATATAGTATCTATGCTAAGAAATACAACTCCAGCACAAATCAAACAGGAACCTTTCACATTCAAGTTACATGCAGCAGCACCTGCCATATGTCAAAACATAAAACAGGCAGAAAAATCCTTACATTGAAGGAGGGACCTGAGCTATATTTAGACACCAGAATATCATTATCGCCCTCCTAGGCCAGTATGTAATCACCTAGCAACCACCCGAACACCTTAGCAACCATATTTCAACAGCTTGGCAACCACTCAGAAGCCTCTAACATTGTGTTGGCTAGTTTTGCAGGGGCAAGCACTACTTGTATTTTCTTCAGTAAATGCAAAAATCTAGTTTCTCTCCTGTTTCCCTTGATAACTGAAATCCTTGAGTTCTATTCCGGTCTTAGTTAAATCTGTTACATGAGGCCTTGGAGGCGGTGGATAACCTTACGGGTTCACCATGTACCATTTATATCATTCTCATAGAACATTCTCTCTCGCTTCTCCGTTTTCAGGAATAGAAGGCGGAGGAATGGAAAAATCGAGACAGGCATAAAAACACAAAACATCATTGACTTCTTGCACTAGCAAGATTACTTACTTTAGGGGTGTCGCACCTATTAGGCACAGTTGATAATACTGTTTAAAAGTTTGGGGTCAGTAATTTTTTAAAGACATTTAAACTTTTATTGAGCAAGGATGCATTAAATTGATCAAAAATGACAGTGAAGACATTTGAAGTTTGAACTGAAGTTTGGCACTGGCGCCATGGTCATAGCAGCGTCAGCCAATGAAATTAGACAGGAACTCAACAACAAAAACTCGGATACAGGATGAACGTGATTGGCTGACGCCTGGCTACTGTATTTGCATAGAGTGATCCTAATTGGCTGACGCTTCCGTCGGCAGCGCTTCACTGGCGTTGCACGTGGCAGAAGTTGAACAATTCTCAACTTCTGCCGCGAGCAACGCAAGGGAAGCGCCACCGACGGATCCACAATTATTTTCGCCAGCGCTTGACGTCACCCATTCAAAGTCAATGGGAAGCGTTCACGCTGACGCCCCGTGTGAACACACCATAAGAGGAGAAACTAAAATGTACATGTTGAAAATAATGCATTTTTGCACATTGAACAACATAAACACATTTTTTAGCATCATATGAATCCCTTTAATAACAACAATGAATCAAATCAAATCATTTAAAAGTTTCCAAATTATAATTTTTTTATCATCAAAGTTAAAAATATGTTCTTGCATTACGAATTGGAAGCTGAACTCAAAATCCACTTGACTTAAAAATGAATAGAAGCCCATTTGAATGTACGTGACACATCTGTCTGTGCTAATATAAGTTGTATAGGACTTATAAGTGTGTGTGCTCCAAGCTGCTTCTGACACTATTAAGCCCAGAAGGTAGAAGCCACATGAATAACCATGAATACAGCACACCGAAGCCAAGCTTTCCCCTTTCACTCACTCAGTCCGCTAGCTCCGCCTGTGCTGCCCTATGTGAGTGTTTGTGTGTTCAGATTGGGTACCAGCAGGCAGCACAGCCTCTCTTTTTCAGTATCTCCCTTTCTTTGCCTACCCCCTCCTCCTCGGTCGCTCGGCGATTGAGGGAGAATGTGAGTAAAGCAAAAGAGGCAGGCGTGTTTTAACAGATGGCTCTTGCCGTCCCGATTCAGCCAGCTCACTGCCTCTGGTACAACTCGAACAGAAAGAGAGAGAGCGAAAGAGAGAGCAAGGTAGTTCAGGAAATTGAAACCACTTCAGTTTGAACTTTTCTTTTTTTTTTTTTTCTCGTCTCTTTTAAAACTTTCCGTCCAGCCTCTCTCGCTCTCACTTCTGTGTTGACAGTCACTTGAAAGTTTGACAAACTTCGCAACAATGCGGTGACCGCAGTGAAACAGTGTGCAGGAAGACAGCTATCAGAACAGAAGAGGAAAAAGTGCACCGGGACACTCCCCCCCCCAGATCCCGGCTGGCTGGTTTGGGGTCTCCGCGGCAGGACAGAAGGGGAAAAACTGCCACCTGCCTCCCCTGCAGCTGTGTGTGAGGTAGGCTCCAGTGACATGCTCTATTTTCCCCCCTCTCTCTCTCTCTCTCGCTCCCTTTGCTCAGCTGATGTAACCACACACTGGGAGTTCTGAGGAACAAGCGTAGCGCGGCAATTTGACGTTCCAGCATTGCGATCGCATGCTCTCCCTCCCGCTCCCTCTCAGTTCCCCCTTCACTTTCTCATTCTTAAAGGAGCAGTTTGCCTGTTGTTTTGGCTTCCTGTGCATACAGTGCATGTGTGATTTTTCTGTATGTGCTTGTGGGCGCATGGGTGTCATTGTTATTATTAGTTCACTGACAGACTGACTGACTGAGTTCTGAAAAAAGGGAGGGTCAGGGTTACACCCTGTTCCCTCGACAGACACGGTAATGTGTCAGACAGAGGAAACCTGCTCTTGATAAGTTTGAGACGTCCTGAGTTCACCAAAGCCTCATGCTTTTAGGTCACCTATCATCAGAGACACTGAATGGTATATATTTCAGTCAAAGGTTCAGCCACAACTGTTCATTCTTTATTTAGAATAATAACGAAGTCAGTCAAAATTGTGAAAGAGCAAAAGTGGGAGCAAAAAAAAAGCTCATAAAATCTTATGTTTCATCACATCATGAGGTGCATCCTGGGAAACTTTTTAAACATGTATTTAACACTTATTGGCAGCTCACTGTCCGCTCAGATCGGTCCCATTCATTGTTGTTTTTTATTTAAATTGTTTAATAAATATAAATCAATAAAATTAGTTTTCTAAGTTTTTACAGTAGGCAGTTTGAAAATATTTTCAGGAAAAATATATATGGATTTAAAAAAACAACACTTGTTTGCAAAAGCTTATATATGCAAATCTATATTACAGCCAGTGTTTCTTACTAATGTTGATTTTAAAGAACCCTTTAAAAGTTGACCTGTTTTTTTAGGTCGGCAAAAAGTCATATGTTAATTTAGACATGTTTTTAAATGAATTAAGAGATTCAGAATCTATATATATAAAGTTAAATAAAAATGCAATTATTTTGTGTGATTTAGGGATTGTAGTTTAAAAAAAAATTTTTTTTTTATTAACCTGTGAACCTCTATTTGTAAACTCTGCATTAGACTGAATCAGAACAATAATTTGTGAACTTAAGACTGATATGTAAAACTTTAAATAGCACTTCTCAGGGGTATCATTTGTTCAAGAATTGGCCCATGCCTGTGTTTCACATTTGTTGTTACATTTCTTTACCTAGTCTCTCTCATGAAATTCAGTTCAGATTGCAAATTGACAACTCAGCTGAATATAATGTCTTTTTCCATGGCGCTGCAGATTCTGAATAGCAGTGCGGGATAAGCTGCATATCTCATTTTATGCTATGATAAGGACTACTTTAGATTATATCTAGCTAACAAGGCTTGCTGAGCCAACAAAACCCAGTTCTTCATTTCTCTCTTTTTTTTCAAAGGAAGAGGAAGCAACTAAGGAAACGGAGCCACCGCTAAACTAAACCATAGTCTAATTTAGCTGTCGACTGATGATTTCAGTTTCTAATGAATGTACAAGCGTGTCGGTTGAAGATTAGCGTTAGCTTACAAGCGGTCTTTGATAAGTGTGTGTGTGTAGCAGCAGCTGTCTGAGAGGTGGTGTGTCTGTGTCTTTATTTTGGCTCTGAGATTTTGAGTGCCATGTTGATTTTGGGACTCTGACCGTGGTTAGCCTTCCATGGCCTAGCCAATGTTTACACTGATTGCTTACATTTGGTTAGTAAATTCCCACGATTTTGACAGGTGGCGAAGCGGGACCAGCAGATCGGGTGCTTTTGCTTGAGTTCTCTCACTCTTTCTTTGTCTCTCCTTCGTTATCTCTCTTTTTCTGCTCTATTTCTCCTCTCCTCCTGCTGTTAACCTCCGTGAAGGGGGGCTAAAAGGAAGTTGCTGCGCTCACTCAAGGCTAATGTTATGGCCGATGTCAGTGGAATGGAACCGTTTCATAGGTGATTGGCTCCGATGCCCAACTACTTTTCTGCCTTTCCCTTTATAGCAGAAGGTTTTAAAGACAGATAGCAGCTGTTTTATGTGGGCAGATGTTCACCTATAGTTGTTTTATGAACTTCAGCTAATTATATAAACTGATAACAAGGAGCCAGGGTAAGGTGGGTGTTTATGTACTTGTTTTTCTCTTGACATGAAGAGTCTGAATGAAGGGCTAACATGATCTAAGTCCGGACAACTGTGCATTCTTATACACTCTCAGAAATAAAAGCTGTCACGGGGGCGGCACCTTTTCAAAAAGTACATCTTTGTAATTATTATGGTTCAAACATGTACACTATTATGTACCTTTAATGTACCAAAATGGACCCACAAACATGTGTCTTTTGAAAAGGGACCACCACAGTGACAGCTTTTGTACCTTTATTTCTGAGAGAATACAAAGAAATTGTACTTGAAATGAGTGCAGAATCATAATTTGCTATTGTTCAGATTTTTTTATGACACATTCAACTTTTACAGTCTAAATAAAATATCAGAAGTCTCTGACGCTTATATCTGATGTGCCTTGTGAAATATGTGATAGACATGATGAACAGAGGCATGATTTCTTCTTCCACACTGGCACTCAAGCTGCTACTATAGGGACCTATGTAAATTTATCATATATAGACTACACTGTGAATAAACAAAGCAGATTTCATCCCTTAGATAACAGTCCAAAAGATCAGATTTGGTAAACAAAGAGGATTTATGCACAGTGTAAATGAACAAAGCCAAAAATACTTTGTTGTAGTATTAAGGTCGTTCATGTAACTGACCTCTGACCTTTCCAGTATCGTGAGACATCCTTTTCTTCAGAATCTTCTGAAGGCTTTTTATTGAGTGCTTCTAAATAATTTCTTCTCATTATTCTGGTTTGGTGTTTTCACTATCACTTTGTCTTTTCTGATTTGGCTCACGATCTTCCTTGTCTGACTGTTTTCTTGTTTTGAGCACACACTTTCTAGTCATGTGTTGTTGAGAACGTTTGCTCTGGACTGAATTCCTCTGTTGCTGGAAGTGGGGCACTGTGTCTAATTGCTCACACAAACACACTTACTGTAAAAAGGCCACTGACACCATAACACACATATGTTTGGACAAAATGTGCCCCTCATAAATGTGTTGTAGATGCCAGTGCACCCCTGTGAATGCAGCATGAACAGTCTATCTGGCATTTTTTCCTTTGACTTAGTCACCTCTGGATCTTCCAGTTGCTTTGAAATGATATATATCAGAAAAAGCATTACACAAATAAACATGAAATATATGTTGGCAGAATGCAAAAATAAAATTGGCACAAAATGACAAAAATAACCCAAAATTGTTTGAAACTTGTCATGTTCTTTTTAATGCAATTTAAAAAAAAATAAAAAATTGATTGATTGATAAAATTAATAATTAAATGAATTTGAATTAATGTAATCAAGTAGACTCCCCTAAATTAATAAAATAGTAATATTTACATTGAATACACAAAAAACATCAATTATTTTAAATAACATTTTTATCTTTTTATTACAATTTTTAATTAATTTATTAATGTATTTATTTATTGAAATCCAACCATGGAGTAAACATGTAAATTGGAGTATAAAAATGTCCATGCAAAGCAAAACATAATAACCTTACTAGACTGTGATGTGATTTGTGTTATAATTAGCAGTTGCAAATATTTTAGATACATGTATTTATATACATTTATATACAACTAAAATTATATTTTGTATTGGTTATTACACTGATTTTGGTCAGGCAAAAATGTTTCTATTCTTATAAATATTTTAGAACCAAAATAGTTCATTACATCTTCCTCTTCATTTCTCTGCATAAATCCAGTCTTCCAAAAGACACATTTAGTCTCTCCACCTTAGGCTCTCATCATGATGGTTATCCCGCTTTGGCTTTTTGACAGTATGCCTCAGAGAAACTATAATTTGTACTGCTTGCATTAAATGTGTGATACACCGATGTCAGAAGTTCAGCATCTGCAACAGGAAGCCATTAGCAACATGTTTATACAGTGTAGATTTACAGTCTACATGTGCGGACCTGCGTCTGTGAAAGATTTTAGGAGATTCCTGCAGAGATTCATGCATAATGCAACATGTAATGTCTCCTAAGTGTTTCATAGCTAAAAGTGAGCAAAGCGTAGCTGTGTACTGTAACACACTCATGTACTCAGAGCAGTGAACACTAACAGCAAAAATATCTTAAATATTTTAAGAGGCACACAATCAGACTGACGCAAATGGACTTAAATAGGATTGGAGGTCATCTGAGGGGAAGAATGAGGGTGTGAGTCTCAGAAACCACCAAAAAAAAGATAGAAAGAGAGAATCCAAGACATAGAGATGCATAGAAGTTCAGTGTTAGTGTATCCGGACTGGATCAATCTCAGTTTGCCATTTAGTTCGTCTCAGGACCCAACAAGAGTGCACAGTCTGAAATCTGTCATCTTGTTCATGGGCGATCAGTTCTTAGAAATATAGTTTTGGGCCAGTCAGCTGAGCGATTATTGTGCAACCAAGTTCTTTGGTTGCTTTAGTGATGTGTTCACCTGGTCTTGTCAGAGTTATTAAATGATTTATTATAGCCTGAGGATGTTTCTTCATCAGAACATATTTTAGAGAAATATAGCATACCATCACTTGGTCAACAATGGATCTTCTGCAGTGAATGGGTGCCGTCAAAATGTTATCAATCCAGCCGTTTTTGGAGCTTAATTAAATAAATGCTTTGTTTATAATGAGGAAAACGTTTTAAGCCATGAAACTAGCAGGGTGTGTTAATGGTACAAAGATGCCAAAAGATTCAGGGAAAGTTTGATTTGTCATATCAAGACCCCTTTAATGTCTTGGAGAAAAAGGCTGTGTGTTTGTAAGAGATAAATCCATAATCTAAATATTTATAACTAAAATATGAGTTCACTACACTGTACATTCACAACATGGTGTTCACCAAAACTCATCTACATCTTGGATGGCCTGAGAGTGAGCAAATTTTTAGAACTCTATAAATAAAAAAACCTAAGATAAACTGAAAAAAATCACAGAAAGGCAGAATTACAAAATGAAATGAAAACAGAAAATACGTCAAATATATGCCAGCATAACATATACGACAGAAGCATCAAGATCTAATCATCTCTGCAAACGCTCGCCATTACCCTCTTTATACATGGGCCGGCACAGCTTGCTTCCAGCTCTTGGGTCCGTCCGGGCAGAACAGATCAGGCTTGGTCCAGGATTTCAACTTCCGAAAATAGACAATTTCCTGAGTTTTAGGAAGCTGGAGTTGTATTTATCTTTGTTAGGTAAACACAGAGTGCAGAGGTGAGGGATGATGCCCTCCTCGAGCCTTGTTCTGGAGCTGAAGTGCACAGCAGGTAGCTGGATCTCTGTATTCATGAGCTCTTCACCCCGTTACACTCTGTTTGCTAACAGCAGAAACGTGTGGGGGGGTGTGCGCGTGGACGTCTGCGTGGGTGCTTGTGTGTAAAGACCGTATTTCCTGGAAGCTCGAGTGTGGGATTTTGGTTTCGGCACAATTGTGGGCTGTGTGAGCACCACAGCTTCACCTGCTCTCTAGTCAGATGATATCACAAGGTGCTGTCACCATTTTGTTAAAGGAATAGTTCACCCAAAAATGAAAATTACAGCTTAGAGTCAAGAGTTAAAAAAAAAAAAGGGAATCACATTGTTTAAAGAGATAATTCACACAGAAATAATATTTTTCTTCTGTTGAACACACACACACACACACACACACACACGTCTGGTCAGCTATACTATTGTTGCAGGGACTCTCCATAGGCGTAATGGTTTTTATACTATACAGACCACATTTTCTATCATCCTACACCAACCCTACCCCTAAACCTACGCCTTAAAGGAAACTTTCTGCATTTTTACTTTCTCAAAGAAACTTATAAGCTTTATAAGCTTTTGTACCTACCTGTATGGGGTACCTCCATTTAGGTCCCCACCATGAAAAAAGTCCCCATGAATCTGTGTGTATACAAGTTTAAGTCCCTGCAAGTCTGTATAGACAAATTCACAAAGACATACACAAATGAAGACTTTGAGACATTCACACAGGTTATGTGTGTTTGCTTAAAAAATCTTCATGTTTAAAACTTAATGTTACACTGTAAGCTCTTCAGATCAGTGTGTTTGCTTCTAAGTTCTTTAGCAGTGTACAGAGAATAACACTTTCTTTGTTGAAACTTAAAAGGTTCTCCAATGACATCAGACTGGTAAAGCCCTTTGGTCCTAATGTGAAGCTTTATATGTAAGAGTGTCTTTGAAATCTGTGTCTTTCTCTGTTTCTTTAGCGTTCTCTTTGAACGACAGCATGGTTGTCATTAGCAGGTCACCATAAATGTTTTCAGAATGGAACATCAGTCAGGGCTTGACTTTATGCCACCACACACACACTGGAGCTCATACAGAAGGTCTGTTCCTTGTTTGTTGAAATAGTTCACGCTTGCCACAGGTACGCAGGCATATGAAGTTCTCCAGTGCTTCGCTCACTCTCCGCTTCTTACAAACGCACACATACAGCACACTCCATCTGTGTGGAAAGCTCTGGGTTATTTGCCTCTCACATGTATCCACTGATTTGTCCCCTTCTGAGTCAGTAGATGCATCAATGTGCATGCATACTTGCATACTGTATAGCAGGTGCAAAAATAAGTGTGATTAAAATGCTTTAAAAAAAATTACAAGTTATTTTTGTGTAATTAATTAATCTAAATTAACTTGTTAAAGTCCCGGCCCATATATATATATATATATATATATATTTTTTTTTTTTTTTAATTTATAAATTTTTTTTACCCTTTCACTAGGAGTTTGATTGACAGGTGATCTGACCAATCATAATGCTGAATCTTCCCTTTTTATCCAACAAACAAGCCTGACAGAAGATTAGAAAAACGTTGGTGACTTAAACTTAAAAAATGGTGTGTACTGATGTCTTTCTATGGCTGAAGCAAGATACCTTCTGGTGTCCATTCATGTTAATTTCACACTGTAACTGGTAAAGAGGAAGAGCTGATCGGTTTACGTGCTGCTTAAACTCAGGTGCTAGTGATCTGTTACGACACAAAATGGTATATGTAGTTTGAATTTTATACAAAATGACAAATATGCAGTGATGGGCAGTAGCGTCGCTACAAGTAATGACACTACTAGTTTAACTACATTTCTCAGTAGCGTGTTGGTAGCATCGCTATTTTCCGAATCAAATAGCTTTTCAGTAGCGAAGCTCTTTTATTGATCAAGTAGCGCGGTAGCAATGCAGCCGCATTAATATCAGTGACTTTTACTGCGGTTGGTAATGAGCTTTTTGGTGTTGGCGCCCCCTTCTGCACTGGACGCGTGACATGCTTGGGTGAACACTTTTTGGAAAGATGGCAGAGGACGGAAAGGAATTGATCCCGAGGGGAGAGTCGCCGTGGCCGTACCTCGAAAAGTTCATGACGCTGACTGAGACAATGGTCTGTTTTTTGCCATGGTGGTACTGTTTGGAGTAGTTTATAATTCTACTAATGTGGTTTGTCCTGTGGTTTAAGCTGACTGCACAATTATGCATGCCTATCTGTTTGAATGACATTTATTATCACTAAGGTAGCATTGATTTGAAGTTGGTTCAATTAAAAAAAAATTGCTTAGATGTAGCAAGCTACTTTTACGATGTTGCTGTAGCTTAGCTTGCTACATTTCTCAGGGTAGTAGCTTTAGTGTAGTTAAGCTACATTCAATGTAGAGTAACTGATAGCTTAGCTCACTACATTTTCTAAGTAGCTTGCCCAACACTGTAAATATGAAAAGGAGAGATTTTTTTCAGTGCGAGAGAGTGCCATGCATTGTCAGACATAGCATCCTAACACTGATACACTTATTGTGATCTGCACTAATGCTTTGATAAAAACTCTTCTTTATCATGCCAAAACATCTTTGAATACTTCATCTTGGGAGATTCAAGCGGTCTCTCACTTTCTGTTTTTCTTCATTTCTCTTTCCTTCTTGTCATGGCTTTAAGCCACCTTGTCAAGTCAGTCTGTGCTTTCTCTCTCTCTCTCTCTCTCTCTCTCTCATTTCACACATCACTGCGTTCACTCGTCTCCCCGCTTATCTGCCCACCTTTTTATTGGCCCTCTATCCTGGCCTTTTCTCTTAACAATTTAGCTCTACCAATAAAATCTCACAAGTAGATAAGCCTGACCTAATACAGCTTTATGAAGAGCTGAGGTAATTTAAGTCATTTTGTTTAATTCTGTTTGGTCACTCAGGGTTGCACTTCATTTACTTTTTCCAATTTTCTTCAAATTTGTGTGAAAGGCTAATTGTGTTGGTCATGAGGTCTCCATGTGAATGACGGAGGGGAAGCTACATTCAACAATAAGAAAGCGCTACAGAGTTGAGCCAGAGAGAAGCCTCTGATCAGTGACATGTAAAGCTCATGGATGTGGGTTTACTATATTTTTTTTAACATTTGAAGTTAAAATTTGACACTGATTAAAGTGCCAAAAAGAAGAGCAGTTCACACATCCAACTGCAAATGGCTAGTTGCATAGTTACACTCTTTTTCTCGACATTTTCTTTCACCTAAATCTAACCATCACTAAAGCCTTTCTGCATTTTTAGACCTCAGAATGATAGAATGTAGACTTCAGAAGCTCATATCTGATGCATGCAAGAAAAAGACCTCCGTGTCAAATGTTTTAGGAGTTATTTTCACTTAGTAAGATTTTATATTGTGCACAAAATCATATTTATATGCACTTACAATGGGTTCTATGGGGTAAGACACCATTAAATGTGTTAATCCAACTTGATCTCGCGGCACTTCGTACATATTTTACGAGGTGGCTAATTCATACGAATTCATATGATTTCTTTTAAATCGTACGTATTTTACAAGTTGCCAATTCGTATGAATTTCTACGAATGACCTTTACCTAACCCCGCCCCTAAACCTACCTATCTCAGGGTTTTAGACAAATGTGAGTGAGAAAAGCTTTAGACAAAAAAAGAGTGAGGTTGTATGAATTAGTATGAATTAGCACAAATTTGGCACCTCGTATGGATACGTACGAATTGGTTGTGAGACTGTGTTGGTTAATCCAACTAGCTGTCTCACCTCAGAGCTTAACAATTCTCAATATCTAAATTTTTATACAGAATAAATGGTATGATAATACTTTGCCTCCAGAATGTTTTGTCTCATAGATTTACATTCTAAATACATTACTGTATTTGTTTTTTATGAACTGATGGACAAGTCGAAAGTAACTAATTGGCATTCCACGGACGTTGCTGAAAGAGCTTAACTGGTATTGAGCTCAGAACATGTTTAAAGTGAAGTTGTGAGAAATAGTCGTGATAAGATGATGATTAACAGGATTTAATTAGGCCAACATTGATTGGGCAGCATGAACCAATACATCATTGCGGAGAGACATTGAAAATCCAATTAGAGTGGGAGTTTGAGGGAGGGCTGGAGACATGAGGGGTGTAGTAATGTGTTGTTGACTGACTGTGGAGGCTGAAAAAACTACATTTGAAATAAAGCTTGAACTGAAGAAGAACAATGCTTTCCATGAGATAAAGACTGAACACATAACTGAGATTTATACATTATTAGGATATTAGGTTTGTTAGGATAGGATAATATTTGGCAGAGAAACAGCTATTTGAAAATCTGGAATTTGAGGGTGCAAAAAAATCGAAATATTGAGGAAAATTGCCGTATTCCAAACAAAGTATATTGCTAAAAATTGAGTTTTGATATATTTACGTTTGGAAATTTACAAAATAGCTTAATGGAACATGGTTTTTATTTAATATTCTTATGATTTTTGGCATAAAAAAAAAAAAAAAAAATATATATATATATATATAACATTTAACAGATTATTGTTTTTTTACTGTAATTTTAATCAAACAAACATCACAGGAAGAGTCATTTCTTTATTTGCCATCAATTTATTCTCACTGCTATAAATACAAAATTAGATATTAAAAACTACTTGTCAAATCTGATTTTACTCTTTCTTTCACAAGGTGTAGTTTTCCCTCATTTGCCTCTGTTAACATTGCACTGCATGGACCATTTCATAGAAGGACCATTATTTCAAGATTATGCAACTGGACTTAAGAAACATTAATCATCGATTCCCACGCGAGTGAAAAAAAACAACAAAAAAACTAATGAGACAAAACCAGTATACTCTCATGCAACAGAACGAAATGTTTAACTGAATGGTACGTTTGACTCATAGTCTGCAAAATTAAATGAGAAGTGTGAAGTCTGTTGTATAATTCCCAGTGAAGGCCGCTTTTGACAGTGTGTAGGCCTGAGACCTCTGCTGTCTTGCCAAAGCCAGGTGAACCAAAGGACATACTGAAAGTTTAAAGGCAGAACTTCGCAATAAATGCGCTCACAGTTTCTCTGAAGTGGCCTTCAGAGAAGAAAGAGAATTGAAAATGAAGCAGACAAATGGAGATATTTTATCCTCTGCAGGGACTTGTAAATATAAACTGATGCAGCTGTCAAATGTTAGCGATATCTGATATGTCGGAGCTGTAAGTAATCGCATTTAAAAGAACACCTCACGCACAGGCTTGTGTATACGCGTGTTAGCGAAGCGTCCTTGTTTATGTGCGAGGACAACAGAAAAAGCAGAGCCTGGGGACAAATCTAAATCGAGTGATGGTGTGTCTGTCAGGTTGCTAGTCTACTTTGTTAATGACTGTCGTCGGGATGTGTGTCTTCCAGAGAGACGCTATCGCATATACGCGAACCAATTTTTCAACTTATTCTCTACAGCCAAATCAATTTCAAGCTCTCGGACAACTCCGGCTAGCATTTAGCGGGTTTATTGGTGCTCTTGTTGTGTTTATTACTCGCCTTACATTGAAAAGGCAGCAGGTTTAATTCTCGCACGCTAAAGACTGTGGAAAACAGATAAAACGCTAGAGCGGGAGATGAAAGCGAGCTCATAACAAAATGAGTTCACAGGGGTAAAAAGGGAAGCTTAATGACTGTGTTTGACTGACAGGGATTAGCGCTGTAAGCACACGCGGTGTGATTTGGGTAATTACAGTAGTGCTTTCCTGGTAAGACTGACTGTTACCATGACGCTCTAAAGGAGTCCTTGAGGAGCTGCGCGGGTGACTTGACACTCCAATAAAAATGGCTCGGAGGAACACAGATCCGGTATCACCTCTCACCTTGTTAGCATCATCAAATAAAACAAGCGCTTGAGGAAAACATTGCAGAAAGCACAGTGATCTGCACAGGCGTCACTCAAAACCCCCGCCGCCGGGGTGCATCACGCATGCATCTGTGAGCGAGAACTGAATTCTTGAAATGGAAACTGTTAGCGCACCTTGAGATAACAGTTAAATTTGCTGGATTTTCATGTTTTCTGAGGAGGTTGTCATTACAAAACTTGCTTTCAAGATGGTTCTTGATTGTGATGTGGAGGCTTGGCAGTTGGTTACTATGCAGATGCTAAGATGTGGGATGTTTGGATGCATTTGCAAAGGAGTTCTAGGTGTTTGCTAAGGCATTGCTTGATGCCAGTTCACTCAAAAATTCTGTCGTCAGTTACTAACTCTCATGTTCTTTCAAGCTTTTCTTTCATCTTTGAAACACATACGAATATATTTGTGAGAAACTTGAGAGGTTTCTGTGCTTCCATAAAAAAATTGCACCGATGCTTCAAAATGTTCATGAAGATGGTAGGGAAATCCATATAATCCTTAATTGCTTTAAATGATAAACAGATCAAACTTAAGATGTTATTCATATTTATTACACGGCTCTCTGGAATGCTTGATTCTGATTGGTCAGTTGAGACATTTGCAGGTTCATTATTTTCGAA
>JAUMHQ010000089.1:4595735-4627594 GCA_032361165.1 Enteromius paludinosus | reverse complement strand
CATGAGGGAGCTGACAGGTAAATAAACAGCACATGGGACTGGAAAAGAAAAAAGGACAACAGACATGGAACGCCAAGGCGTGACAATCTATGAGTTTCTGTCTAGACGATTCTTTATTTCTAAAATGTTGCATTTATTATTTAATTATTATTTAGATTTTTAAAATGTTTATATAATATTTTTTATAGTTTACTACTGTATAAATGAGTTTTTTCTCTACACTAATTGATATTTTTATTTTGTTTTATTTTGTTACAGCTTTTTATTTAATTAAATTTTTTTAAATATTTGACTAGTACTGTATACATACATTTCTCTTTAGACTAATTTTGTTTTTGATAAATTTTATTAATTAACATTTTTTTATTTTATTTTTAAAAAATAGTTTAAATACCACTACATGCATGAGTTTCTCTCTAGACTAATACATTTTTTAAATTATGTTTAATTATATTATTTACAAGCTTTAAATAGCCGTTTACATGAGCATCACAACCAACCACTATTTTTAACAACATAATTACACGGTGTCTGTTTTAACTTTAGTAATAAATTGTCATAATAAACATTACTGTACCGCAAAATGAAAAAAAAAAGAAAAATATTTCATATTATGTTTTAAGACAGACCAAACTGGTCTAAATGGGCCATTTATAGGTGTTTTTGAGTTACCTGTACTGCAAAAAACTTCCGTTCCATGTTTCCACGTTGTTTATTTTTATTTCCTTTAGCCTGGAATCAAAGGTAAAAATAACTCCTTCTGAGACATGAGTCAGTGTACTTGTTTTCTTAAGATGTCAAAGAAACATCCTTCTCTTTTGTATAAAAAAAAAAAAGAGTCACAAGGACAGTTCTTGTTGTTCGTCTGCCGTCCACCTCCACATCAGATGTGCTGCTAAAAGCTGCTAAAGCGTCTGTAGGAGTGAGTTGGAGCTGTCAGTCAAACTCTCTGCCACAGTGAATGGCGGATGGACTCGTGTTTTCTAATAAGGTCATTCTTCTTTCCTAATTGGGCACGTGTTCTGTGGACAGCGGTACCCAATCTAACACTCTGGGAAAAAAATGCACGTGTAATCTTAAAAATCCCTGTAGAGAGCCAGTGCTAATCCATCATTCTATTTCTAAAGGTTATTTTTGGAGAAAACTTCATTAGAAATAGCACTCCTTTGAGTGTGTCAGCAAAAGGCGAGATGTGGGAGGATGTGGGATGTTGTTAGGAGAACTTAAATATGTGTTTTAAAAGAGCGGAAGCTTCCGCTTTGTGCTTGATTATTAATTTCTGAAAACAGCACTATTTTGTGTTTCTAGACAAAGCACTAGGCTTCTTTATTTAGTCTGGCTTCAGCGAGTGTCCTGCAGTTATTTATTGGTGTGTGTATGTGTGTGTGAGATGAGAGGAGGGGCCGTGACCCATCCCACAGGGCTGTTTGTATTTTTCCGTGGTCCGCTGCCGTGTGGACGTGTAGAGATTTGTTACCTAGGGTACCATTTATCATAGTAACAGCACCGTGCAGGGGCAACATGGGAGGAAACCAATCATCCATCATATACATGGCCTGTCTCCACAGCAACGCCACGGCCCGTGACTGGAGGCAGAGGGGATGCTGGGGGATTGAGTGGATCACTTAGAGTTCACAACCGGGAACCTGTCGTCTATCTTACACCTAGATAAATAACGGGATGCTATAGGTTTGTGTTGTTTTTATTATAAAGCTAATTGCCTAATACAAACTAAAAGTGTTTCGTTTGTAAAAAAACGAAATATGTGTCTATATGTAAATAGTTGACAAAAAAAAACAAGGCAATAATTATATGGCTGAAAAAAAGAGTCCATTTAAATGTTTTGAAAACTCTATTTATTACTTAAGCATTTCTGTAACTTTTTAGTATAGGCACCATGAAGAAGCTCTTCTTTCTGTCTGTCTCTTCTTCTAAGTGTCTGAGTGATTTATTTTTGAGTATGTAGACTTTGCACAACCCTGCAGCAACTGGGTCTTTGTAAACAATCCACTCGAATCCTTTGAGCCTTGGCTGCAGGTGTTTGTGTGTGTCTGAGAGAGAGAGAAAGAGAGTAAGAGACCCCCTTTAGGGTGTGATAGTGAGCATAGTATTTTTGGCAGTAGTTAAGGCCATTATATCAGCAAGAGTGTGGAGGAAAGAGAGAGAGAGAGCTCTTTTTCTCTGTGTCCACCAGGAATAGCAGCCACCTCAGGGGTCTCAGTGTGACTTATTTCCCCCGTCACTTAGATCGCCCCGCCAGCAACGTCCCCTATTACTAGTTCAGAAAGAAATGTGAAGGAAAGTGAATCTCTGAAGAACTTGTTCAGGATATATTTCACCCAAAATCAAAAGAAAAAGAGATTAAATACTATTTTGAAATTATTAAGTCTATTTTAAGGACCATAATATCTTTTTGTGGAAAGTCTTTCATAAGGGGGAATTTATATATATATATATATATATATATTTATATGTCTCATTACCACTAGTATATATATATATATATATATAAAATCAAATAAATAAATAAATAAAGCAACCATTGTTGGGATGTTATTTTGTTAATTAGTTTATTTGCTTAACCATAATTAAATGTAAAAAAATTTAGTCAGCCATATAAAATGATTAGAACCAAGAAAAAGCCTCTGGCACCTGCCAGTGTCCATCTTTCAGATAACCAATTAGATTGGACGTCACACAACACAATTAATATTCATGGCCCAAACACCTGACAATGTCTGTGTGCTGAACTGAAAACAAACAAACAACAAACGAAGACTGAAATACATTTTTCCATAGCTGTCACAACAATGTTTTAGGCCTAATTCTTATCGCTGAAGTGTTTATTTTTTTCCAGTGTTCAAATTTTCACTTCATTTTCACTTTTCTTTGATGATGCAGAACCTACACAATACATGCTAAAGCTGTCTGCGGCATCTGATGTGTATCTGTGGCAATATGCATTTAAAACCGTTTATGAGATTTACAGATATCTTTACAAATATTATCAAGCATTTTCTGACCGTTTTTGTGAGTTCCCCTCTGCTGTATTGTTTGAGAGAGGGTCATTCTGGACTCTGTCTTTAATAAATAAACAATAAAGAAGCCAGAGCTTCTCAATCCCTTTTATATCTCCTGTGACATTCTGATGGATTACACAGCCATCTGCAGCAGAATGTGTGTGTGTGAGGGGAGGGAGTTCACCCATATTTTACTCATACATAAATCCAGACAGGCAGCGTTTTGTTGTGTGAGCGTGTCAGCAGGCCTGGGTTAACGGGAGAGAGAGACAGGTGAGCAGGTTGTGCATACAGAATAAAAATGAACGTCAGATGACTGATGGAATGGAGAGAGATACTTCAGAGAGTAAACGAGTGATTGAGTGTATGATCTTCCTTAATTAATCTGATCCTTTTAATGAGTCAGATCAAAGGTTCATGTATAATTAAAACAGCTGAGAAATAATGCACCTGCTTCATTGGGAATTATGTGTGCTCATTTAGAAATTAGATTTTAGTATTTAAGTGCCATATTTTTGGTGGTTTACTATGTGAAGTTATTTGTTGCAATTTTTTTATCACACAATCTTGGCACTTTTGAGTTGTAATCTCATAAATCTGATTTAATTTTGTAATTGCAGGAAAAGGTCAAAAGATAAATTATTATTCTTGGTGAAAGCAAAAATAAAAGTTAGAATTGCATGTTTATATTTCACAATTCCGTGATTGTATGTATCTCATAATTCTTCGAAGAAATGAAATAAGAGAAAAAGAAAGAAAAGTCCAAATTATTAGATAACAAAAATTCAAGAATACTGTATTGAGATACAGTATACACCAACTAGGAACTGGTGGGAAAAGTCTTACTGTCATATTAATTCCCCGGGGGTTTCTTTAGGGGGCACAACCTTTTCGATTTATCATCTTGAACTTTAACACTGAGTGCTTGGCCATGACCTCTGTCCCCAGCAGCATCATCAATCTGCCCTGTATTCAAGCCCCCTCTATAGTTATGCCCCAAATATCAGCAGGATGTTTTCCAAACCAGTAAACATCACAGGTTGAACCCTGAATTGCCTTGAATTAAATTGCCTTTTAATATGGCATCTCGGTTTTCCAATTGATTGCTTGAAAAAAGCACCCAACAGGAAGAGACAAATCATTGGTAATTAGATTAATACATCTGCAGTCCGGTGAAGAGAAAGCCTTTCATCCACGGCTCGCTTTGTACAGCTATTAGAAAAGAGTGCTCAAGAGTAGACAAGTTTGGAAATGACCTTATTTTCTGAAAGAATGTTTTAAAAGAAGGGTTTAAGAAGCTCAAGGGATTATTACAGGATTATATAAATTGGTGCTGAATGTCATTTGAATGCGTTTAATGATATGATAATCTGATGGAATTTTGTACTTTTTGTGGTCCATTTCGTTTTATTTATTTCTTTTTTGTTAAAATATTACAGACAACTAACGCCAGCCTTTGAGTCCAAGTACAAGTCTTCACACACAAGATTAAAGCCTTTTGCAACTGGAATTTGTAGGGTTTTTAAATGAACGCACCGTCTGAAAAGTTTATATGCGCCAAGCATTAACAGGATTTCTGTCACAGTTACTGTGAGTAAAACACAAGAAGAAGACAATGAACAATGCAAATAGTCTTTAATAATCCACAATATAGGGCCAACACAGGTCGGACAGGAAGAATGAACCTGAGGGATGTAGTAGATCAGACAGCAAACAAGTCTCATACAGTGGAGGAAATAAGGATAAGGCACATGTACCTGAACCAAACGACATAATCAAACGAAAACAGAAACTAGGTCAAACAGAGCACATGGGAAGAAAGAAGAAACACAGCAAAGAGTCCTGGGGTGTGACAGGTTGATTGTTCAATTTATGTTTATGTTAAGTTTATGGGATGGGATGGGACAGTCAGGCCATGTGAACTCAATTGATCAATTGACCAGGTCCTTGACACTTTATGGATTTAACATTTTTGAACAATTCTGTGATTCTGAAATAAAGAATAAAGTCTCATCTCATCTTCCTCCAGACCCCCCCCCCCCCCCCTCCTTCTCCTGAATGTATCTTATTTCCTTATTTTCTATATGCTACCTATGGGTTGGGCGATGTCGACCAATTTGGTAACATGCGATGTCTAATGTGGAATATCACGATGGACGATGGCATCATCGTCAGCGATTTGGGGAGGTGGGGGGTGGGTGTTGTGTTTAGTTGTAAAAAACAAAAACAACAGTGTCTGTGCGAGCAGCTGAGAGATGATACTGCGTGCGAGTGCTTGAGTTCGCAAGGGTTTGAAATGAGTTCGCGAGCCCTGTTTCTTCGCATCTGCATCTGTTTTCCTCTGACGGAAATGATTTACCAAGCTCGCCAGCATCAGCATTGCGCTCGCTTATTAATGCCATGGATTTGCCGCCATAAATTAAGCGTGTTTTTCGCGAGCTGGTTGCTGCTGCTGGATCGCAATGCCGGCTAAGCATTGTGATGTCTATCGCCCATTGGCGATGGATGATGGCATCATCTTTCGACCCAACCCTAATACACTGCCACTGCCTGTTTTATTTATTTATATTTTTTTATTTGTGTCTTATATTATTAATGCAAGAAAAAAATGTGTGCATGATTTACTAAATTAATTTAAAGAGATATTTCAATATTTGTCTTCTTTTCAGTTTACCCAAAAATAAATTTCACTGTAATAATAATAAGAATGACTAACTGAATTTCTATTTTTGCAAGCACTGTCTCTTTAAGAATCTAATAGACACTCCAAAATGACATGCCAACTTAAACAAGGGTGTTCAACCTGCTCTTGCATAGACCTGCAATTATAGAAAATTAACACCCTTGGATCGGAATTTAACAATGCCCTGGTATGAAAGCAAATAAAGTATTTTATTCAGAGTTTAATTGTGTTCACACTAAACAAACACAGACACAAACAGAGATGATCCCTTCAAAAGAGACAACACCCAAGTGTTTCTGCTCCCAGTTTCACAGTCGCAAAGCTCTTCTTTCGTGCCTCAGTTAACTTGGGCTAATTTAAAACTTTTGTGATTGTACCTCCAGATTAAAGATAGAATAAATAAACATGCCTTCTTATTCACATATTTCTGCTTCACTTAATATTCCTTGTGTCAGCAAGGCATGTCAAGAAGGGTTTGTTAAATTAGAGCCTGCTAAATGATATTCAAGCTCCAAGAAGAGTTGTCAGAGATGACAAAGTATAGGCAGGGAATGAACGATTATGAATACCGGTTGATGCATGGTATTGATTGGAACCAAAGTGAGTGTTGCTGTGATTTAGTCTCAGGTGTGGCTGATCCAGAGTGGGCTTAGAGCTGCTATTGATCTCTAAGCTACCTGAAGGCTCCTGCCTGCCTGTCTGTGAAGCAGTGGTGCTGAGGAACGGAAGGCCTCTCTATCAAAGTCACTAGGTTACTTGTAATACAATGCTAGGTTGAAGAATAAAACAGCTCTTTTAGGGGGGGATCTTCATTTTTGGGGTATTTCACATTTTATGGCATTGTATAGTTTGGGGAAATGCATCCCATGCTGCTTTCTGAGATGTGGAGACTCCTGAGATACATTCTGATTACTCAGTGTCCTGTAAAATGGACTTCACAGAGTATTTAGTCAAATTAGTCACAATTACAAGTTACAGGGAGTGTATTTTGGTCCGTAAGGCAAACACAACTGAAATTAAGAAGGTGCATTTTTATTCAGCTAAATTTGTTTCAGATGTACCTTTTCACAGTTGTCATTTTGATAGAAACACATCTATCATTGAGGTCTGAGTGAACTGATGTAAAAGGCAACAGGACAGACTCAGCATTTTGATGCAATAAAGGCTGGAGCTGTAATTTATGGCACCCCCCACCACTTACTATGAGGGCAGAGCGTGACTGATCTTCTCAATTTTGGCAGAGGTGCTGATGCTATAAAACATGCTGTAAACCACCCCAGATTGAAATATAGAAATGACTCATATTGTGCATAATTCTGTGAAGTAGGTAACTATGTTCACTTCAGATAGGACTGTGAGAAGAACAGTTTGAAGGAGGGAGTGTGTTCAGATGCCTAATTCAGTAAAGAGCAACATTCTGTTACAGTTTATTTTAAGGGGTCACCATGAAATCATTCTATTTATTACAAAGTAATTAGTTAACACAAGGGTTGGGGTTAACTTTAAGGTTGATGTTATTATTATAGTACATGTAAAACACAACAAGGGACACTGTACAATGAAGTGTAACCCAGTATTCTAATTGAAATACTTCTTAATTTAAGGTATCAATTTCTTAGTATTTATCAGTACTGTTAACCAAGAACTGTTGATATCCAAATGAGCAGGGATGAATATTTCTGTTTTGGTGCTTTTTTATTTATATACTATTTAATATAATAAAATAAAGTCATCTGGAAAAACGTATCCCCTTCACCCTCACTACTGGGGTTCCACAGGTATCGGTATTAGGCACTTTTACCTTTTTCTGGGAAAGGTGATTCTGTACATTGCTCTGACTGATTTTAGAAATAAATTCAACACACACTGTTTTTATACCCCCTCCCCTCTCTCAACCACATTCTTTCTAATTTTAGACAGCTTTTTAGTGTCTTGAGTCCATATTTTTCCTTCTACAGGTCCAGATGTTTCTTTTCCATCCCTTTCAAGGTTTCTATCTATGTCAATAAGACAAAAACTCACTGCACATCTTTTGCAGTCACATTTATCCTTATATTACATAGACAACAAAATAACATTACCTCCATTTTTGTCTAATGGATGCAATTAGCTGGAATAGGAGTAGTCGTAGTAGTAGAAATGACAAATCTCTTCTTCTAATTTCACCGTGAATCTCTGCCCTCTCCCTTTATGGTGACCATTCGTCACGGAACACCGCTGTCATTTCCTGTTCCCAAATTTGGCAATTGTGCCCTTGCCTTGTGCCCCCTCTTTCCTATACAGACAGATGACAGCAATCCCTCAACTCTGTTAGCATCATCTCTGCAGGCTATGAGCGTGAAAGAGCAAAATGAAGAGTTTTTTTTTTTCTTTTTCCATCTCTCTCTTACTGCTTTGTCTTTGAGCTGTCCTCTGTGTTTCATTGTGCCGTGGGTATTTACTGGTGGAATGGCTGCGGTCTGCAAGTAGGGTTAGCTTACATGGCTTACACCCTCATTTTATTCTCCTTGTTCCCTAGATGCATGCATGCACACCTCTGTCATGGAGTCATATATCATCATTCACTTCATTACTTATCCAGGATTTTCCTGCACTGTTTGCCAAATCAGCAAAGAAAAATCCCATTGAATTAAAGAGGTATTTCATCTGGAAATGAAAATTTTGAGCCAGTGTATATTATAGTCTACCTGGTCTTGTGGCATAAACATACCTTGGTGCACTTTTTAGCGAGACACAAAATACGTACTAAAAAGTACATATCACTGCTGTTTCCAAAAGAAATGAACATTAGAGGCAGTAAAGTGAATAAACAGCACTCTCTCCACCTTCAATACCACGACTGAGGCGAGACCCTTAAACAAGGCACTGTACCCCCAACTGCTCCCCGGGCGCCACAGCAATGGCTGCCCACTGCTCCGGGTGTCTGTTTACGGTGTGTGTGTGTGTGGTTGATCACTTCTCACTGCTGTGTGTGTGTGCACTTGGATGGGTTAAATGCAGAGCACAAATTCCTAGTATGGGAAACCATACCTGGCCGCATGTCATGTCCTTTCCTTTATACCCTTCAAAAGTAGATTTGCCCACAGTGGGAAGTGGAAATTGTAATTATTTCTGTTTCTCTTTCTTTTTCACTTCCTTCCTCTCTTTCAGATGGCAGTTGCATTAGAAATCTGATGCACAATATATTAAATTTGTTTTTCATTACATTGCGCCCTGTCTTCCTCTGCTCTTTCTTTGATAATAAAGCACCCGGCTCTTCCCTCAACATTTCCGTTTGATTCAACTCGTGCCTCACCCGTCTGTCGCTCTCTAATAAAGCCTGTGTCTCAGAGGAATAAAAGGTAATGAATACAGCTCTGCTACAGTGGCCTGCAGGGCACCAGCCCTGACTCAGCAGAAAGACCTGATCCTTTTTGCTCTAGAAAGCATGCTTGTATTTAAAAGCGATGACAGACTTTCTCCTCTACGTATAAGGTGTGTAATAAATTAAAAATCTATGAGTCCTTTGGTTTTCCAGGCGGAAATAATTGCTTCTCTTTTTTGTTTTTTTGTCCCTGAATTTTGTCTTGGCACGCTTCCTCTGAACTGATGGCCATGACACAATGGTTATTATTTACAGTAATAGACTAGAGTGGCATTGTGGGAAGATTTTTGCCCTCTGGGTGAGTCGGGGATTTGTTGGTTGAGAGATAAGCAGGAAAGTTTCGGTTATTAAATCAATTCATGCTGAACTGCTCTTCTATTGTTTTCCTCCCAGTGCTTCTCATCTCTCATATTAAGCTCTGAATCATGGCCGTGAGTGAATTTGTTTATTTCCACAATATATGATACACAAATGCTTCTAGTTTTTTAATATTCTCAATGTCTCTCATGCTTGCCGATGCTAAATTTATGGGTAACACTTTACAAGAAGGTTCATTAGTTAACATTGGCTAACATTATTTAATGCACTGTGAACTAACATGAGCAAACCATGAACAACTGTATTTTCATTAACTAACCTTAACAAATTTTTATAAATAGTGTAATAAATAGTTTTTAGGACTAATTGCTGCTGTTTCCCCACCTGTAAGTCGCTTTGGATAAAAGCGTCTGCTAAATGAATAAATGTAAATGTAAATGTAAATGCATTGCTTATTGTTTGTTAACAAATGGCACCTTAAAGTATTTATTTAATCCAAAATACAGTAAAAACAGTAATACTGTGAAAGAATTAAAATAAATGTTTTCTATAAATATTTCAAGATGTAACTTATTCCTCAAGATGGAGTTTGAGATGTAAATGAGAACAGTTTGTGCAGAGCAGCATTTACTTTGTACAGAGCTCTTAATGCAATATGGCTACAAATGCTTTGTTGGCAATATAAATGTGTGTGTGTGTGTGTGTTTTATGTCAGGTTCAACACATTTATCTGATCAGTGCTTTAGCATTCTGATTTATTTGGCATTGTATCATATTTATCTTGTCTGTTTCTCCACTCACTCCACTACCAGCTCAACCCATCATGTTGTATGGTGCTGTTTAACTGGCCCGCACTGACCTTGGCATTTCACTTGGATTTATGGGTCAGCTGATGCCTTTGACCAGTCATATTTCACAACCTCTTATCTTTCTAACACAGAGGAAATGCATGGCTGAACACTCTAGTGTCTTGTCAATTCAGCATTTATACACCATTTATTTCGCATGTGTAAGAATAGAAAGTTAAATGTGTTTGAAATGACATGAGGGTATGATATTAGTTTTTCTACCGGATGTACCAACTTTCCTTCCTCCAGCTCTTCTTTGTAGTCTCGGTCTCTTCTGTGTTTAGACAAGCTGTTAATTCTGCTTGTGCGTAATCAAGTAAAGTGAGTAATTAGGTGTCTTCAATAGCTTAGAAGAAGGATAATGAGAACTCTTCAGCTTCCTGTTGGCTTTTCCCTCTCAGGTGTCTTGAAGGAAGGGCTTCTTGTGGAGAGAAGTCAGGCTTTTTGATTCTGCTTCCTTCTCTAAAATCAAGACTGATTTTTTTTTATCAATCTTCTGTCTTTAAACATGATTCATACTCCACTCACGTCTCAAGAAGGAGAAATTGGTGGAAAGGAGAGACGGAAATATCATTAATTTCCTGTCAGTGTGCTTAACTTTTGTGTCTTTGAATTTATTTATTTATTTGCTTAGCTCATTTAATGCTGAATGTAACTTGACATCGCATTATCCTGAGGGTTTGCAAACACCTAATACGGGGAGAGAAAAAGGGGAGCGGAAAATTGAGATGGATGAGAGCTGGAGGAATGGAGGTTGTGTGTGTGTTTTGTCACAAGAGACAATATTTGTTAAATGTTCTTGGTGCAGCCTTTGGCTCTGATACTCTGCTCAGAGACGAGTGTAAACAAACTCATTAAACCCACAAAACAGACCATTTAATTGTTCAATTTGACAGCTCATACACACAAACACACAGACGATCACAAACGTTTTTTCCAGGTGTAAAGAGAATTAGAAGAATCTTTTACTGAATTTATGAATTTGCCCAAGTTCAACCCAACAAAAAGTGTCTTTTTAGCATATCACAAAAAAAGGTCAACTCAAGCTTCATGTTCTTGTCAATTTCTAAGCTGCTCTTAATATAAAATAAGAAAAAAATGAAGAGAAAAAAACCTAAAATAGCAGCTAGCAAAAAGTGACTAACTGAATACTTTTTTTTATTATTTATCAGGCCTACTTCAACCAAATTAAGTTATTATTATTTTTTAAGTTACTGTCAAAACCCCCTAAAACCTCAGAGGGTTAAAATAAGATTATTATTGTGTTATTAATATTATTGTATTAATAAAAGTAAGTTCATATGGATGTATTAAATGCATAAAATAATATAATAAAATCAAAATTACATCCGGTCCCACTTTATATTACTGTAAGTGTTCCTAATGACTGTGTACTTCCATAGTAACTAGATGAGTATGTAGTATGTATCCACAGTGTAAGTGCACACCGGTACATGATATCTACAGCTGTACTGTAACTACACACATGTAACAATCAAAAATGTAACAGTACTAACAGCACTTTTTGGTAAATAAAGTGTAACACAAGGCTTTACATATAAATTGTGGTTGGTGTCCAGAATGTTACACTTTATATTAAGTGGGCAGTTCCTGAGGAGTTACTATGTATATACACTGGTATTACAGAGGTGCACCAACTCCACCAACTTTACATGTCCCTAAACCTACCCAACTACACCCCCTGATCACCCCCATATTAAATACGCATCTAGGTACTATGGAAGTACACAGTGGGACCATTTAACCATTTAACCTTATTTTTATCCAAGCCATATTTTTTCTGCCACAAATAAAGAGGATTTAAAATGAGTGACAACATCATTTTGTTTTTTGTTGAGCTGGTTCACCAGATTCCCAAACAGGACTGTTCAGCAATAACGGCACACATTGCCGTGTAAAACTGCTAGTTGTTTTGCTGCACAAGTTTAAACTGACAAGTGTAGTTAAGATGCCGGTGTTCCTACTTTTAGCTATTTACTTCCTAACACTGCCGTGTTGCTAAGTATTGCTTTTGACAGAGACTTAAAATCTCACAAACTCTGGGTGTGTTGAGTCTATGGAATGCATCTGCAAACCACACCTGCTTTTGAGCCTTTTTTTCTGAAGAACCTGTGGGTTGAGCTATGATCATAGTGTATGTTGCTGTTTTAAACACCATGGGACACCTCAGGATCTCGGATTTGATTTAGTGTGTTGCGGTGAGCTATCAAAGCGCCGCTCAACTAAGGCTGATTCAGAACCTCAGTCACGCAAGGTGTGGTAAGGTCCTTCCCCGGAGCGTTGTCGTCCTGAGGTTACACGGCTTGTTTTTGTAAGCAGATGAAGCTTACAACACAATAACACTCAGAGAAGTGTGCGTCTTTATCCATGAGGGACAGGTGGGTGGTATGATGTTGCTAATATCATTAGTAGTTGTGCTTCTGAGGAAACAGAAATAATCCAGAGCAACGGTCCATGGCAACATCTAATCCACAGAAAACCGATTCCCTTCAACCCTTTAAGTCCTTCTAAAGCCGCTCTCTGCTCCATGTATCACACACACACACACACACACACACAGTTTCAGAAACCGCTGTGCTTCCCTACTGTTACTTTACTAAATGGATCCACTTGCTCCGGGCATGTGGAAGGTGTATTACTTTAAGCGCATGTCCAGAATTTATAATAAGTCTTTCATCCGCATCTGGCTCTTACTGAGGCATTGTTACTTTGTTTTGGCAATTTGAAACCCATTTTTCTATTCAGTGGGTTTACAGAGTACGAGAAAGGGAGGTTTTTTTTTCTCGTGGCACTGAGTAAAGAATAATTGTGGGGTTTTTTTGGCTCTTCTTCACAGAAGTTGCCAAGGTAAAAATGAAAAAAGGAAATTAATAAAAAAAAACAGGATATAAACAGCAGGGAGGAATTGTAATTGAGTTGGCAGTGTATTTTCAGTCACTCGGTAGGTTTGATTTAACAGTGTTTAACTAGTTTTTAAGGAACTACTGTACTAGTGAGCAGGGTCAGAAATGAACTTTTACAAAAAAATAACAATAAAATAAAAAAAGCAGTATTTGCCCAACAGAACTTATTTCCAGGAGCATTTTTACTTGCATAAAGGAAATTTTTATAAGTATCTCATTTGTTACGTTAAAGGCTCCTGGGTCGCCTCCTCCGCACCACCAGAGGGAGCCCTCGCTGGAGTTCTAACCAGTTTTCCTTGCCTCGTACCTGAGCCAGAACCCACACTCTGGTTGTTGGCCATGCCCCCTGCCTAGGCACCACCCTTTAAAAACTGGACCCTGGCCCCTCACTTCTCCGCGAAATCTTGATTTGCCTAGGTGATCCATATCTATTGCTTTACTGTTTGGACTGTTTATCTCGTTTGTGATTGTTTGCTGCCTACCCCGACCTTGCCTGTGTTACCGACTACGTTTCTGCATTGTCTACCTTGCTCTGTCTGCCGGTTTCTGACCCCGACTGTTTGACCACGGTTGTTAATAAAGCTGCACATGGATCCTACTCAGCCTGGTCCTTCGTCACACTCATTAATCTGTAATGTCTTTTATGTGACTTCAATCAATCAAAACATCAAATACTGTTACCCATTAAAATTGACCAACATCAACAATGTAAAGGTGGAACAGAAGCATTTTCAGTGATGGCTAATCTAAACGCCTCTGATTGACTGTTGCATGCATAGGCACAGCAGAAACGTGAGATTGGTTGCAAAAGAATACATGAAAGAAATTTGATGCAACATGAGCAGATCTACAGTCATTGTACATTTGATAAACAATCTGTTTTTCATTGTCAAACGATCTGTTGTATGAAGACACTTTCAAACCAATCTAACATCTGATGGGAGGGCGAATCTCCTTGACCAAAATCTGTTCAAGGGAACCGTCACATGGGTTGCTACTGAAATAAATGGAATTCGTTAACAAAATTTTGCAGAGTAAAGGTCCTTGCACACTAAAACCAACATTTTCTTTTATGTGAAAAATGTTTTCTTCCGAATTTTTGGGAATTTCCGTGTTTTTTTTTCGGATTTGTTATCCTTTCCTATGAAACTTCATGCTACGAATGTGAAAATGCAGAAAATCGAACCAAATCTTTTTTTTTATGATGTAAAAAAGTTTTCGGAGGCAGTGTGTACGTGTGATTAACCAACAAAGTCTCATGACCAACGTATGACGTATTTTACGAAGGGGCTAACTTGTGCTAATTCACTCATGCATTGTGACTTCACTCATGCAATTTTGTACAATTTGTCTAAACCCCAGTGACAGGTTTAGGTTTTGGGGCAGGTTAGATGTAGGTCATACTTATTTGCGACAACCGTAATGTATTTAGTTAAATTATGAAGGGGCACAATTAATTAATTATTTTTGTAGATTTTGCTGGAATTATTACCTTAAACACCCAATAATTTCCAACCCGGCTTGTGAGCATGATTTTTGTTTTTTTCTTTATATAGGTAACTTTAGTGGGTATACTCAAAAGTTATCAAATGAATGGGTGTTCAGGGCAGTAATACAGTGCCTTATACAGACTTTCATTATACATACATTACTGCAAACATGATGTTTGTTTTCACAATCTGAAGGACAGGTCTAAATTATTTTCTGCAGTAATCGACAACATGCCACAGATGCTGTCAATAGAGCTTAAGTTGTATTGAACCTGGAGCGTTCCTTCAAGGGGATGCGCTGTTCTCGCACCACTGAGTGGCACTGATCCTGCCAACAGGACCATCAAATGCTCTGTTATCCCAGCAGGCAAAAAGAGATTGCCTGCTTCGATTGACAGCTCCTCTCCAGAATTTTTTATTTCCTTTTTGTACCTTTGCTTTATATTTTCTTCTGCTGTTTGGTTTGGTTGTGGTACTGGATTTATTTATATTCTTTAGCTTAAAAATCGCAAAAAGAGCAGCAAGTACTTGAGGGCTGCTCTTGTGTATTACATCAAATTACATTCAGTCATTTAGCAGATGCACCTGCTTAAATTGAATGAAGCAATCAAAACCAACAAACGAGCAATAATATCTGAGATCTGTCCTGGTTAGCCTAACGCTGTACACATAGCAAGGCTTTTTTTTTTTTAAATAAATAAAAAAGAAAGCAAGTAGATAGAATAGAAAAAGATCAGAGAATGCTAATGATAGAAGGTCCTTTTTTTAAATAACTAAAAAGAAAACAAGTAAAAAGTGTCTAGTGAAAAAAAAAATCTAGTGTTATAGGGATATATTATATAATAGATAAAAAGACAGACTATTAAACGAATTGAGAAGGCTTGTGCTAGGTCTCTTTTAAAACTGCAGAAAATTACATGATAATTATGGCCAATTAATATCTTATTAAAATCTTGTTTTTAGATCAAATTAAATAAGTCGTTGTACAGTAAATGCTATTTCAGCATCATGTACAGCAAAATAGATACATGTGCTAACAGTTATTTGACTTTTTTTATTTTATTTATATTCTATTATAGTATAAATAATAAGAATTAACATTTATTCTTGTAAATTATGATTTATTTTAATTTTCGATTTTATCTGCTTTTTTATTTACTTTTTTTGTATTATAAATTTTTTGTTTACCTATAAACCTTTAACCTATTTGAGTTATTTTATAGTTATATATTTTTTTATTTCAGTTTATTTTAATAGTATTAGTTAACAATAACAAACACTAAAGATTCAATTTAATATCAATTAATTAACTGTTTTTTGTTTGTTTTGTTAGAACACAGGAAATCTACCATTGCTTATCTAAAACTCTCTAATATTAGCTATTGACCAGTATTGTATTTATATATAAATTCTGCTACATTTTTATATTCCATAGAAGAAAGGAAGTCAAATAGGTTTTTAATTACATAGGTGTGATTAAATGATTTTAATCATCTGTCTCAAGGCCTGTGGACTTTTAGGGGCGGTTTCCTAGACAGGTATTATATTAAGCCAGAACTAGGTCTTTTTTGTTAATTTAGGACATTTAAGTAGTTTTTAGAAACATGTCTTACAAAAAGCATTACCTGGGAGAATTTTAAGACCAAACAATGGCAGTAATGTATTTTAAGGTACGTCAGTGCAAGCATTTTCCATTTTAGACAGCTCTAACATTTATTTTAATCTAGGACATAAACCCTGTTTGGGAAACTGCCCCTTATAGTGTTTACTTGTATTTAATCAAAAAACGACTCACTGAAAGACTGCTGTTCTCTCTTCATTTAAACTACAGTATGAACTATTTTAGATGTAAGTGTCAGCACACAAATGAAGGTGTGGAATCATCCTTATTTAATTCAGAGGAAGTAGAGAGCCAAAGACAAAATGAGCTATGGTACGTTGTCGCTTGCTAACACGGGTGTTATCATGTAGTCTGTTTCACACATCGTGTTTATTCTTGTTGTCAAGACTGAGCTTCTCTCACCTCGTGCATTATGCATGTAGCGGACGCCGTTAGACAGGAAACGTGCCAGTAAATGTGATTCAATGAGTTTGTGTGTTTCAGTCAGTTCGCCACAGGCGAGAGAGATTCCTCATGGGTGCTGCTTTCCTTTCAGGTACACAAGGCCATTTCGGTGTTAATGGACAGAAAAGTGGACACTGGCCCAAGATCAGTTTTTCAGAGCTGTTTGAGCAATATTTCACGGATCTTATGTGCCACATAAGTGAATAAAAAGTGATGTTGGAGCTGTAGGGTTGATTTGCCCTCTACAAATCAAATCACTCTGTAAGACACATTGGACGCATAAAGATGTTTGAATGGCTGTCTGGGGATTGTTGTATAAAATATAGCGGTAATGCAAGCCACAATAGGACGGCTGAAAATTGATGTGTGTGTGTGTGTGTGAGATGTTTTATTCTCATTAGTCTATTGGGTAGCAGATGGTCTGACATTTGTCTCTTACTTGCAAATCAGCACAGATGTTCAACACACAATTAGCTCCAACAATAAAACTCAGAAATACATTGGCTACATCACAATTACAGAAATTCAGCACCGGTATAATGTGTGTCATAATCAAACATCTGAATCTTTTTGATTATATTGTGTGGGGATTTTGGGCCTGTGAATAAATTGTATTTTGTAGCTTTTGTGGCGTAATGAGAAGGCGAACAATACCTCAAATCATACGGCTGCATGAGTAAATGTGTTTTTACTTTTCTAAATGACTGGGCTCATGGATTTTTGTTAGGCAGACAATAAAAGAGCTAAAATAATCTCACATATTTATATGCCTATTAATTTTTAGGACTTACAATATTGCAGTGACTTGGTCTTTAGGGTTGCCAGGTCTACAGAACAAAACCAGCCCAACTGCTATTTGTGACGCTGTAGGTGTCCCTGTATGTTTTTGTCCTTGTGTTCTATGTTTGTTTTCATGTGCTATGTGCTCTGTGTTTTGTTTACTATCCTGTTCCCTCAGGTCCTTGCCTTATTTGTAGCTCCGCCCCCTGCTTATAAGTGTTCATTCCCCTCCAGCTGTGTCCTCCAGGTGTCCTGTATTATGTCTTTGATTTGTCTTAGTATTTAAACAATGCCCCATGTCTTGAGTCCTTTGTCAGTAGTTAAGTTGTGTGTGATTGTCTGCGTTGACTTTGCGTGTTCGTCAGCATTTTCCCTGTCTCACCTATGTGTTTATTAAATGTTCGCTCTTCACCGAGTTCCTGTCTTCATGCCTTCTTTAGCCCGCTGAGAAGCGGCAGCGGTCACGACAGCCGCCCTCGCGTTACAGAACTACTGACCAAAGGAAAGATGGCGTTCACCCCTGCGAACGAGGTCCGAGGAGCCGTGTTATACCCTGTCGGTTCCGGTTTCACAGTCAGGAGAGCTGTCCAAAATCGTTGCAGTTCCCAGTCTGTACCAGTCGGGGATTCAGTCAGAGGCCATCGATGACTGTGATCTGCTGTGGCCCGATCCGCCAGAGCCGGTCAGCGTTCCTGACCTGCCATGGCCAGAGCTATCTGAACTGTCAAGCCCGGTCTTGACCATGGAGAACCCGCCAGTGGCTGCACGACCTTGAGATATGTCGACTTCGGTCATGCAATATCAAGGGGCTCTACTGGTGGCTGCACAAACTCCAGGTCGGCCCACCAGGGCTCTGAACTGGCCATGGAGGCCGTCAATGAACTTTTTCCCTGCCCTGAGCTGGTCAAGGGGACCATTAAACTGTCGCCCTGCTCCGAACCAGGCCCTGAGACTGCTGAACTTCCTCCCGGACCTGCCCCGGCTGTCAGGACCACTAAACCAGATACGGTGGCAGGTAAGAACTCTGCAGAGGAGGCCAATAATAACCTGTTTGTGCTCCTCAGTGTAGTTCAGGTTCCTGATCCGCCCAGGAGGGCCTATTCGCAGTCTGGTCGGCCCAGGAGTGCATCCTCGTCGCCTGGTATGCCCAGGTGGGCTTCTCAGCAGTCAGCTCCACCCTGGAGGGCGTCTTCGCAGTCTGTTCGGCCCAGGTGGGCATTCTCATTGCCTGATCAGCCCAGGAGGGCATCCGATTTTCCTGGTATGGCCAGGTGTGCTTCTCCGCCGTCCGCTTCGCCCTGGAGGGCGTCTCCTCCGTCTGCTCCGCCCAGGTGGGCATCTCCGCCATCTCATTTGCCCTGGAGGACATCTCCCCCGTCTGCTCCGCCCTGGTGGACGTTGCTGCTGTCTCCGACGCCCCCCTTAAAGACTTGTGACATTACTCTTGCTTCTGGAAACTGTGCTTTGGGGGAGGGCTCTGTAACGCCATAGGTGTCCCTGTATGTCTTTGTCCTTGTGTTCTATGTTTGTTTTCATGTGCCATGTGCTCTGTGTTATGTTTACTATCCTGTTCCCTCATGTTGCCTTATTTGCAGCTCCACCCCCTGCTCATCAGTGTTCATTCCCCTCCAGGTGTCCTGTATTATTTCTTTCTATTATTTTCTATGTGTTTATTAAATGTTTGCTCTTCACCGAGTTCCTGTCTTCGTGCCTTCTTCAGCCCACTGAGAAGCGTGGTTGCGACAGCCGCCCTCGCGTTACACTACTCATCTGTAGCTGTATCATTTGGGAGAATTATATATACAGCTGGATGGCAGTAAATTACGGTCAAATGTTTACTATATTATTACCGTATTTTAATTTACAGTACAATAATGTCTTTACGGTATTTTATTTACAGTATAATTACCATATTTTAATTGACAGTAGTACTACTATAGAGGTGTTTTTCACTTAATTTAAACATTTCACTTGTTAAAAAACAATCCAAATGTGGTATAGCCCTCTAAACCATTATTTTTCTGTAGAACAAAACCAACCCAACTGCTATATATATATATATATATATATATGTATATATGTGTGTGAGCAGGGTATTTAAATGCAGTATTCACAATAATTCAGTACAGTATGAAATAATTATTAAATAAAAATAAAAACATTCTATAATAAATAAATAATTAATATTTTTTAATTATTATTATTTCATGTGTATATAACCTATGAGGTAATTTACATGCAGGATTCATAATATTTTCATTTACAGTATGAAATAATTATTTATTAGATCGGCTAAAATGACATTTTATGATAATAAGTACATACATGAATGCATAAAACATTATAAAATAATTGAATATTAATTAAATATAATAACATTTTTATCTGTAAAATTTTGTACAGTTAATTTTTAAGCATATGTATCTATTAATTTGTTTGTTTGTTTGTTTGTTTTCTTTAACAAGCCCCACACAACAATTGTACACCACAGCTTATATTTTTCTTTATTTAAATTAATTCAATTTTTATTTAAATTCTTAAATTATACTGTGAACTTTCACTTAAAGAAAGAACATGTTTATCCTGGATTGAACAGAATATTAAATTAGTTTAATATTAAACATAAGCTGATATGGATATGTTATACTGATATGTATATCCCAGTTGATGTTTCTGTGACACATGGGTGGGCAGCATAGTGAATATGGAAACTAAATTCTCACCTGCTCTATATTATTTATGTGTATTATACACTAGGTCTACTATATATTCTGTTTTCTGTGGGAGAGTAGGAAGAGAGATATACAGAATATACAGAAGCCTCTTTCACCTAATCATATGGAGAGTTGAGTAAAACCCACTTCTGCATCTGCACCTAAAGATGTTTCCTCTCTGCCGGTTCTGTCATCATTAAAACGCCATCCTGCAGAAGGACTGGAGAGGTGCTGATGTGTGCGTGTGACTTCACAGCTTCCTCCACTAGCCACTGCGACATCACTTCCTAGTTTGGGTACACTTGTCTTTGTGTGACTTTGCCTGCCTCTATCTGAGCGTGTGCGTGTCCTTGCCTTTCCTCCGTGTGTCCTGTTTGATTTATCCTCGGTGGAGGGGCTTTGATGACTCCCTTCTGATCTATTTGGTTGAAAAATAAGAGAAATTGCACCATTGCTCTCTACACTTGAGTAAAAGAGAGGGAAAAATGGGACACGGGGGGACTGCGCAAATGAACATACACACACCGTTCAGGGCCGGGCATGTGTGCTTTACTGCTGTTGTTGAAATTCATTTACTAATGTAATTACTGTATGTATGTATGTATGTATGTATGTATGTATGTGTATGTTTCATCCTTTATGCATTGATGGAATGCGTTTTTATATCTCCAGCCCCAGATATATAAATATTCATATGACCAGACAAAATGTGTTGCGTCTTATTGCAGAGTCTTGTGTGAAGAAATGTAGGCTGGATACAGAAAGTGGTAATTCGTCTGAAGACCTCCCCTAACTTGTAATTATTAAGAATTAGTTAGTGTCAATAACTGTGGTCCTACCTCACATTGTGCCAGAGAAATATTAACCAGAGGTTCACAGATAGCCCACCTACAAAGAAAAGAAATTAGGTGTAGACACAGACTCACTAAAAAATTTCACAGCAGCAAGTACATGTTGAATTAAACATAACATTTTTAAGTACAAAGACTGAAAAAGTATTTTCTTCTAATGCATACTCCAGTAATATTTGTTTTATTTTCAGCTTCAAAATGTTTTATTTTGTTATTTCATTTAAGTTACCATTTATAGTATGTTTTGATTTATTATAATTTTTATAATAATACTATTAATATATTAATTAATTAATATAATAATTAATATAATAATACTTTTTTATTTAAATTACAATTTATATTTTGTTTTGTTTTATTTTTACATTATTTTACATTCTTTTTATTTATTTATTTTACCAAGCCCTACACATAACATGGAAACAAGACATCTCGGGGAGCGATTCATTCAGTCAGGAATGCGCATTGCGAAACGTTCATACTGGGATTAGTTCACCTGTTTCGAGTCTTTGGATTTGAGTCGTTAGTTCATCACGTGACGTGACAGCCCCATAAACCAAAAGACAGAACGACTCGATAGATGACCTAATCAATTCTCTTTCCGGCTCTGACTGCATTTGATGGGGTTATGGGGCTATCAAGTCACGTTATGAACAATCGACCCAAAAAGACTTTTCAGATAAGAGGTGAGCTAATCATAGACTGAAGACCCAGGTACACAATGAATTCATCTTTTTGCGTACGTATCTACTAGGATTACTAGTGTTAGGGAAAAAACATTTTATTTATCCTTTTTTTTTTTTTTTTAAATAAACGAAATGAACGAGATGTCTCGAAAAAAGATTCGTTAATTTTGCTGAACGAGACAACTTCCATCAATAGAAAACAGAGGTTGCGAAGCTAGTTTGGTTGCATTAACAAAGGCACTCGCTCTCTGGTAACCTGTAGCAATGTAGGGAGTGATACGCTAAACAGCCAATCATGTAACAGTATCAGTTGCGCCATATCGTTAGGTGCCTTCGACTTAAAGCAGCCCCGCAAGAAATCGGCTGCTGCCTTACAAAACAATGCATTCTGGGAAGATCATTTGTCCGACTTTGATCGGCGCTGCAGCTGCCTTTCGATCACATGTGCCATCCTTTTTTTAATGGATGTTGTGAGAGGCATCACTACTCTGAATAAACTGCTTATATTTGAAAAATGTCCAATAGCTTACTACAAAACCAAGATACAAATAATAAACGTCATATTGCATTACATAAAAGTCACTACGGAAACCTACAAGTGTCCGACCTGACGGCAGTCTCTTTACTCCTCCCCCGACTGCGAGGGCCTGCTCTCGCCAACCGGTGGCAGGCTAGTGTAGTGCATCTCGAACGCACCTGTTGTCTCGCGCTGGTCTGGCGCTGATTGCTCTTCATAAGCAGAAAATGAGAGCCGCAGCGAGCGAGGAAATTGAAAGTAAAAGAGGAAAAGTCAGCTCGCCATTATGGCAGTTTTTTTGGTCAGACCAATGTCTTCTGTAAATTATGACCGTCGTCCCCACCAAGACTGGTAATACCATGAACTTGATGTAACACCTTAGCAGCGCTCACCCTTTAGAGCACAGCCATATTCAACCAACAACAACAAGCAGCAGACCACCGTGGAGAGGAACTCTGCATCAGTGTCTTATGACAAAGAATCTAAACAGTACAAAGATATAACGGAGGCAGTGGCATTATGTTTACATTTTAATTAGTTGAGTTTTCCATGGTTGTTGACATTTTTGTCTTTATAACTCAGGGGATTATGATCAGAGGAAGGTTAAGTTTAAAATAAAAATGTTTAAATGTCATAGATTTTTCGGTAACACTTTAGAATAGCGGATGCTTGTAAGTCAGTTATAAGTGATTAGTTAATGATGAAATGTTAATCTACAAAACATTCACAAATGATAATAAGTGATTATTATGTTTAGTTAATTAATTTACAAGTCTTTTAAAAGTTGTGATATGTTGAAAAGCACAAAATTTTTTTTTTTTTAATAAAGTGTGTAAACCCTTTGTCTCATTAGGACAGACGATATGTTGGGTAAAGATGGTAAACACAGTATTTTAGCATTGTGCACCTCATGTGAACTTCAGTGGAGGGTAAAACTAGTTCACATCATCAGTAGATCCCACACACTCCACACAGAACACAATCATCTGTCTTAATGAAACAAAGGGTTTACACACTTTATTAAATAAAAAAAAAACATTTTTTGTGCTTTTCAACATATCACAACTTGTACATGACTTGTAAATTAATTAACTAAACATAATATTCACTTATTAATCATTTGTGAATGTTTTGTAACTAATCACTTATAAATGAAGCATCCGCTATTCTAAAGTGTTACCGATTTTTCTCCTGGTCTTTATTTTAAATGGGTCATAAAAATATCAATAATTATTGATATCGACCGATATGAAACACTGATATCGCGATACAGTTTTCAGCCATATCGCCCAGCCCTATTTGGCAGTTCCGCTGTAAAATAAGTGACACATCGAAACCATAATTAACACAATAATTGGCTTTGTTTTTCTATTAATTTATTTACCAGTTCTCACTATTAATTATGAGTGTTGTCTACTAACTGAACTAAACTTTTATTTAGGATTAGGGATGTAGAATATTTGCTTTATGAATACTAATAAACATTATTAATATGCTTTAATAAGCAACTAGTGCGAACTGGTTCCAGTACTAAAGTGTTACCGATTTTTATTCTTAGTAGCTCAGTAGCTAATTCTAGTTGCATATGCAGATACTGACTCTGTGTCTCGTTTTTGTGTCTCCTCAGTGTATGTGCTTTGTGCATCTCCACTGGTTGTCTGGACAAGCAGTCATCTTCTCTTTGTCAGGTAAGCAATCGAACGCTCTCCTCCAGTGAGTTGTGGTCTCTCCATCTCTGTGTGCTTGAGTGTAACTCTTTCATCCTCCTAAACACTGTCCATCAAACTCCTGCAAAGTTTCCAAACAGCAACCATCAAACAGATACAAACACACTTCGGGTATTTCTAACCACACAGATACTGTCTGCTACAGTCTCTAATGACTTGAGGCAGCTGCGGGGTGTCTGAGCTCTGCCTTTCTTGCTCCTCGATGACCCTTGTTGTGTCTTCATGCTGTTGCCTGGATACTGGGGCCATAAGGTGGCCTTGACCGAGAGGGAAATTAAATGGCCAGTGCTAATGGCTATCAGGAGACAAGGTTCAAAGCCTCCAGGGCCCAATCTGACAAGTGTAAACAACTTTCTCATAAACATGAAAAACGTCTCCTCCCCACAAAACCATCCTCTGCTTCTAAGTGACTGAACTAGGCACAAAAAATCTTTAAATCTGAGTCTATTGCAGAGACCAGACCATGATAATTGTGGCTTTGAACAGAAGTGGTTCTATTTATTTTGAAAAAGACTAGGTATATATCTAGCAACCTGGTCTCACAGAAGTTTTTACACCATTTTTACATGCCTTACTGCATGTTTTGCCACAGTTTAACAATTTTTATTATGATGATATATGTATGTATTGCAACGGTTCAGAATTGAAATATCCATGGACTGTTGCTAAAAGTTAATGCTCTATCATGTTGGAAATATTCCCTACACGAAATCCAACCCTAAACCTACATGACAGTGATAACAAATGCAAAACTGATATAAAAACACATTTGCTGATGCAGCCGTGTCATTTAAATTCCTTTTAAACAGATCTGAACTGTTTTGTTGAATCATAGTTACTCAGGATTTGAACCTCCTGTTTGTTTCTTTTGGAAACTGCAGTGACATTTACTTATTGGTGCATATTTCGTGTCCCGCTAAAATGTGCACCTAGGTACATTTACGCCATGAGACCAGGCAGTGTAGGTATTTAGCTTGAACTGGAGTACTCCAATCCTTTAGAGGTTTTGAGAGTTTTGTCGTAGTTGGTGCATTTTTTCATTCCTCTCCGTATGGTGCACATCCCACTTAAAGCTGCCTGCCAAACTGGGGGTAGATTAGCAGCACCATACATTAGACTATAGGTCAAGTTAATCAAGTCAGTAAATGAACAAATTCAATGCAATTAAATGCTCCAGGTATTTATTTATTGTGTAGTGTGATATATACATGTGTACAGTATTTAAGTGTGTAATAATCAGACACACCACAAGTAAGTAAGGTTACATAATCAGATTACTTTTTTCAAGTAATAAGTAAAGTAACTCATTACTTTTACATTTAATGTGAAATATCTTGTTGAGAGAAGATGGGAGCCGACTGCGCTTCTTGCAGTCTTCCTGTAGGCTAATTCATTTTACTTTTGGTGTAAAAGAGCCCAGCCCATGTAACAAAACAAAAACTTATGCAAAACTAGTGTAATTCCATAAAAAGCAATGCAGTTTGGTTCTATAATACTATGTTTTATAGCTTTTAGTCCATATTTGAGGCTAAGATCTGGAGTAATGGAAGAGAAATATGACAATAATGACTTATCCTGTGCTATGTGTATTTTTGTCCAGTCAGATTTCGTCCAGCATGAGAGTACACATGAGAAAAGATTAAGTTACTTTCTGTATTAATTACTAGTGTGTTATTTCTCACTTTCTCTCCTGTTACTGTATATATCTGTCCTTTCGCACATACACACACACACCTGAGTCAAATAAATGTGAGAAACTCTCAAAAGATTGAATCCCCCCCAGAGTGAATCAGTGTAAATAGAAAAGTGAGAAGGGGAATATATATTTAAAACCACATTTATAAGCTTTGTGTGGGTTGCTGATCTGGTGGTCTTGTAAAGTAGAGTGTTGGAGGAGGTCTGTAAAGCATTTTGGCTGCATATCACACACTGAATTTGACAAAAAATGCAGTGCAAATTGTAAAATGGTAAGAGTCCTCAGAAAACTGCAGTGTTATTGTTGGTCATTATTAATGGAAATACTCTTTGTTTTATTTGTACACTTTATTTTCTACGTCAGTTTGAAATCACAATGCAAGCCTGCTTCTGTGAACTACATGGCAACCCCCAGTGCAGTGTGTAATTTGAGCACAGCTAATACAGCTTAACATCTTCCCTCGAAGATCAGCACAGATGTGTGCTTGTGTACATAACTGCCTAAACCCTAATTACCCTAATTACATGTATGAGGCACAGTTGTGGTTCAATTGTACAACAAGCAGTATAAATGGACGGGAAAATACAGGCTATTTGTTTTAATTCCCTCTTTTGTTGGAATTTCTTAAACGGATGGCCGAACAAACTTTAGCCTCTAGTATCAGACCAAAACCATTATTCAGCCATTAGTCTAAACGAGATAACCTCTGCTCTTTGTTTCTCCTCTTAGCTGAAAAAGGAGGGATCTTTTCAACAAGATGCCCGATCGGATTGGTTTGAGGGAAGCCATTTAAAATGGCAGTTTTCCCAAAAGGCAAACCATCAGTTCATTCAGATTTTAGTGTAGTCATTGTGTCTTTTTCTCATTCTGAAGCACGGAAAGAGGATAAAGAATAAATGAATAAATAACATCCGTTTGCTCATAACCAGCCTCCCCTTTAAGACCATCTGTTAATATTGATTCTTTATTAAAACAATACAGCCCCTACAGTTAATTGAGTGTGAATAATCGGAATAATCCAATGTGGAGGGTTTGTGTGGTTTAATTCATAAAACTGCACGGCATACTGCACTCACATACGGTAATCCCCATCAGATCTCTGTGGCGGTTATATAAATTTCATAATCTCTTTCATAGTTTATGAAAGCCAGCGGGAGGTCGGGCTGGATGCCCCATGGGCCGTCCTGAAACACAGGTTATGAAAATCCGAAAGACAGGTGGTGTTACAAAGAAGAGAAAACAGTCATCTACAAATGAATTCAGTACTTTGGTGTTGCATTGGTCTGGTTTTTTTAATCGTTTACTCTGATATCTCCCACCTCACATTCCTTTTTAATGTGAAACACATTTTATAGTGTAAAGGGGTTGTTTTTGTTGAGCATTTTGAGTGTATTTGGATTGCCGTCAAGTGTTTGTCGTCCAAATAGGTGGAGTGGTAAAGAAACAGAGGTTAAAGAAAAGTACAAAAAAGGGAGGAAATGGTAGGAAGTCACTAGAATGACAGGAAGAACTCAGATCGTGTGGCACACCCTGGTAAAGACATCCATCAAAAGATTTAATGCTGTGCTGTTGTTATTCCTGCCATTGTTTTCTTTCATATAATGTATGAAAAGTCACGTTTGGATCTGTAATAAAAGTGACCTTCACTCAAAACCACAGGGATAGGAAAACAATAGCCTGAAAATATGTTCAATGGGGAATAACCTTCGTGTCCAGGTGAACTTCTATATAAAGTTTCTTGTTCCCTGACCTCTGACCCCATTTCCATCTAAGAGATAAAAATAAAAGCTTCTTCTGGTAATTGTGACTTAAAGTACGGTCACATTACTTTTTTTTACTACTGAGGCTTTAAATCTCATAATATGACTTTGTTGTTTCTCACATTTCCACCATATTTGTGATAAAGTCACTTTCACACCAAGCTGCTTTTGTTTGGTTAACGTGGCCAACTTAAACTCGTTGCAAAATTAGTTTGTAGAAATTGTGTGGATTGGTATTTGAATGACAATATTTTGCAAGCAAACATTTGCTAAAAAACAGTACATGCGCATTTTACGGTACATCTCACAAGAACATCTACGAGTTACGAATGAATATATTATGGCGCTTTTCCACTGCGTGGTACGACTCAGCTCGGCACGGCTCGTTACGGTTCGGCACGGCTCAGTTCGGCTCGATTTGCGTTTCCAATGCAGTTTAGTACCGCTTTAGAGTGGGCGGTATTATTCACGTGTAGTTATAGTTGCTCCGACTCTACTGCCGTGACATCATCGTAAACGCGGCACAAACAAACACACAACAATGGAGCATTTTTCATTTCGCGATGCCCATCAAGCTCTCGCTGGATCCGCTCCTCGGCTATCAACGAGAGGAACGTCTGTAACGTTATTTCCTCAATAGACCACGAAACAGCTATTTTTGATAATACGAAAAGGTGCGTTTCTTCAAACAGAACAGTTGCGTCCAATCCTTCGCTTGGGGTGCTTATTTAAATCTAGCGGGTCTGTTGTGTCTCGTGTCGCAAGTTCATTGACGCAGTAATGACGATTTTCCTCGGCCAGTCAGTGACCAGCAGAGTTTACACGTCACGTTTTGGTAACGGTTCAGCTCGCTTGGAACCTCGCTGAGGTGGTACTAAAAAAGTACCAGGTACTGTTCCCAGTGGAAAACCCCCCAAAAGTGAGCTGTACTGAACCGTACTGTACCGTACTATGCAGTGGAAAAGCGCCATTACAGTTGTCTTTTATGTTTCATACTTGCAACATATTATCTCACAGCCTTATTATGCCATAGAGTGATTATTTCTTATTTTAAATTCTCCCAATTGACCCTTTACCAAGAGTTTGATTGACAGGCGACCTGACCAATCATAATGCAAAGTCATTTCGCGCGGCAAACAAGCCAGACAGGAGAGTAGATTAACATCAGTGGACTTGAAAAATGGTGTGTATTGACGTCTTTCTACTGTTGAAACAAGATACCTTCTGATGTTCATTTATGTTTATTTCGAACCAGTAAAGTAATCTTACCTCTTTGGATCTGATTTATTACCTTAATTAGAGATTTGCAGAAGATCTTTATCCTAAATTTCTCTTTTCAAAAGTGTCTTTGTCTGCCTTAACCCATTGACAGGTTTAACAGCCTGTTTCCAGCTTTTCGATTCATCCAATCCTCCACCATCCCTGCTGATAAAATATAGACAGGGAGCGAGAGAGAGAGAGTCATTGATTTTGTCACCTAACTCATTCTCAATGATTTGTCAGTGGGAGACACTAAGCTTTGTCAATAAAAGGCCACACGCTGCTTCAGAAATGCCATCGTGGCGACATTCTAGATGATTACCGTGAATCTGTCCCTGCAGAAATTCATTATGGATCAGTCACGTGAGACTTATTTCTTCTCATGTGTCTCCAGTATTTGGCAGTTTATTCGTTTATCTACATTTCTCAATAGTGAGGTGGGAGTGTTGCCGTTCCTGACACCATGGAGGAGTGATTTTTCAGTCATTTAAATCTGAACTATTATGGGTAATGAAAGGTTCATGTTTTGATTTTGGAAATCCCCAGCAAAAGGTTGACATGCATGCAAGGTCAAAAAAACACTTTCATTGTCTGCATTTATTTTTACCTTACTTGATAGATGATTCGTTTAACGATTCGTTTTTCCAAACCCTTTCTTTGTGCGACGCTAATCTACGGTGATTGGTCGATTGGTGCCTTTAATCTCTGATAAAGGAGTGTTTGTGAGTGCAATGCTGCTGCGTTTATAGGGTTACTGGGGAAACCACTATTGTACTGCTCCACCTAGTGGCAAAGAATGAATTTGCATTTTCGTTCAGACCAATGCGAAAAGACCAACAAGTGGGCGGGCAATATGCAAATGTTTTGAGGATTGGGACTCGTTTTAAAAAACGGCTAGTTTTGAAAGATTCAGAGTCGACTCTTATTTCACTTAGAGCTATGTTACACACCACATGAAAGGTCATTTTCAAATATCCATTATAGGGCCACTTAAAAAAATCGAAGAGAATGGTTGAGAGAGTGTCTGAATTAATTTACTAAACTAAAGAGGTTTCTAAAGAGGTAAAACAGCAGTTCTCAATAGTTTCTCAGTAGATAATAAGTAGTTAAAGACACAAAAGTGATTTTTGAATAACTACACAATCCACATGACACACCGAAAGTGTGTGAATATATGTCTTCCCTTATTTAAAGTGTGACCGTATTTTCTTTTAAAATATACTCCATAAATCTTTTTCAGTGTACCATAGGTGATCAGACTAAACTCTACTGTTGCTACTAAACCACAAACAGACATCTGGCAAAGTATAACGAAGGGTGACGGCAGGACCCAAGGACATATGGCCAGTCTTAAACCCTGCATTCGTGTCTCATCTTATGTGTGTGTAGGGCCAATTAAGTGTGGATTGTTTATTTAACAGATTCTGCTTACAAAGTTCTGTTCTTATAACTTAAAATTGAATCGAAGCCCAGACTGATAACGAGAGAAAGAAAGAGTGAGCAAACCGAGGCAGGAGAAGTTAAGAGTACACGAGCAGAATATGCACTCTGTTGTTGTCAAGGTACTAAATATAAGCCTTTTAAGTGTCTGTGAGTATGTGGGTGTGCATGAGTGTATGTGCTCGCAGGCAAAAATCTCCCACAAAACCCTTCTTTCTCTCTCTTGCTGATAGCATAATTGTTTAACAGATTTAAGTAGCGATAAAGGGTCTCGACTCTGGGCTAATGAAGTAGCAAGGAACTTCAGTTAAGTGCCTGTAATCTGCTATGCCTGTTGCAGGAAATGCTAACCTCTTCAGAGATCGCTCAGATAGGTGTGCGCCACTGTGGCTGAATTGAGCAACAGTGTGTTTGTGGGAGCTGTTCAAAATGTGTCCCTGAATAAATTAGCATTCTATGCTAAGCATGAACTTTGAAGCTCGGTTGATTTGTGCTGAAAACGATTGCTTCCACATCTAGCGAGAGCTGTTTGGAATAGCTTGCCCAATAATGTTTCTGTATTTGTAATGTGTTTTCAATAAGCGCGGACACTGTTTTGATTGGGAAAAGCCGCGAGATGTGATGAAATCCCAATTAGTTTCGTATTGAACAATTTCCGATTGATAAGGTTTAACATGCTTTTAATATTTCGCAAGTGCTGTTCTCCATTCTGCTGTTTTTACTTACTGACCAGAGATGATTCTTCGTTGTGCAGTGCTAAAAATAGAGCTGCGGTAACGTACAGCTGTCATGCATAAATACTTCACACGTTAGTTAGATGAGCTGCCGACAGTGGACTTTGCTAGATATCATCATCCGCATTTCATCCCTATATGTCCTGAGATCTGCTGCTTTCGTTTGCTTTCATCACATCATTTATTTTTCATCATAATGCCTCCTCTCTCCCTCGTAAGCGCTGATATTGACAGATGGATGGATGAAGCGCTGAAAGAATTCATGGGGCGAGCAAATAGATGTGGAGAGGAAATGGCACGTGTGCACATGTGCAGCCTGATGTGTTGCGCTTCGCTGCATTTCACGCTCTTATCTTTGAGTATAATTTCACAGAATGGGAGCAAAAGAGAGAGATTCAGCAGAATGCTTTGAGGAAAACAAGATTGCTTTGCTTGGGAGGTTCCTGCTTGGACCGTATGTCCTTTCTACAGGATTTCGGAGTGTTTCTGTGGACTTTCTGTCTCTTCATTCAGTAGAGCATTTGTGAGGTCAGGTACTGATGTTGGATGAGAAGGCCTGACTTGCAATCCCTGTTTGGAGGGTTGAGATTTTGTAGTCCAATAAACTGCATCCATCCATCATAGACGCGTAAACATTTTGAGTTTACTCGCTTCATTCGCGCGTACAACAGACTCGAATTCGCAGCATGAGAGGGGCTTCTTCTCCATTCTCTGCATTGGTGGAGGGGAAAACAGCAAAACATTATAAATATTGCTGTTATTGTGCCATGAAATGCAATTTTAAGAGTATTGCAGGCGAGAATGTAGTTGTTTAAAACACAAATCTGCAGTTTATTAAAAAAGAGAGCGCCTATTTAAAAGTTTTTCTTCGCCGATTTCGGAGCCGTGAGCTCCACGTGAACACAGGGTGCTCACTGCTCATGTATCCGCCGAGGGCAGCCTCAAAGCGGCTAGTAATTCTGACACTTGCCGCTGCCTCCTG
>JAUMHQ010000089.1:4539393-4555830 GCA_032361165.1 Enteromius paludinosus | reverse complement strand
ATACGTGTGTGTGTGTGTGTGTGTGTTTTTTTTTAAACATAGTGTTAAATATTCTATATGTAAGTTAAAATTTGTATTATTTCAAGTAACAAAAATGCTTTATGGGTTTGGTTTCACATTCAGTTTACATTAATGACGCTGTTAATTAGTTTCTCTTTTTTTTTTTCATTAATTTTTTTCAGTTTTTTCTAAAAAAAAAAAAGATGCAGATATTACACATCTGTGTACAGAAAAACTGATCATTATTTTACGTTATAGCTTATATCAAATTTCAAAGCTACTTGGTATCAATAAAAGAAATAGGTAAAACACTAAATACCAAAGTTAGTCATTTAAATGCTACAAGTGAGTCTCAAAAAATGATTAAATGTAAAATCATAAATGTTACATTTGAAAATAAATCAACAATTTAATGCATACAATAAATAATAATAATAAAGAAATGTATGCTGAAACGTTCCATCCCATGTTGTTGGATTTCCTCTTTTGGTTTACTAGTCCTAGTTTACTGGTATCCAGATGTGAATCTGCTGCAGTGTGTGAAAATGGGTTCAACGCGTTGTCTTCTTGTTTCATTTATTAATAAGCGACATGTTATTCAAGTACCTTTTATGTTTAATCACACACACGCACACACATTTTCTCTCTCTCTCTCTGTCTGGGTGGCATTTTTTAATGTACTGCGATAAGAAGAGCAAATGGACAAAGTTAATTAAAAAGAAAGGCCAGACAATTTGACAGTTCTTTTCGCTGGCTCTCTCTCTCTGTCTCTGACAATAACAAAGACACGGTCTGTTGAACGGCTCACAGTGGGAACTGTAGCAGTTTTCTGGAAATTCATGGCAAAATAGTTGTGGGATTAGTTGTGAATAGTGAAGGGTTAAGTTGAAAATTCCAGCTGGCTTGGCGGTCAAAGACAGATATCTGAAGTGCGCCTGGTCTGTCGTCATTTCTCTGTCTGTGGGGATGTATTTGGGTGTGTGTGTGTGTTCGTGTGTTGAATCAATACTTCTCTGCCCCAGACGGCCATAGTCCATCAGGGTCTTTACACACAAAACCTCTTCAGTTATCTGGGCTTTATCTTGTGTGGTTGTCTTTTACTCAAACCACTTTACAACACACATTTATCTCCTGTTTAAGAAAGACAGCATTTAGCTAGTAGTCAATGGGTAGTGAAAGATATGAAGTGCTTTTGGGATTTTTACATGCTCTGAAGTTTGACGAGGTACTAGATCTCATCTAATGCTGTCATTAGCAACTTTTTGATTATTGTTTTATGTGCTCATATTCATTTAGAGACCACACTGAATATTTGTTCTTTTAAAAAGTAATTTTTAATTTCAAACCTCAAACAAATGTTAAATGAGCTACTGAAGGAAAATAAAAATTACAAATTACAATTACAAAAAAATTACAAATATTAATATATATTTGATAATATTATTTATTATTTAATTTTCAAAGTTAAGTCAAAAAATATTTTTATTTGTTATAAATATGTAATAAATGTATTTTTAAATATGCATTTTTATATTTTACATTTTATGTTGAGAGAGAGAATGTTAATATTATTCACAAATCGTGCTTCACATGCATTTTCAACACATCTGGGACAGCGAGTTTAACCAAACCCCAGTCGCATCCATTTGCATGCAGTTTGCATGCACAAATCATTGGTATGTAAATACAAGCACCGTTTTGCTTCAAATAAAACGGTGGCTCTTGCAGTAATTCATCTAAATTTAAATGTGGCGGGCTTTCATTTAGAACTCATGTAAATATAAATAGCGATAGCTTTTCTTTGAGGTGCTTGTTAATATAATGTAATGTAAATGAATGTGCTCGAATGCAGAGCAGCGTGGTCGGCGAAGCATAAACGGGACGCAGATGGGACCCTCGTCCTCGGTTTTGTTACGGCGTGATGCTCCGTTAACCCTTACCGAAGATGGGAGATGGGACGGGGGTGAGAGAGGGACAATAAATTGAAAGCAGCAGAGCTCAAGGTTACAACACATCAATCCAGAGAGAGTGGTGAAGAGACGAGTGGGAATGGAATTATAGCAGAGGAGAGAGAGAAAGAGAGAGAGAGAGGGTGCGATAAAGCTAGAATGAGAGAGCCTGGATGGGGGGGAGATGGGAAGTGAAGAGAGGAGAGCGCACATGAGCGACTCCAACCGTGAGAGAGAGAGAGAAAGAGAGAGAGAGAGAGAAAGGGATATAGCTACAGCGCAGTGACCTACAGAGACAGATGAGTAAGTGCTGTGTGGAGTGTTATCACCGTATCTTGTTATCAAGGATCCCATAAAGATGGTCCCGTAGCCCTCGCGCTCCGTATCTGGATATTTCTACTTCCATGTGGGATGAGCAGCTGCGCTGAGCGAGAGAGACCGAGGCATCCGACATCAACACCATGAGGTACTCATGGAACAGAGGGAACGAGACGTGAGAGAGCGAGGTGTTTGAGAGCAGAAAGAGACAGGGTTGAGGATGATAATGAGCGGGAGATGCTGTGTGAGAAGAGGAAAGGAGAGGTTTAGAATGAGGAAAGCACAGAGAGACGAGTGGAGAAGAGGTGTTTTCCTGAAAAGTTGGGGGTTTGTGCCTCTGTTGAGGGACTCTACATTAACCCAGATTCTGCTCACTTCAGGCTAGTAAGTTGTTTCAGTTGTGCTCCGTTTTTTTGTATTTTGTAGTGTGTTAGCCTCTTAGAGCTAAACTTGAATTAGTTTTAGTGAATTAGTAAACTATTTCAAATTTAAATTTAAGAAGGTATCCTGTTACAGTGCTGTTTATATTCAAATGGTAATCCAGAAGATTTTAACTTCAATGGAAATTTGTCAATATTTGAATCAAAACTAATGTGATTGGAATTTAGATACAATTTAAGTTCACAGTTTTAAATTCAGATTTCAAATGTAAATGCAAAATGGATTCTATTCAGAGTTATATTTAAATCAGAATCACAATACAGTTCACATGCTGCACATTTAAATCCAGATTTCAAATGTAAATGCAAAAACGGATTTAATTCAGATTCATATTTAAATCAAAATCAGAATATATATATATATATATATACTGTGTATATTTAAATCCAAATTCTCATAAAATTTGAGTTCACACTTGACATCAAATCCAGATTTCAAATGTGAATGCAAAGTAAGATATAATTCAGATTTATATTTAAATCAGAATCAATAGAGTTCACGTTCTGCATATTTAAATCCAAATTCACATAAAATTTGAGTTCACACTTGATATCAAATCCAGATTTCAAAGTAAGATACAGTTCAGATTCAATTTAGATCAGAATCAAGAGTTCACGTTCTGCATGTTTAAATCCAAATTCACATAGAATTTGAGTTGACATCAAATTGCACTTGACATTTAAATCCAGATTTCAAATGTAAATGCAAAGGAAGAGACAATTTGGATTTATAATTAAATCAAAACTGTAATGTAGTAAGTTCAAATGTACTGTATGATTCTTTCCCAATTCAAATACAGTTTGAATTCACAATTGTTCGCAATCACCAAAATTCAAATTCACATTTAAATCCATATTCCTAAAAAAAAAAAAAAAAATCGAATTCACATTAAAATCTAGATCCAATTCATGTCTGGAATCAGATAAAGTAGATCATTTTATTTAGCTAATTATTTAAAGCATACCTGTCAATACTACATACAATTCGAATTTTTATTTAATGTGTAATTTTCATATATATTCAAATTCAGAGCAGATTATAAAACAGATAGTTCTGACTTCATAACGCACATACTACTGTATATTAAAGCACCTTTTTGCTGTGTTGCTTGGCGACCACAAAGATTATGTAAATTCTAAAACATTGGTGTTTATTCTATAAAAATGCATCTCAGTAAACAGCACTTCCTCAGCTTATTTTTACTTTAGTTTTTTGTTAATGGTAGAGTAAATTCTTCAAAAGTCTCTTTTTAAGCAGTAATAGCAGTTTTCAGTATATCCTGTTCTTTTGTATATAATCGTCGAGTAAATCCCCTGTCTTTACAGTTCCTGTGAGGACTGGCAGTAAAAGTGGCTATGGGCTATGGGCACATATTGTGTTTCGGACAAAAGCAGCCATAAGTGTGAAATCTCTAGGAACGCAGATAAAGTGTACAGTATAGTGAACGAAAGGCAAGGGAAGGGAATGAGAGTGTTTGAAAGTGAAATGGCTTGCAATACTATCAGTCTTCACTTTGCTACACGACAAATAATAAACATAAAGTCTTTTTGTAATTCAACTGTCTGGAGGAGCTTATGAATCTTACTCCAAACACACATGTCAGGGACAGTCAGCTGGACATTCCTCGCGCTAATTTTATCTTTGTCGTAAAATAAGAGACAAAGATCACATAGACGAAATAGAAAAGCCGTAATGACTGAACGCAAGCTACCTATTAGACTCTATCATGTGCTTTATAATTTCCTAGAATCCATTAAAAATCATGCTATGCTGCCATTCAGAGTATAATTATATTCTGTGGACCTTGACCACCCTGGTCCAATCTGCCAAATGTCAGTATGACTTTCCATAAATATCACAGTAATGTAACAGAAATCAATTGGCTCTTCCTCTGCCGGCCGTTCTCACGGAGCTAGGCTCTTTCCGATCAGTATACGCTAGCATGCAGAGTACGCTTTTCATCAAAGATGTGTCTTTTCGTCAATAGCTATTGGTTATGTGGAGAATAACATTATTTTACAAGTTCTGCAAGCATGTTTTTGTGTGAATGCTGGCGCACTTGAATGAGGATATGGATTCGGAGGGTTTTGAATAGAGACGGAGGAGGCGTTTTTGTGGCTGCACTAATGTCTCAGCGGGTTAAAGGGGTTTGTGATTTGTCTCTTCAGAGACTGGTGTCTGTTTTGTTTGCTCTCTCTCATTCCTTTGCTTCTTTTTTAAATGCTTTCCTTGAGGCACATAGCTGTCTTGGCATGAAAATGCTCCCGGTATCCTCAAAACTAAGTTTACTGACATTACAGACATGAATACTACGAGTTTAATTTGTACTACAGATTGATATGCAGTGATCTGAGACCACTTGAGGAAGCTGTTTGATTTTAATTGTAGCGTGAATGTCAGAATGTTAATAATTAGTCCATATGTCAGTGTATGGCAGCACTCGACTCCATCGTCAATTTTTCCTAGAAATAGAATCTGAAATATTTCTATTTGTATTTTAGTTCCAGCTTTGAATAAAAATTTTTCAATGTGAACTTCCGAGGTCCAGCTTTTTGGAGATGTATGCAGGTTGGTGGTTAATGAGTTATTTACCCTTTGGCAAATTAAATTAAATTAAAGGTGATAATTCGTTCTTCTCCTTCAGTGTAATTTTGGGTCCACTTACTTTTGAAAGTACAGTCTGTCTTGAAGTGTACAGTTCTGTGTTGAACGCTAATTAGGAAAATAAATTAAATTCTACCATCTGTGAGTCAAAGGAGCAAAGCTGTGTGGTTAGTCTGTTGCATGATTTGGTTTGAATTAGCACAGGCTGACATCTGTATGTTGTGTTTTGAATAAGAATCGGTACATGTACAAATGATCTCTGTTGAATACATGTAATATTGTGCTTCTTAATTATGTGATTATGTGTTATTTCAATGCAAAACCTTAAAATATATATATATATATATATATAATAATTGACAATGTATATAATATTATATTTTATTGTCTGTGCTCGTTATATATAAGTATAGATGTATTAGCTGTGTAAATTTCAGCTGTGAAATTTTAAATCCAGTTTTAACATAAAAATAAAAAGTCAGAATTATGAGAAAAGAAATTGTACTAAAAAATTAGAATTAGTTGAAATGATAACAAAAAAAATAATAATAAAAAAAAATAACATATATTGTTGGAATTAAGATTTTTAAAATTCTAATTATTACCAACAAGTCAAAATTGCAACAAAAATAAATGTATGAGATATATTTAATATTTATTGAGATTTATGACACAAATAGTCATCAATTTAATTTCATTACTATGACAAAATTGACTGTATATTTATGACTTTTCTCAAAAAAAATTTCATGATTTTGACTTTTTATCTCAATGTTATGAATTAGTAATAGAAATCTCAATGCTCTCATTAAAACAAAAACAATAAAAACATAATATTATATTTTATTTCATTTTATGTATTTGAATTTTTTTTAATATAATATTAATATCAGCAGTTTACCAATTATGAAACAAAAAATCTAAATTTAAACCATAGCAGCCAAAATTTTAATTTAAGTAAATCACTATAATAAAACGACTAGTTATTATATTTATATGGCGATAGCTTGACTGTCAACTTTCTATGCACCTAGATAGCAACAACTACAGTGTAGCAGAATGAGAAACAAGCGAATTTCACAAAGAGGAGTAATACAATATTAAAAAGTCGATGTGTGTGATAATTCAGTGAAAGCGATGTTCTCAGCATGGATTTGCTCTTTGACTCAAATATGTGACATCTTCACGTTTTCCAGCTCACACTATTCCTCTTCAGCTCAGCCTGATTCCTCTGGTTATCGCTCTCTGGCTCTCCTCGCTTGTTTATGCTCTCCAGTTTCCTCCCCTGGTTTTAGATTAGTCCCTGCTGTGTGCGTTGTGTGTGTATTTAGCTCATGGTGGGTAGCAGTGGGTGGGGTTTTATTTTCCAGCACAGATTAGCAGCTGAGAAGGGGATTCCATCCTATTAAATTATTCATGCTCAAGAAATGATTACAGTGCATGAAACAGCATTGTGCATCAATAAAAGTCTTACCCTAGACACTGCATGTGTGTGTGTGTGTGTGTGTGTGTGTGTGAAGATCCTAATTCACTGGGTTCAAATTAGATGGCGACCATAATATAAAATCAATGAGAGAGGCAGCTTATTCCAGGCATGATTTGTCATCTCTGATTGTAGAAAGGCAGTGGTTTGATTTAACTTGGGTTGAGTTGTAGGGAAGAGCTTTTTAAACTTATAAAAAATAAGATATTTGGGGGAAATACACTAAATAGACACTTTGCACGTTTGTTCACTATTCAAATGACATATATATGTTTGTACTGATGCCCATGGTTAGGTCAATTTTATTAAATTTTATTTAGTTAGTATGCATTTTCTGTTTATTATAAAAGCAGGTATTTATCAAAATATTAATAAAGTAGGTCATTATAACTAGATGTACATATTCTGACAAATCTATGGTGTGACACATAAGACACATATGATTTTTGTTCCCTTACATTCGGTCACTCTGAGTCACGTCGGTTATGACCGACGAAATTGGGATCTTGCTTCGACAGAACAATCCACCTTGGGTGTATTAAAACAAACCAATGAATATTGGCATGCGCTGATTGCATCCAGCAGCAGCTGATCACAGCGTGAGTATAAATGAGCAGCTGGTGCAGCGCATATTCAGTTTTTCGCTTCGGATTTGAGCATTTAAAATGTTCTGCTCCCTTGTACAGCGTCATCAGCGGTGGTGGTTTCTTGTGTCGAATGTATTTCCACATTGGGTTGCACTGCCCCCCAGTTGTGTGCAAGTAGCCATATCCCCTGTGCGCTCCCTTAGCACACTAAAGAGCTTTCTAAATAAGTAGCTCATGGGTGGAACCTCTTTTTAAAGATGCCCTTCCACCCGTGCGTTTCTGAATGCGGTCATTACTTGGCTCAGGGACAGTCTGGACTAGAGTTCGGCATTCCCCCGGCTTTACCGCGGGAGCCTCGGGACCCAACCAGACTTCTTGCGGCGCGGGAATAAATTTCCAAATAAAATGCGTAATTTGAATGGGAGCGGGCGGTCTAACAATATAGTGTTCCCGATGTTTTTTCGGAACAGCATATCTGTGATTTCCTCATTCTTATTGAGCACCGGTACAGCCAGTGCTCACGACTGTTACACATGCTGAGCGCATGGACCAGTGTTACCAACATGAGCAAAGTGAAGATGCGCTTGAAGGACGTTCAGCTTGCATTAGAAAACGGTCAGTTTAATGTCAGGAAACTCACATCAGGCAAGTCTAATGTATGGGAGTCTTTTTCATGCGTCATGGACGCAAATGGGGAAAATTTACCCTTTGCGCGATGTGATAAATATAGGCTACAATGTTGTACATACATTTGTTTCTATTTATTTAATTTTTGCAACACATTTTCCAAGATGACTGATATATGTTAAAAGTATCTTGACAAGACTAATAAAAATTAATACAATCCTTGCACAACCTTTTTTTTTGTCTGTTATCTCTCTCTTTTGGTTGTACCCACTTTAAATGTGAGATTTTGGAAACCAGATCTAAATTTAGCGGGAACGGTCGGGTCGGGTAGACAATAATTCTAAGCGGGCAGCGGGTGAACAAAGACTGAATATGCAGCTGGAGCAGTCGGGTGCGGAATAAAACCTTGTGGGAGCGGGACAAAAAAAACGATCTCGCGCAGACCTCTAGTCTGGACCTCCACAGGGGGTACCAGCTGTTTCCTTTTGCGCACTCCCGACAATCGGATGTCGATGGCTGTATTGGAAGGTGAGTCAGAAGGTTTTTAAAATGAAGTTCCGGCCGGTGTGGCATCCACTGGATGTTCCACCGTGCCGGATACAGATCCTGAACTGGTGGCTATGCTATGGCTGCCGAGGGGGTCGAGCTCAAGTGTAAAGCTCAAGGCTGGATGACTGGTACTTAGGGGTGGCAGGGAGATCCTGTGCTCCCCTCCCGGACCTGAAGGCACATGTCGGCTATGATCGGCAGTGCTTATGCGGCCTGCGGAGAAGCTGCATCTGCAGTACATGCTACGCCGTTGTTGCAAGTCCATCAGGCCAAGGCACTGAAGAATCTGCACGAGGGTGGTCATGACTCGGAAGTTCTGCATGAAATCTGTACTGCCACGGACCTTATGCTTCGAGTGATGGGAGAACGGCGGGCCCCGAATCCTAGAGGTTCGAACCCTAGCGAGGGCAATAGAGCTGCGTCCGGCTTGGTCCCCGCATGCCTACCATTCATCCAACGTGACATCTCTGTTCCCTTCTTCAGGGAACGAGGGTTACATACGTAACCGAGACATTCTCTATTGTATACAGCTTGAGTGGTGATATTAACTAAGCAGAACGTGACATTAGGGTTGGGTCGATAGACGATGCCATCATCCATCGCCGATGGCCGATAGACATCACGATGCTGAGCCGGCATCGCAATGCTCCACCCCGCCACTGCAGCAGCAACCAGGTCGCGAAAAACACACTTAATCTATGGCGGCACATCTATGCCATTAAAAAATGAGCACATCACTGATGCTGGCGAGTGCGGTAAATGATTGCCACAAGAGGAAAACAGATGAACATGGGAAGAAACGGGCCTGCAAGCTCATGTCAAGCTTGATTTGTCAAGCACTCGTGCACGATCACTCCAGCGCTCAATCCTCTCTCACCTGCTTGCGCGAACACTGTTTTGTCAGTCGTGGGGCGGGGCTTGGTGTTTTAGGACGACGATATCATCGTCCAAAGCGATGTTTCACATTAGACATCGTACGATGCCAAATTGGTCGACATCGCCCATCCCTACGTGGCATAATGGATGGTACATAAAAATTACAAAAACGTAAATAAAAATAAAAATAATAACAACCTCTAACATTAAAGATAAACCTCTTTTATGCTATTTGTAACTCTTAAGAATGAAGATTTCTATTTCGTATGTTATGTGCATGTATATTTTTTGTCAAAATTGAGACAAAAATCTGAATTACAACATGAAAAGACAAAGATTTGGAATTATGACAAGTTAGAATTTCAGCATAAAAAGGTATAATTAAGACATTAATTAATTAATAGCAATACATACTAAATTAAAATGTCATTATTCATTATTGTTACTTACAATATTTTTGTCATAATTTCAGTATTTCTCTTTTGTGGTGGAAATTTATGGAGACCTGATTAAATATGCTGTGTAAATAAAAATAAAAAATGTGTATTTAATATATATATATACTGTATATATTTACAATATATTTACTCAAATTTTAACTTGGTTACTTACTTTCCTGTCGTAAAACATTCAGTGAACTTGTACATGCAGTGCATTTTGCTCTCTATTGTACAGTGTGAAAGTTTCTCGTCTGCCTCTACCTTGAGCGGTGAAATTTATTGAACAGAACGTTACATTATGGATGGTACAGTGTGTACAGAGAGGAACATTTACACTCAGAGTTTAGAGCAGAACACTAATACGTGTCAGATTATTAAATTATTCTGAGTGTCTGTAAAAATATAGTAAAAGTGTACATCTCATCTCTGTCATTATATCCAAATTTTATTAGTAATTTGTCTCATTCTGAATCCTGTTTTGCATAAATACTACCAGTTAACAACAGCAGGAGTTTTAGACCATGCTTTTCTGCATATTCAACATTTTTTGGACTTTGTTAGCTACTCCTTATGTTAGGTTTATCTATGTGGCTCAGGTCATGTTGTAGCCTACATTTTATTTATTATTCTGAGCTCAAGAGAAGCTGCATATTTATATATAGGCTTAACTTAGGGCTATAACAATTAAGGTCATTAATAATTTACCATAAATAAGACCTCTCTGGCTAAACCACATGCTGACACAACCTCCATCTTAACCTGAAATGCTAAAATGTCCTGGAGCTGAACTTCTCAGCCCCATTTTGAGTTTAAAACTGAATGAAACATCATGATTTTCCCTGCAGGTGCCACGAGGTGAAGTCAGTGTAGTGTGAGCGGGAGCCCTGAGATGGCGACGCAGGGGCTGGGGGCCCGGCTCTTGGTGCTGCTGGCTGTGTTGGCGGTGACTCATGCCTCGATCTTCCTGACCAATCAGAAACTGAAACCTCGGTTCCAGCGAGACCGCCGCAACATCCGCCCCAACATCATCCTCATCCTCACCGATGACCAGGACATTGAATTGGGTGAGTGTAAAAAAAACACACCCAGATACCAGATAAAAGTACAGACATAAATACTGTTGCAAGTAATTGCTTTCAAATAAATGCCATTCATAATAATAAATTCTGCAAATCCGCATATTAGAATGATTTCTGAAAATCATGTGACCCTGAAGACTGGAGTAATAATGCTGAAAATTAATTTGCATCACAGGAATAAAATACATAAAAAAAAAATAAATATATATATATATATACAGTATATAGTTATAGTTAGAAAAATTGAATTAATGCCGAAAGAGCCTTTGCTTGTGTTGAGTGTGTTTGTGTGTGTGGGAGCTCATATATTTTTTACAGGCTGTCTGTATGTGGTGTAAAACAGACATCTTGGACTTTGTCAGAGCGGAAGACAATGATTCAATTAGGAAGGAAAGTCCCCACTCCTCTCAGTACTGGACAGTGTTGATTTTATATGCACACACACACATGCGTGTATAAGCTGTAATTATGGATGTGGCAGGGAAATAACTGTCTATGTCTCACCTCGTTTTCATCTGAGTGCTTGTCTGGGTGAATGTTGATTTATACGGTATTGTCCATCCGTGCTGACCTTTGTCCATCCATGCTGACCTTTGTGTAAAGTGCACAGAGTATTTTTGCAGTGTGTATGTTTGTATGTGTTGATCTTTCTGCTTCAATCTGTAGAGGTGTGGTGATCCTGTCTGAAAAGGCCAAAGGGAAACAGACTTCTTGTCTCCGATCATATCAATTGAGCCAATCGGGGTGTAGGTTATGTGGGTTCACTTAGCTGTAGTGTGTTCCCATACGTTATTAAAAAAAAAAGTGCATTTTAAATTGTAAATTGAAAAATGTTTTTTTTTTTTTATGCTTACCAAGGCTGTATTAATATTATTAAAAATACAGTAAAAACAGTAATTTATTACATTTAATGCATCCTTGCTAAAATAAATAAATAAATCTTATTGACTCCAAACCTTTTAATGATAGTGTTAAAAACAATAGATGTTCATGGTTTGTCCTCCTTTACATTTAAATAAACGGGTGTGTTTATTTCAGCAAGACAAGGTCGAATAAATGCTGAGAACAAGTGAAAACAAGGGGGTTTTGAACAGTATACTGTAATTGAGACTTTTAATAAGTAGTGTGTGACTTGTATATATAATATAATATAAAGCCTGTATCGTATATCTCTAAACAAACACATTCATGCACATGCACACACACACTGCTGGTGTCACATGAATTCCCAGGTTGCAAATGACCAATACATTTCCTCTTAAAGGCTGGGATGTCACAAACAGAGAGTGAATGAAAGAACTGATATCTTTATCCTGTCGATCTGTAGTGTTGGGTAGAGGAAGAGAAAAAGTAGAAGCCAGTTCTTTTTGAAGTAGAGCAATCGGTAGAGCAGGCTTTATGTCACCTTGAGTAATATACTGTATGATAGATCTTCTTTCACTCTCTCTCTTATCCAGGCTCCATGCAGGTCATGAATAAGACCCGGCGGATCATGGAACAGGGTGGAACGCACTTCTCCAACGCGTTTGTCACCACACCCATGTGCTGTCCATCACGCTCCTCCATGCTGACGGGGAAGTACGCCCACAACCACAACACCTACACCAACAACGAGAACTGCTCTTCGCCTTCCTGGCAGGCCCAACATGAGCCGCGCACTTTTGGAGTGTACCTAAACAGCACTGGCTACAGGACAGGTGGAGATCTTTCACAAACACACGCTGAATGGCTTACTTGGTTAAACTTAGGTTATTGTCGCATGATATAGAGTGGAATACAATAATGTAGAGTGCAGTAGAGCTATGTGTTAAAAGTAGAATAGTGTAGACTAAAACAGAATAAAGTGGGAGATTAGCCTAGAGATGAGTAGAGTAGATTAAATTACGGTAGCATAGACTGTACAACAGAGTTAAGTAGACTAAAGAAAACAGCCTAGAGATAAGTAGAAAATTGTAGACTAAAGTAGAGTAATATTGATTGAGGAAGAGTAAAATAGAGTTCAGAGGAGTAGACTAAATTAAGAAAGAAAAATAGCCTAGAAATGAGTAGAATAATGTAGACTGAAGTAGAGTAGCTTTGACTGAAGTGGAGTAGAATAGTGCTGTTTTGCCATACTCGTCATCATTGTCTTCATCTCTACACAAATATCCCTATTCTACTCTACCGTGTTCTACTTTGCTTTATTCTGTTCTATGCTGTTCTACGATCATTTATTCTACTCTACAGTGAAATGTCATAAATATACACCGAAAGGATTACTTGGTTAAACTTGTTATTGCCACATTATATAGAGTAAAGTAGAGTGGAGAACAGATTAGAATAAAGTGGGTGGGAGATTATCCTGGAGATGAGTAGAGTAGATTAAAGTACAGTAGCATAGACTGCACAATAGAGTTAAGTAGACTAAAGGTAAATAGCCCAGAGATAAGTAGAAAATTGTAGACTAAAGTGGAGTAATGCTGCCTTAGGAAGAGTAGAATTGAGTTACTAAAGTAAAGGAAAATAGCCTAGAAATGAGTAGAGTAATGTACACTAGACTGAAGTAGAGTAGCATTGACTGAGGTGGAGTAGAATTAAGTAAGTATAGTTAAGTAGACTAGTAACTGTAAGTAGTAACTGTAAACTTGAGAAAAGTTTACTAAAGCAGAGGACTAGACTAAAATAGTGTAGAATAAATTTGAGTTGAGCAGGCTATACTAAATGAATAGTCTAGAGAATAGTAGAATAATGTAGACTAGATTGAAGTAGAGTGGAATATACTGTGGAATAGAGTTAAGTGGACTAGAATACAGTAGAACAGAATAGAGACTAGTAGAGTAATATACTGTAGACCATATTGAAGTAGAGAAGCATACACCACTGTAGAGTTGAGTAGACTGGAATAAAGGAAAAGGCAAGAGCTTAATGATCAACAGAATAATATAGAATATATATAATATATTCTAGAAGTAGAGTAGAATGTACTAAAGTAGAACAGAACAGAGTTGATTAGATTAGGTGAAGGAGAATAGTCCCAAAATGTGTAGACTAGTGTATAAAATGTAGAGTAGATTAAAATTAAATAAATTAAAGTAACTTCCACCAAAATAGAGAAGAACAGAGTTACATAGATTTGAGAAAAGTGAATTAATGCAGAGTAGACCAGACTAACATGAAGTAGAATAAAATAGGCTTGACTTAAATAGTAGAGAATGACATACAGATGAATAGGCTGGAGTAGAAAAATGTGGAGTAGATTAAAGTACACTAACATAGTCTAGAGTAGAATAAAGTAGAGTCGAATACATTTGTGTAGTGTAGCGAAGTTGAGTACTTTATATCTTTACAGCGTAAACTTCATTGTTGGACTAGATTAGAGCCTAATCAGAGTGTAGCAGCTGTGGCTCTAAGATCACATTTCTTCTCATCACCTTTGATGATTTCTATCTGAAAAAATGTGGGAATAGAGACCAAAGAATTATGGTGCATAACTTTTTGTTGCGATAACTACCTGACGTGAATGTAAAATGCATTTAATAGATTGAGCTCTCATTCATTTGTGAGCTGTTTCATCAGTCAGGGTTGTGTCTGTTGAGTTCTTCACACACTCTCACCAGAGATTCGGTGTGACGGGCCCCCAGGTCACACGCACTGTCAAACACACTCCCAAAGACTCTTGCATGAAAAACAGATGATTTTCATTAAACTAAAACCCCTTGGGCTGTAATAGATGGTTTTGTGTATTTGTGTGTGTGTGATGTTTTCTCTTTGTGACATAGACATCAGGCAAAACTACCATGTGCATGTAAACATTGCATGACCAGCTGTGAATGTTGCGCCTGCACACACACCTGGCAGTGAGTCAGGCTTTTAGTGGTAACAGTGATCCATTAGAGCACACTTCCTCTAGGAGAGAGACCGGCTCTGACCAACATCCTCTCTAATGTAACATTTCCAACACAAATATTCATCCATCTTCACGTAGCTCCCTGTTTTCTATTTCTCTACATGCAGGCTCTGTCTGTATGCCCGCTGTATTTTAAGTGTGCAATGAATTGTTTTCTAATCGTTATCACACCTAGTATACTCTATGCTGCTCTTTCTTACTCTATTCCATTCTATTTCTATTCTATTCCTAGTCCTATTCTACTCTATTCTATTTCTATTCTTAATTGTTCTTATCATCTCTACACAACTATACAGATACACAATTCCACTCTACTCTGTTCTACTTTGCTTTATTCTGTGTCGTTCTACAATAATTTATTCTACTCTACTGTACTCTACCATACTTTATGGTATTCTCCTCTAGTTTACTCTCATTTTACTCATTTGACAATTTTCTACCCTGTTGTTTTATTCTCCACCTCGTTCTATTCTTCTGTTGTCTTTTCTGTTGTGTTCTGCTCTAATACTTAAATTCTTCTGAACTCTACTTTGTTTTTTACACTTTGCTTTATCTATACTCTGTTTATTTTTTCTATTTATTGAACTCCATTCTATTCTATTATGTTCTTATATGCTCACCTCTTTTGTTGTATTCTTCTTAACTTTCTCTGCTCTACAGTACACCGTTTTACTCTGTTGAACTCTATTCTGTTCTGCTCTAGTCAACTGTACTTTTCTGTTCTACAGTAGCATACTGTTTTCCTTATAGGTGCTCTATGCGATGCTGTTTGACGTCGCTTCTGCTGACGTTTCACGTAAATACAAAACAAAAAAGAGCAAGCTCCCCCCTCCCCCCATTGTTTCTGGAACTGCCGTGAACGCGCAAAGCGCATTGATACGAAAGGTGCTATTAACCCAAAAGAGACAGTGACTGAGCTAACATCAAGCTAACATGTAAATAAAATAAAAATAAAAAAACTTGCCTCCTGTACATCGGTTTGGAAGTTCTTTTGACGGTGGAGTTATCTCCGTTCAAACGAATCCCCAATGTAAATCCGGGTCTGGTTTCGTTTCTTCTCAATTTCTCTTCTTCTCGCCTTATATTCCTCCGAGCGTCTTTTCTTCGGTTGTGCCTCAGCCATTTTCCAAAAATAATACAAAGAATTCCGCTAACCCACTATCAGATTCACGCTAGTGATGAGTCGTTATTGAACAATTTGTACATTTTGAACGAATCTAATGTGACTCGGGAATATCGAGTCGTCTTGTGGGAGCGATTCGTTCAGTCGCGCATGCGCATCAGCGCAACATCCTATAGTTTTTGTTTTGGAATGATTGATTCACCTGTTTCGGGTACTGAGCCGGCTGCATAGGTTAACGTTTCGGGGCTGACATGTGAAGAACGAACAACTCGGGAAAACAGAAACTTGTCAGATAAGAGGTGCGGGGAGCGGATCATAGATTAAAGTCCCAGGTAAACAATGAATTAATCTTTTATGTTGGTTATCGCATTATAATTTGGTCTTGTTTGCAGTGTGACCAATGTTTGTGTAAGAAGTGTTAGAGAAGAAACAGGTAACGTTGACGAGATGACTCGAAAAAAGATTCGTTCATTTT
>JAUMHQ010000089.1:4510145-4521412 GCA_032361165.1 Enteromius paludinosus | reverse complement strand
AACTCTAATTAGAGCAGTCTCAGTACTATGATACGGTCTAAATCCTGACTGGAAATCCTCACAGATACCATTTTTCTTTAAGAAGGAATATAATTGTGAGGAGACTACCTTTTCTAGTATCTTTGATAGAAAATGGAGATTTGAGATCGGTCTGTAATTAACTAGATCTTTGTGGTCAAGTTGTGTTTTTTTTAATAACAGCCAGTTTGAAGGCTTTGGGGACATATCCTAATGACAATGATGAGTTAATAATAGACAAAAGAGGATTTATGACTTCTGGAAGCAATTGTGGCAATGCCATACCTTTGGTTTCTGTTAGGGTGTATGAATCATATGTACCTCTCTGTCTGTGTCTCTGCAGAAGTGGCAGTGTGTTGAAGATGCCACGGGGAAGCTGAGGTTGTCTAAATGCAAAGGCATGGCCAGTCTGTCTGCAGTGCGGAAGCCGTCTGTATCCAGCATCAAATCACAGATGTACCTGCAGAGCATGGGCGCTGATGTCAGCATGAACTCTGAGCCTGAAGGCTGTAATTGTGAACCCAGAAGCTACAGGCTAAGCACCTTGTCCAAGAATAAACTGTTCTCCAAAAAGAGTGAGTATGTGTAGCAACAAGTCATCAAAAAAAACAAAAAAAAACCTCATGCAGGAGGCATTCGCTGAATTATTCTCTGTGTCTCTGCTGCCCTCTAGCGGAGGTGAGGCATAAATGAAAATGCACTTCTAATTAATATCAGAGTTTCTGTACTTTTCCCCAAAAATAATAATAATTCCCATTAAAATTGTGGGGCAGAGTATGTGAAGGAAATTTTCTCTAAAAATACTAGTGAGAGTGACATCTTTTAATCAATCTTTACATTTACATCTTATTTTTTTATTCTGCATTTGTCTAATTTATTCTAACTTATTCATATTAACCTTTTATAATAGAACAACCTCAGATATTAATTTCAGAAAATATTTATTTTATTTAAATTATATTCAATATGTAATTATTATTATTTAATGATATATTTATTTATGCTTATACTTAAAATAATAATACAATTATTTTAATATATTTTAATAAAATAATATATTTACATATAAAAATATATGTAATATTTTGTTTTTTGTAGAGTTTCTTTACAAACGTACAATTTCATGACAATTAAAAAAAAGACAAAATTTTCTCTGTCTGTTAGTAGTATCTAATATCTAGTAATCTGAAATATATATATATTTATTTTTTTTATTTTTTACTTTGGTCCTTGACAAGTGATAATGGCAAGCCCTGCATTTGATTGACAGAACTGAAATCCCTCAAGAGCTACTCCAGGAACCGCTTTGCCCGTGCTGTTTCCATGGAGATGGGAGGAGACCTGTATGCCATGGACCTGGATCATGAATACAGAGCCTCAGGCCCCAGAAACCTCAGCCTCAGGCAGAACACAGCAGACGAGGACGAGTTCAGCGGCGTGGGACCCACTGCAGTCAGCCAGACCAGCAACAGCCTCTCTGTGCCCTCCTCCTCTATTAAAGTCACTCACAGGTGAGAAGTGTTCCTGTTCCTGGAGGCACACCAACACTACACATTTTCCAACTTTTCCTAATCAAACACACCTGAATCAACTCGTCAGCTCATTAGTAGAGACTCCACGACCAGAAATATATTGGTCAGTTAAGGGAGACATCCAAAATGTGCACTGTTGGTGTGCCTCCAGGAACAGGGTTGGGAAAAACTGACTTAGAGTATGACAGAGAGAAACACGTGCTGGACAAAAGAGGGAGAACTGTTCATGCAGTAATGACTGTGTGTGTGTGTGTGTGTGTGTTTCAGATGTTCCATTTTGGCCAATGATACAGTAAAATGTGATGTTGGTTTGTACAAATCACTGCAAGCATGGAAGGACCACAAGCTCCACATCGACCACGAAGTATGACACACTCACATGCATTTTGTTCCAAATCTGTAAAACGGGATGTTTAATAGAAAGTTGTAAACAAAAAGTGAGCAATGATCAGCTGCAAGCTCAAAAAAGACAAAAAAGTATCAGTAAACATTTCCTACACACAATGCGTGTGTTATATTCCCAGTCTTGCCACTTTAACCCTGTGCATTTATATGTGCGTAAGTTATATCATTATTATTATTTCTTTTCCCAGATCGAAACACTCCAGACAAAGATTAAAAACCTTCGTGAGGTCAGAGGTCACCTGAAAAAGGCTCGGCCTGAAGAGTGTGACTGCAACAAATACTAGTGAGAGTCACTTCTGTCTATTATCTCTTCATTTGTCAAATTCATTCAGATTCATTTATATTTTTAAAGATATTTTGAAAAAAGGCTGTTTTGGTCACCGTTGACTTTCATAGAAGGAGAAAAAAACTATAGAAGTCAATGGTGACCAAAAACCGCTTGGTAACAAACGTCTTTCAAAATATCTTTTTTTGTGTTCAGCAGAACAACGAAATTCATACAGGTTTGGAACCACTTGAGCATGAGCAAATGATGACAGAATTTTCATTTTTGGGGGAACTGTTCCTTTAATTCTCCTTCTCTTTTAGTTACAAATCCAAGTACAAGAGTAAGCTGAGGAAATACAAAGCAGGAGGTGTCCATCCCTTCCGGTGGGTTCCTGTGTCTGAGTGTATGTATTCATATGTATGTCAGATCAGGGTTTTGACGATTCTCTCTGTCTCTGTAGGAAAGGACAGGAGAAGGATAAGAAGGCCTGGTTGTTGTTGGACCAGAAGCGCAGGAAGAAGCTGAGGAAGTTACTGAAGCGCCTGCGCAACAATGACACCTGCAGCATGCCTGGCCTTACCTGCTTCACACATGACAACCAGCACTGGCAGACCGCTCCATTCTGGACATGTAAGACACACACACACACCATAAAAATCTTGCTTTTACAACTGCATGCAAAAAATTAAATGCATCTGGATCTGATGCATAAGGCAAACAGTTGAAGTAATTGGGTTCCCTGCAAACTGAAGCAAAAAAGATTTGTTCAAATTGTCCAAACGTTCATATTGCGTACTGCATTGTTGTGTCTCACACTATTTCATCTTTGTTTCCAGTGGGGCCGTTTTGCGCGTGCACCAGTGCCAATAACAACACCTACTGGTGCATGAGGACCATTAATGAGACACACAACTTCCTGTTCTGTGAGTTTGCCACTGGATTTCTGGAGTACTTTGACATCAACACGGATCCGTATCAGGTCAGTGCTCACACTGTATATGAAGACTCACCATGAACCATGATTACTTCAAAACAAAAAAAAAAGTGTACACTATTCTTCATTGCATTATTAAAACAAAACAAAAAGCATTCTTAACAGTGTAATGACTTAGTATTCTACCTGTGGGAACACTGCAAAATATTCTGCCACAAATAGATATAAAATGCAAGAAATAATATAAACAAATATTACAAATATACTAATACAAATGCGAGGCCAGCTTAAAGGCCAAAGTATTCTTCGGCCGTCTGCATTACGTCATTTTCGTCATCAGGAGGACTTGCGGACACCTGCGCACCCTTTGTGTGCGGCATTTGTGCAGGCATTTTTTCAAGTCAGTGTACAACAGCGTATGCGCGAGAAGAATGCTAAAAGAGTGCCACTCAAGTAGGTAGCATTGGGCATGTGTTGAGCTCATCCATCCGCACTGATCTGCGATTGAGTATACTTTGAAAGCTGCGTGCGAGATGGAACAGAATGCGGAAAGTGAAGTACACCTCGGCCCTAAGTCTGCCTACACTGGACGTGATAAAGCGACTATTGAAAACCATTTGGATTTTGTGTCAGCGCGTCATAAATAGAACGCGGCAGCAAATCGATAATAACAACTGATTGGATGAATAATAAATCGAGGGATGACTTAGTTGTTTCTTCAGCTATAGGCACATTTTGCCCTGTGGAAAATTAATTAATTCATTATTAATTATATTAATTGATAATTAATTGTTGATTATTTATTAACAAGTATTATTATTATTATTAATAATAATAATAAAGTAAAGAGAAATAATTCCTTAAAACACACTTTTCACATTAACTTTTGTTGTTTAGCATCATTTACACTACGTCTCAGATTATTGTGTCACAACATTCTTGTGAAGGCATTTTGAACTTTTAAAAGGGCAAACTTTTATTTGGCTAAGGAAATAGTCATAGCTCATGTTTGATATTTTCTACATTAATTATGAATCAATAATGAGTAATATTTTCACAGCAAAATTGTGCATAATTAAAGACATGTAAAGAGATTGTGTCATGTTAGCCAACAAGAACACACACAAAAAATTTATAGTTTTGGTGTGACTAATAAAAAAAATTACATTTTGCAAAATAAGTATCAATTGGCAACATAAATTGGAAATTCAAATGATTTTATTTAATAATGTAACTATATTTAGTCCAAAATGTTACTAATGTTGTGTTAATGTGTGTGTGTGTGTGTGTAGTTGGTGAATGCAGTGAACACACTGGACCGGTATGTTCTCAATCAGCTGCATGTTCAGCTCATGGAGCTCAGGGGCTGTAAGGGACACAAGCAGTGTAACCCTCGCACACGCAGCCTCGACTTCGGTGAGTCACACACACACTCGTATATGTCAAAATACCTTCACACACACACACACACACAGATAGTGTTTGCATACACACAGCTGCATCATTCTGTCATCCAGCCCAGAGCTTGCAACACACTGACTGATGTGCTAAACACACACAAACACACACACACTTCTCTCTAAAGGACCAAGGCAAAGGATAATTTCACATCTTCATCATCATCATCCTCACCTGTTCCCTGGCCCTGCCTTGCTTCCTGTCCTCCTTGTTTTATATGCAAACAGAAAGTCGTACCGTCTCCTCCTGAGCTGCTGTCCTGAAGGGTAAACATGTGCCACACAGCATGCTGTCTGAGGATGTTATGTCCTTAGTTGTATCTGACATGTAGTCAATGCTTTCAAAGTCATCAAACTCGTGATCAATCCAGTGATTAAAATGGAAGAGCCACATTTATTGAGATACTTATTGATTCACTCAAAATGAACTTGAGGAAAGCTTAAGGAACTCTCCGGTGATTTTGTATTTTGAAATGTGATTTATTCCTGTATTTTTAGCTGCCAATTACAAAAAATTATTATAATATAATATATTGTTGTTTATATTAAATATGTTTGTATAATATGTATATTTATTATGTATATGTAAATACACACACATTTTGAAAATATTTTCCTTTGTATATATATATATATTCATATTCTTCTATTTTATATTATATATAAATATATTTAATATATAAAAATAACACATTTTTCTTTAATGTATTCATGCATGTGTTGTATCGACAGCAAAATAAGCTTTATGTAATGTGATCAAGCTCATATTTTCATGTGTTGCATAGTTTGGCCTCACAACTTGTCCATGTTAGTATCGTGTTAATTTGGTCAAATTACAGATTTGAGTTTTATTGTAGTAATATAAATATTTCTTGATCTTTGATATTAGCAAGCATGGACACTGCTTTTCTTCCTTCTAAAAGTCGATCAACTAACTGCAAAACTATTGTTAGTTGCGGTTTATTATTTACATTTAGCATCGTTTTTAGAGCCTCAGTTTTACTGAACAGATTGAGCTTGCCATAAAAAGTCAGTTGTGATTTTATTGTGCTTTAAAAAAGCCATCTGAAAGGGATCAGAATTGCAGTTTATCAGCTTAAGGTGAACATTAATATTCTGCGTCTGCATATTAAGCCTGGTGATTCATTATTTCCCAAAAGATGACTTTTATCAAGCTCGTATTTATTCTGACCCTTGCAACTCTTATCTTGGCACTGCGACCTTCTACATGACCCTTGGACAGAAGCCCAGAGTTGTTTTTCCAGTGATGCTTTCGTGAGGATAATAATTACATTAATGGGGCTGTATATCATATTGTTTTTACACTCTCTAACTAATGATATTGTCTCTTCTTCAGGGGGTAAAGAGAGAAGCAGCTATGATGAATACAGGTATCACTGCCAAATGAATTTAACCCCGTTGTAGACTAGAAGGCTACTGTGAGATTATTTTGGATGAAAATACTAATCCACTTCTGCAGTTCTGTCGTAGACAGCTTGGAGCTTAAATGAATGTTGAGTAGTCTGATGCACATCACACACACCTAAAGGCATCACAGGAATTCACTCCTCAGTGTGAAAACAAGGAGAAGACACTCTGTCATAGAGGATAACTGTAGAAACTTGAACTGATTTGATGTTGATTTGCTGTTTAAGGAATGTTTCAGGTTAAATGAAAGTCAGGCTCTACTCTAGAATAAATAATAATAATGACTTATTCTTCAGTTTGTAAAAATAAATATGTAGTATATTGTAATGCACATGCAATAGAAGTCTAAGGGGGATGATATTCCTTTTTTTTTTAAGCAATTACATTCATTCCTCTGCACAAAAATGCTTTATTTTTTGAAATAAAAAGTGATTAAAAAAGTGATGATTTAGGAGAAATGGAGACAGAAAAAAATGAAATTCTTAACTGGTGACACAGAGTCATTTTTACAAACTGAGAAAAATAATGAGCCTACCTGTTCATACAGAAAAAAACAACCAACTTAATCTATTAAAATAATGCAATTAAACAATAACTAAGTCAAATCTAGCATTTCATGGATGCAAAATGGATTTCTAGAGCTTGGAAGAACAATAAATGTCTTATCACAGAAAGGATTTTTAATATCACATTACCGTTCAAAAGTTATGAGGATGCATAATAAATGTTCCATTGAATTTTATATTCTTTAATTTAAAAAAAATGTTTCCACAAAATAATATTCAGCAGCACAACAGTTTTCAACATGGATAATAATTAGAAATGTTTTTAATCAGTAAATCAGCATATTAAAATGATTTCTGATGGATCATGTGACACTGAAGACTAGAGTAATGATGCTAAAGCTTAGGAGACCTCTTTCAAAAATGTTAAAGGGGTGATATGATGCTATTTTAAAGATCATTATTTGGTGTAACAGAATTTGCTAATACATGCTTTAATGTAAAAAAAAAAAACACATTATTTTTCTAATACTGTACATTATTGTAGCTCCTCTATGCCCCGCTTCTCATAAAACGCGTTGTTTTCTAAAAAAGCCTTCCTTCAAACAAGCATAGTCTGCTCTGATTGGCCAGCTGACACAGTGCATTGTGATTAGATGAACCGCACAGAAATTACCATAATCGCGAGTTCAGCTTTCAGAATAAATGGAAACGCAGTTAATGTCCCAAATAGGTTTACCATCATTTTAAGCTCGAAAGAGGAACAGAGTCCTGTGACAGACACAGCACTCTTATGTATTTGCAGCCCACAAGCTGCAATTGACACGAAGGGCCTTTTGCCCAGGGTGCGGCCTGCGTTATCCAAGTATTTCCACATCTTGACGTAGACATGTGGCCGTGTTTGAAAGAGGTGTTTGATATACCATAACTCCTTTTGTGGATGCCTTTGAGCTTTGAAAGTCTGTAGATCTTATGCATGCACACAAACATCTACATACACTACATACACTAAAGAAATGGAAAAATAGAAATCGGATTATATGACCCCTTTAAAAAAAAAAATCAAAATTAAAAAACAAACTTGTGATCGGTAGATAAATGGACCTTTTTCTAAGCTAGTTAGTTCATGACTAACCACACCCACCCACTCAGTATGTGGGTCCACTTGCAACATTTAAACTCCCAGTTACTTCCTTGACAGATCAGATGTCTTCTTCAGAATCTGTACTCTCTCTCTCTCTCTCTCTCTCTCTCTGTCTTTGTCTCTCTTGTTTTGTTTCCCTCTCTCTAGCCCTATTCTGTGCCTTGCATGTATTCAGCCTTGGGTGTTATTGAGTGAAAGCCTTTAAGTTCTTTGATTGGCTGTGTCTCTATCACATGCTTGAGTTTTGGGGGTGGGGTAACAGTTTGTCTTATCGTTGCTTGTCGCATTAGGCAGTTTCAGCGCCGGAAATGGCCTAAAGTGAGGAAGCCTGTCTCCAAATCGCTGTGAGTTTGGATAATAATTCTGCTTCTCGTCCATAGGATACAATGCCACCAAGTCACTACTTTTGTCTGAATCACCGTTCTCTCGCTCTCTCTTTAATTTCCTTTCTCTTGAATGCATCTGCCTGGCCTGCATGATACAGCATTAGTTTATAGAAGCGTCTATCTGCATGGGAACCGTTTGGAAAACTAGCATTTTGTTTCTGAGCACGAGGGGAAGATTCCCTTCACACCCCCCATCATCTTCACCTCATTTCATTTGAAGCCTGAAACATTTAGGTTCTTCCTTCCTTCCTTCACCATCACAAGCCTTTTCAGGGTCTTTATTGTAGTTTATTTTCTGTTTTTCCAATCACAAGCGTCCATCTCCATTTTTGATGCATCCTCTTTTAATGAGAGCCTTAAATTGTTTCGTCGCTGGGCGAAAATGTTTAACATTTATGGCCGTGTTTCCTCACAGAGGACAGATATGGGAAGGATGGGAAGGATAACTCATGGAACGAGGGCGTCCCGGAAGATACCAACATGTTTCCCGGAGAGCCGAACTGGTCCGAACTTGAACCTTTGTACAGACTTGATGAGCACGCCTACGATCTCAAACTCAACTTCACCCTCAGCCTCGAGGACTGGGCTCATTTCAGCCGCTCCGTGGACCACATGTTCACGCTCCTCAGCAATGACAACCAGCCGTACTCTCCGCGCCGCCCTGAGGATGGACAAACAGGAAGAGGCCACGCCCTTGTGTCCTCCAGCCAATCCGCTTCAGCCATCTACCTGACCACTCTGGCCACGCCCGCTCTTTTACTGAAGGAAGCTGGCGCTGAGGTCTTAAGAGATGCTTTGGGGCTAAACCAAGTGGAACGTCCCTCTTCTTCTCCTCCTTCGCCTTCATCACATCCCATGAGACCTGCAGGGTCACAGGTGGACAGTGAGGGTCTCATTGGAGAACTGAAAGGGGAAAGACAGAGAAAAGGGAGGGACGGTGATGAGGAGGAAGAGGAGGAGTTTGTTCAGAGACGGACAGGAAGGTTAAGCTCCGCCCACTGTGACTGCAATGACATTTTGCAGGAAACGGTTTGACTCTCATGTAACGGTCCTCTCTCTCATACCCTCCCTCCTCACTTCTAAATTGGATGGAAGTAACGAAAGATATGTTCCCATATGTTCCCTCGCTCCATTATCGACTGGCCTCAGAAGTGCGGCGACATTTCCGTCGGACCGTTTTCCCAACTTGTCCATGAGATCGGCTAGGCTTTGAACAGAGCACAGTTTTATCTTTTACCTTAGATTCTTTACTTGTTTTCATTCTTTCATCTTTTTTTGATGGGATTTGGGAAGGTTGGGGGTTAAAATTCATAGCAGTCAAACTTAATAAGATGAGTTGTTGTGACCGTTCATACTTGATTCACTTTGAAACCGGTTTTGCACCATAATTCTTGATGGCTTCTTTTCTCTTTTTTGGTGTCTCAAGAGGGTGTCTTGCTTTGCGGGATGATGTCTTTTACAGCCTTATAACTTCACTGAACAACACCTCGGACAGGTCAATGATGAATGTGTTTGTGTGTTGTGTGAGTGTGAACACACTGTATCTGAAGTCTAAAGTGAATTGAGTGTGATTAAACAAAGCACTTTAAGTGCGTCCAGTAATGTTATAGCATTACTTAGTTTAAACGTAAATATTGGACAGTTTTTTTGGGTTCAGTAGATATAAAATCTAAATTTCTTACAATTTCTTTGGACCAACTCACCACCAAAATAGAAATAAAGAAAGAAAAGTGACAGATTAATTTGATGTATCGGTCATTATTCGCATTTCCCCCAAGCACACTGAGAAAGAAATTTTGATGTACCGAACATGCCACGTCATATTTGTAACCATAGCTTATTCTTAAAACTTTTGCTATACATAATGCTACTAATATCAGAGCAAATATATGAAATGGATGTATGTATTTTAATGTGTTTGCAATGTAAATGGTTAAAGGATATTTTTGATTACACATCTGAAGCTAAACTGATCGCCAGCCATAAAGATTTCACTCCAGCTTCAGGTTTTATTTATGCAGCATATTTTTAACAGTGCTTTAAGACACATATTCAGTTTTTTATGGTGACATATCTAAGATTGTTTAAATAATTAATCCACCTTCCTGATGTGTTTCATCCATCCCTGTTTTGAGATCAGTGTGGTTCTTTGATTATTGATCCCTGATCAGATCACTTACTCTGGGATACTTCATCATTACAGCTCGTTGTGTTCACATACATGTATTTCATATCAATGTACAACATCCACCTCTCCCCTCTCGTGGCTGTACTAAAAGCAGTTTTGTCTGAGATTGTGTATGGTTGTTTTAAAAACCACCATGATTATTGTAAAGATGTACTGTGCATAAACTGGAGGATAGGAGGCAACAAAGGAGAATTTTCCTTTGCTACTTTCAAAGGGATGGCTGTTTTTGGAATAGGAATAAAACATAAAAAATAAAAAGATGATGGTTTTAACAAAGTCTTGTACAGTTCTATAGATTTATCATACCTATATTTTTGTTTCGGTTTACCAGTGGACATTTGATAGTGCTCATTACTTTGTGAATAAAGTGTTGAATGCTCAAATTACTTTGTATGGGTCTTTTTTCCCAACAAGTTTGTGTCATGTGTTTCCATGTTATATCATGTAAAAGCATTATGTTTAAGGGGGATGTATTGTTTCCTTTTTTTTACAATATGTAATGTAAGTCTCAAGTCTCCCCAGAAGAGTTAGCTTATATAAAGATCATTTTTATATCCTTTTAAAGTCCTGTTTTGACTGGAAGGTGAAATCTTAAAATGCAAATGAACTTCCGCTTCCTATTTCCATTTTTACAGCTCATGGATACTCGGACAAAATATCAGTTTGGTTTTGAATGTCTGTAGCTCGTTTAAACGCATTTTAATGAGTTTAAACTGATATAGACCACGTCCCATCTGATTTAAAAAGTCTGTAACAAGAATCAAGGCTTGTTTTTAATAAAATATGTTGATTTTTCCTGATAATTTCCTAATACGCCAGTAGATGCAGACATTTTGTGTAATAGGAGCGAATCAGATTCCAAATACTTTGTGACCCTACTTAAGTAGAAATTTAAGAAGAAAAGGGCCATGCGATACACCAAAACTTATGCAATTGACCTTTCGCAAAAGCCACGCCCCCCTTAGTTACTGTTGCTAGCCCGTCAAGCTTACCGACAACGACGG
>JAUMHQ010000089.1:4494770-4509881 GCA_032361165.1 Enteromius paludinosus | reverse complement strand
CCTGCTGGCCTCTCTAACACCTCTACCAACAGCAACCTAGTTTTCCCAGGAGGTCTCCCATCCAGGTACTGACCAGGTTCAACAGGTTCAGTGGGCATCCAGGCTTGGGCTGCAGGGTTTGCATTTTGTTTGTAGAACTGTTTTGTAAAAAATCTATTTCACAGTTGCAATGAACAATTAACAGAAAAATGAACCGCACAAGATGTTTTCTATGGATTCCTGTTTCCACCTCTGAATAATAATAAAAAAGTTAATTGCCATTTTTCTCACAATTGCGTTATGTAATCTCACAATTGTGATACAAACCTGTAGTAAAAACAGCATATTAGGGAAGCTAGTTTAAGCTGTTTCTTCTTTTGCTGGACCACACCAGCACAAGGCTACCAAAGCAGCATGTGCTATTTTTTTCCTACAGGAAACTCGAATGTCTGAATTTTTTCTCACAATTGTAATATATGAACTCACATTTCTCACTGTTTTATTGTGCGTTTATATCTCACAATACGTGTATAATTTCATTTTTTTCAGTGGCGTAAACGGGTTTTCATAGTTCATACCATGTAGGTGCACGTGTGATGTACAGTGCTATTATTACAAGAAGCGCCATAGTGACAAAGCTGCCGCTTGTAGTGCCTCGACTCGCCAGTAGGTAGCGCCACGCGTCAAGCTGTGATCCCCGGCTGGACGAGCGCTCTTTCCGCCTTGTGAAGTGAAGCTCCAGCAGGCTGCGTTGGAGATCCGATTACCCGAGCATGGCCCATGCTGAAGAGGGCGGGGGAATAACCCACTCCACTGTCTGCCTCAAACTCCAGCGGGACAGAAAGCCTGAACTCCACATTCACAGCCTCAGTGCAGTCTGCGCAGTTTCTGCCAGAGGACACATCTCACTGCTTTCACTTCCATAAGTCCAAACAATGTGAGGAACATGGCTGACAGAAGGTAAGATGGATCATTCTGCTGAGTTGTGGAAACATGTTGCAGCTGAGCTCAGTTTGCTGAAAGTGCGTCGCGTGGGTAACTTTGAAATAGAAACTATGTTTGTACATTGTATCGGGTGTTTGGTGTGTTACGGTTTTGGGATGTTTTGATTAAATGGAATACAAACGTCATCAGCTCGTTGCTGTGTTTATAAAGTCGAGATGTTCAAAGTGTTTGCATGGTCAAAGTTCAGTGAAAACCGGTTTGAAACCAATTTTGCTAATCGATTTTAAAGTTATTTAACTAGTTTGTAAATTTACTGGACCGGAACTTTTAGTTTCTTCTATTGTAGACAGTTTGTTTACAAAAATCTAATATATTTATTTATTTATTTATTTATTTTGTGTGTGTGTCATTTTATTTATTAAATTTTTCATTGTCCATGTTGCCTTTTTGCCCTGTTTCTGTTTTATAATATCTATATCTATATAGATATTATAAAACAGAAACAGCGCTTGTTACACAACATTACATTTTGTTTTAAATAGCCATAAAACATTTAGCTAATTAAACAAGAAACTAATTATTGGGAACCTGATATGTTGTGAAATATCAGCATTCAGTTGCATATTATCAACACAAAACACACTTTGTACCGTGTTGACATTGAGCTGGATGCTAATAATGATAAATTAACAGTAAAACTGTCAACCCTGTCATCTGTCACCTGGTCACTTTTTCTTTAGGTGACACCATGCAGTTTATTGACACAATATTGGTCTGACAAAATATTTAAAATCGAATAAAAGAAAACATGTAATTGCATTAGGTGTCCATCAAAATACATTGAAGGAGAGTGACACTATAACTTGCAATTAAAATATAGACACCTGAGCGATGTTTAGTGTCTGTGATCTATATTAGATGTTCAGAGTAGTGATGGGTTGATTAGTGGACAGATTGATGAACAGATGCGATGCGTCTAGTGTCATCTTCCAGGTGTCAGCCTTAATGGAGTTAATAGGGTGGATTTTGACATGTTTTATTAATCACATTGCAATGCCATATCCCTTTGCATTCTCAGAAGACCTCCTCTGAAGCTAGGACAAACCCTGACAGCTTATCCGAAACTATTGAAATATTCACAAAGCCATATGGAGTTTACTATTAGACTGAAAGTTTGATAATGTGTCCCGTTTGCTCGCGCTCGTAGTTGTCCATGCATGAATTATTTATGAATTAGCGAACCGAAGGAATAGCTAAAAGGAAAACTCTGCCATCCTTTTCTTACTCCGAATTTGTTCTAAACCCATTATTTTTGAGGAATGCCCAAGCTGCTGTTTTGAAGATGATTGGACAATGACTGCTTGGCTTCAATAATGACTACAAAACAAGCAACATGATATGCATTATGTGGATCTGGAAGAGTTCTTAAATGCGATCTGTGTATCCTGGAACATGAAGGACATAACAAATGGATCTGTTGTTGCGCAAAGGTGACAGCAGGACTTTTCGGGTGTTTTTTTTTTTTACTTATTTATGTTCATTTATTTTTGCCGGATTGCACTTTTAAGTTGTATTGGTTTTCAGTGAACATGAATTTGTAACGTTTTTAATATTTTATACTGTTTAAAATGATTACAAAGATGCATTTTTAATATTTTTTTTTATAGAGGCCTTTTAAGTGTGCATCCTTTGAAGTGTTTAGCCTCTGAATTGGAACACAGCTAAAGTTTTTTTGAAGTCTTAGCTCAAAATATGCACGTCTGCTTCCAAATCTAACCAGTTTGGGATGTTAAATGTCTGAAAATGAACGTTTTGATAACTATCTCTTTGAGTTTGCACTCGGAATGCATTAAAGGATTAGAGTGTTCTCCTTGAAGTGGACTTTTGATCCAAATTGCAGTTTCAATGCAACTCCAAAGGGCTCTACACGCTCCCTGGCAAGGAAGAAGGGTCTTATCTAGCAAAACAATTGCCCATTTTCTAAAAAAAACAGTTTTTTTATGACAAATGCTTGTTTTTAATGAAAGAGCTCTGTGATTAATTAACATTGGAAAGATCTCGCGCATTTAATGCTTCATCTGTGTACTTTGATTCAAAAAGGTAGAGTAGTGTGAACTTCAAAATCTGTATTTTACCCATTTTTGTAAAAGCCATTTGACTTTCTTCGCATGATCACTTTGTAAACACTGTTTGAAAGTAGGGTTGGGTCGAAAGACGATGCCATCGATAGACATCATGATGCTGAGCCGGCATCGCGATGCTCCGCCCGCCACAGCAGCAGCAACCAGCTCGCGAAAAACACACTTAATCTATGGCGGCACATCTATGCCATTAATAAGCGAGCGCACCACTGATGCTGGCGAGTGCGGGAAATGATTTCAGCGAGAGGAAAACAGATGTGAAGAAACGGGGCCGCGAGCTCATATCAAAAACCTCGCGCGCGCGCTTGATGTGTCATCCGCGCGCAATTCAAGCACTCGTGCACCATCACTCCAGCGCTCAATCCTCTCACCTGCTCGCGCGAACACTGTTTTGTGTTAACTAAAACAGGGCCCCCCCAAACCCCCCCCCCCATGCCAAATTGGTCGACATCGCCCAACCCTATTTGAAAGCTTCCACCATTCCACCAAGTCTATTATATGGAGAAAAATAATTTATCTGTAAGTGAACTAATTCTTTAAAAGGATGTGATCTTATCCATATGTTAATCCCTGATGTGTTTGTTTTGTAAAGATCTCCATTTGTTTGCGTTATGTACCACTTTAACACTTGCTCATGACTCTGCCAGAAGATAAATGTTTCCCAAGAAACACATGTTGGGCAACAGTCAACAGTCTAACCCTATTGGCTCAGTGTTTCTATAGCAACGTTTAAGTAACTTTGTAGTTGCTTGAAAGAAATGGTGGAGCTCTTATTGGTTTGCGGTAAAGCCTTAATTGCTAGTTGCTTTTTGGATCTTCTGGGATGAAATGACAAATTGGCTTGGCACTGCTAGAAAACCTCTGAGGAACCCAAAACAAATGCCTTGCCCCTGATGAAAACATCAAGATATTTCTCCGGTTCTGACCTCTAAGAGGTTTTGGCTTTTTTTTTATTTTACAGTCTATATTTATTATTAGGCACATTGTGTATGAAGTTGAAGTTTATGAGTGAATCTTTTGAGCAGATGTTGGTTGTGTTCACCGTTCCGTGCTTCAGGACTTAATATGGAACGGCAGAAAGATTGTCGAAATTAAATAGCCATTTGTGATAGATGTGGGCCAGTTCAGATGGAAAATGAGTTTGTGGGTGTGTGCTCAATGCAAACTTGGCTCAGCTGTAACTGTAGGGTTTCTGTGTGATGATAGGCTGTATCTTGGCCTCTTCCATTCACTTGTAGTATTACTGGAGAGAGGTCCAAACACAAGCTGCTTCTTCCCATGCTGTCTTCCTTTGGGCCAGTTCAGGAAACTCTTTCCAGAAGACTTTAAACTGTTCCTAGGACCTTTGCGATTCTTCCAGATAACTGAAAAGGTGTGTTTCTCAATGTCGAGAGCACATCTTTAGCCTACATGAACACATACCAGACAAATAGTGCTGTTGTGTAATGATGATTGATTTCCTTCATTGTGTTTGATTTGGCTTATTGTTTTTATAAGAAACATGCTCATTTCATTACAATCCATGCAATTGTATTAGATTACATTATATGTATAGTTTCTGTGTTTTAAATGAGTTTTTAAGTGTTTTATTTAGCAGTGGAAAGGAAGTAGGTTTTTTAAAGGGGGAGAACATTTCAGCAAACTTTGTAAAGATAACTTTCAACATTTTCTGAAAATACACAAAAAAAAATCTGGAAAGTTTGCAGAAATGTACAGAAAAAAGTTCTGCTTCTTTGCATCCTTAAAAGGAGCCCTTTAACTAGGCAGATTTTGTATTTCTTAGGAAGTATTTACAAAAGACATGTTTTTAAAATGAAATGTCACTAATTGATTGGTCTAACAGGACCCACCCCTAATAATTGAACAATAGTTGGATGTAATGGAAAGGCAAACAATATAAACATCCTCTTTGTTTGTCAATAAAATATATAGGATATATTTTCTTTATATATTTAAGTATTTTTTTATGTACCTATTTAATTTCTATTTAATTTTTTTTATATTTATTTGCTTAATTTTATTTCAATTCTAGTATTTTTGTACTTTATTTTACTATATCAAAATTATTTCAGCATTTAATATTTATAATTTACTCTTTTAGCTTTTGGAGTTTTGGATTTACAAGCCATACTAGATAATACCGATCTCTGCTCTGTTCTGAGTCTGCAAACCATTCAGTGTTTAACAGCGTGCTGTCGAACACATTAGTCATAAAAGACTCTTTGTAAATTCTTTTAATAGCCATTGTAAATTAATGAAGAGCTCACAAACAACACTAACACATGACCCCTACACCCTGTGTGTGTACGGCTTCACCGTCACACTAAACATGGACATTCTCTCCGAGTCACGTTTGAAAGCAGCATTCCCAGAGTAGGTGGGTATCTGCTGAATATTAACCCAATAGTGCTAAAGTAAAAGCGTTTAGCCTGGAGTCGCAGTCATTAAGTGCACAGTAGGGCATGTCTGCGGCTGTCTGAAAATAACTCACCACCCCCACTGAGATGATAGGAAACTGAGCCAGACAGTGCTCAAAATCTCACCCGGCAAGGTGGGGTTTTCTTTACTAGTCAGATGGTGACTGCTAAAACTGTCTTAAAAAGGGACGTGTGTCGGCCTGAAAACAGCTAATTTCTGAATTGGTGATCGAATTGGTACGATTTGATAAAAAGATAAGAGTTACTGTTTTATGAATTGTTGATATCGGAGTTGTACAATTTGATTTCACAATCACAACTTGACGATATTGAATGAATTTGCATGGTTCAGTGAAAAAACAACTAGTTTCCGAAATTTCGTAATCGCATGAATTTGTACCATTTGATTCAAAAAGAGAAAACGACTGCTTTTCACAGTGGCGATATCTAAAACTTTTTAGGTGATATACAATTATTATTTAAAAAATGCAAAAAAACATAACGACTTTTAGGGCTGGGCGATATATATCGTACGTGTTCTTTGATTAGCGGTAAATCTCTTTCAGCTGTTTTTAAATGCAGTGCCAGTTTATGAACAGAGCCGTAGATCACCGAGAAGCTGTGCGTTGAGTTTCGCGGGTGATTCAATGGCGCAGCTTCTCAGTGATCTACGACTCAGCTGGCGTTCTTTTTAAAAACAGCTGACGGAGTTTTCCTGCTAATCAAAGAACCATCTTTACTGATGAGATGCGCATAATATATGGTACGATATATATATCGCCCAGCCCTAACTACTGTACAAAAAGAGAAAAAGTAATGATTTAATGAATTGGTGATATTGCAGCTTTACAAAACTATTTTACAGATTGGCGATATCAAATTAATTTTACCATTTAATTTAAAGAGAGAAATTGTTATTATTTTACAAATTTGTGATATTGAATGAATTTGTCAAATCTGAATCGAAGGCAGTGCTTGTTTGTTTTTCAATGAATAGGTGATATTTAATAAATGTGAGATTTTGTAAAAAAAAAAAAAACATTGTTTGCCAAAATCTAGTGCCATGAGAGGTTTTTTTTATTTTATTTACTTTTAAAACTAATTTAATTTTATAAACTGCTAATAAATTGCACAAATAATTACAAAGAAACATTAACTCATTGTATCAAAAGTGAAATTAGTTAGATAATAGTTTCTTAGTCAAAATTGATGCGTTCTACTTTAAGTAAACTCCCCTGCTCTAGATCTGTCATGGGTTTCGTTTGCTGTTTTGGAGGGTGTGTTGCTTTACTCAGAAATACCCAATTACACTTCATTACATGTATGTATGTATGTATGTTAAACATTCACAGTAATTTTTTCCATTGTATAACCACAAGAAACCAACTGTAAGAGACATTAGTGTTAGCCCACCGCTGCTTTTTCAGTTCTCTGTGATCTTTATGTTTCAGAAGAGACTGTAATGTACATACCAGTCAGTTGCACCAAGTCTCTCTCATCCTCTTTACCTCGGATGAGTGAGGCTGAGTCGCTTGGGGAAATGCAACAGGGAGACAAATACACACACACACACACACACCTGCCCTGAAGGCTCATCTCTGTGCTTTAGTCTTTTAAGTCTCTGTCAAATCCCTATTGGAAAGCTTCATTTAATGAGACTGGCAGAAATTGAGTGGGTTTTCATCAGTAGTCCCTAATGAACACAAGACGTTCCCCATCTGTGCAATGCACTTTTCTGAATCGGCCTGACCCGTCTGAAACACTCACACTTGTCCTCTGATCCACCCCTTACACGCTCAAGTTCCTCATCTGCCTGAAAAGAGTGGTCATGACCTTAGAGTGCGATGGGCCAGGCGATCCCGAATGTGTGTTCACATGAAGGAATGTGCTTGATTTGTGTAATCGTTCACTTTGAGAAGATTTGCATGTTTAGGTTTTGCCAGAGAAGCAGTCAACACTGTGATCCGAAAAGTTGCACTTAGTTCTGGATGATTTGTATTTAACTAGAAAGCTCGTCTTTTCTCTCACGGTCAATATCCTGCTCTTCTGATTATTGAGAATGGGCCAACTGAACTTCCTTGACAACCGTTGGCTGGTTGATGGACCGATGTTGTGACTGGCAGCTGAAGGTCTGGAGAAATGTTAATATGTAAGGTATTGTGCTGCGCTGTTTGCTGAGTAAATATGCCACTGATGATATTTTGACCAATCAGTGACCACTTCTGGCCAGGTGTGTGATGAATGGGGCAATGAAGTCATAGAGGAAGTCATGGAAACAAGCTCTTGAGCAAATGAAAAACCTCTTTCATACTATTTGTAACTCTAAGAATGAAGCCACATGAAATCTCTTGTTATTTGTGTAAGTTTTTCGTTTTTGTACATTACTATTCTACAATTTCTACATTTTTGTAGTTCCTTTTGTTGTTATATCCTATACACCATATGTACCATATAGACACGCATAACATTTTAAGTTATTTTTTATATTTTTTGAAGAGTAAACAAACTGCTTATGTTCCCCGTTGACTTCCACATTAAGAAAAAAATCTTTCAGCACAAAAATCTGGCTACTAACATTTATGTCTGATACATGTTGAATGGGTGGACATACATCTGCCACATCCACCTTTTGTCTCCTTTTCCCCCCTATTTCTTCTTGAATTTCTTCTTTTTCCTTTCTGATTGTGTCACAGTTTAAATGGTCTCCAGTGACCTCAGCCTGTGTCTGAACTGTTGGGTTCAGTGGTGGAGGATGGAGGACACGTCTGGCCTGTGCTCTTCATCCACACCATGCCTCTTCCTTCCTGCCTGTCTCTGTCGGTGCGGTGGAGTGGTGTGGATTGAGTAGAAAAAAAAAGACAAAAAGGTGTAGGCCACAGTCCCACAAATAGCTCAGTGGGTGCTTTACTCAAACATAATTTTAAAACATAATTAAAGGTATTGAATGTCAACATTTTCTGTCTGACTTTAGTGAGTCTAAAACTAGGTCTACTACATCACAGATATATTTCCAGTCTTGAATTATAAGCCATGTGATGAGGAAAAAAAGTAGAATTAATGCTGCAGTATTGAAGCTGTGGAATAGTGAAGCATGTTTGTGGCACCTTACGCCTCGGTGCATATTTGGGCAATTCAAGTTTAATTTCAGCTTGCAACATTTTCTGATGTTTCAGCATTTCAGTGTTTCAACTGTGGAAAGACGTAAATGAAACGGCTTGTGCAGCTGTGGCCAAACCTTTTGAGAATTACAAAAATATTCAATATTCAAGTCTGCTGCCTCAGTGCTTTTAAATATACTGAAGTCTAAATACAATTTACAAGCATTTATTGACAATTACGTTTAAGTTTATTAATATTTGCAGTGTTGACCCTTCTCTTTTGAAGACCTCTGCAGTTCGCCCTGGCATGCTGTCAGTCAACTTCTAGGCCACATCTTGGCTAATGACAGCCCTTTCTTGCATAATCAATGCTTCAAGTTTGTCAGAATTTGTGGGTTTTTGTTTGTCCACCCGCCTCCTTGGGGACTGACCACAAGTTGTAAATGGGATTAAGTTCTGGGGAGTTATCTGGCCGTGGACCCAAAATTTTGATGTTTTGTTCCCTGAGCCGCTTATTTATGACGTTTGCCTTATGGCTAGGTGCTCCTTCATGCTGAAAAAGGCAAACAGTTCTTGGATAGTTGGAAAAAGTTGTTCTCAACACTGCAAATATTAAGTCTTTGCATAAAATCTATGTAATTGTCAATTAAAAGCCTGACACTTATGAAAATGCTTATAATTGTACTTAAGTATAGTAACATCTCATAAAAAGATCTATTCTCAAAACTATTGGCCACGACTGTGAAGTAGGGCTGGGCGATATATATCGTGCGATATATTATGCGCATCTCATCAGTAAAGCCCGTTCTTTGATTAGCGGTAAATCTCTGTCAGTAGGTTTTTAAATGCAGCGCCAGTTTATGAACAGAGCCGTAGATCACCGAGAAGCCGTGCGTTGAGTTTCGCGGAGCAGCTTCTCAGTGATCTACGGCTATGTGCATAAGCTGCCGTTCTTTTTGAAAACAAACCGATAATTTGGCTGCATAAGACCACAAAATTTTGTCTCCTTTTGTGCTTTCTTTTATTCTCAAAAAGTTAGCTGCTGACTTGCGTTTTATGAATCACTTAGGACCACAGTTTGAGTTAAAAATCGTTCCTGTTTTACTCAAATAAAAAGACACCTACGTCTTCTATGGCCGGAGTTTGCTGTAACCACTGAATTTTGCAACAGAAGGCGTTGAAGTAAAATGCTACTGCCCCATCCATTACCCTTTAACCTTCGGGGCAGGAATGTGGATCTGTGCTGCTCCGAGATCCCTAATCAGACATCTCACTCATTAACAGTGAATGGGAACCAGGCCATTTTCACAAACACTGCCATTGTCTGTGGTCAGGGAGTGTGGCTAGCACACACGCTAATGTTGGAATGCTAATTCCTTTAATTATGATGGAGGCCACATTAGCAATAGCAACTAGCTAATTGCTCGAGCATGACTCAACTCTCGTAAACTGAGTGGAAATAAAAACGAAACGTTGGTACCTTTGGCTGAAAAATGCATCAGTGCCACTGCCAAATCGAAGTGTATATGTTTATCCAATTTCAAGCCATACTGGCCTGCTGTGACTCTGTGGGAGTTTACAGTTATTTCACCAAGGTTGTTAATCCAGCTGCCGTTTTAAATTAGGAAAGGAAGGCAGGAGTCGGTGGCTGTGGGGTTTAGATCGGGTCCTATCAGTTACTGTGTGCGTGAGGAGAGTGTTTGGTGTGAAGCTCTCTGGTGAAACTCTAGCCGACAGGACAACAGATGAAGTGGGCCCTTCCTCTGGGGTCGTGGTGATTGGGATCTGACTCACCAATTCATATTCTATTGCAGAAGGTCTTTTCTAGAAGTCACCATCATCTATGCCTGGCTGTCTGAGTTTAGATACTGAGGAAAAACTGACAAAAAGACATGCTTCATGCAGGCCTGTTGAGATTTACATATCATGTGAGGGCTTTTCACAGCTAATATTGAAGTTCTTGCTACTTTATAGGATAGTTCACAAAAGAAAGAAGGTCTTTGCTGAAAATGTGCTCTTCCTCAGGCCACCCAAAATGTAGATGAGCCTCAGGAAGAGATTTGGAGAAATGTAGCTCTACATTAGCTGAGCACCAGTGGAACCGCTGCAGTGAATGGGTGCCGTCAGAACAAAACACAAACAATAATAAACATCACATTTTAATCCACAAGTAATTCATACGACTCCAGTCCATCAGTTAATGTCTAGTGAAGAGAAAAGGTGTGCGTTTGTATTTTACGAACCATCATTAATGCATTTTAATTTTAAATCGTCGATTCTGGGTAAAATACCATTCCATAATCCACAATAACGCTGAAGGCAATGTTATTCATAGCGAATTCATATTTTAACCGGAAGAAATAGTTTGAAGTTGAAAGTAATGGATTTGTTTCTGTTTTTACCTGCTGCCTAGACTCCTATTTTGACGGCACCCACTCACTATAGAAGATACAATGGTGAGCAAATGAAATAATGCTGAATCTCTCCAAAGCTGTTCCATTTTTCCCATTTGTTCAAATTTTTAAGAAATATAATGACATTTTTTAATGAATATGCTTTAAATGCAGCAGAAATTGATATTTTAAAAAGACACTTGTCTTTTATGTTCTCTGTTTCACTTATTTTACAGTATTTCTTCCTTTGGTCTTTATTTTCCCCTTTTGCCCCTTTTCCAGTCCAATGCTTTCCAGACATGCATATGTAATTCCCATCTCTGTTACGTGAGAGCGTGTCTAAAGCAGCATGTTCTCAGAAGCGGCCTGCGAGATCGTTTAGTGGATCTGAACGCTGCGTTTTTCTGGACTGACCTGTACTTGGCAGGTCGTAGTCACTGGAAATTGGGGTGATCGCATTGTATGTTTTTTCGGTGTGAATTTGTCTGTGTGTATATGTGTGTGTGAACATGTTTTAGATAGTGCTCTAAAAATATTGTTTTAGAGGACGAAGCATCGCTCTGCATTTAATGTAGTTTAGTGGTCTAGACTGTAGGCCTGGACAAGCCCATCTTTTCTTATCCCAGAGTCATTACGAGGTATTTTAAACCTTAGATCAGATTAAGACTGTATTAAATGAGGCGTTTAATTGCAAGGCCTGGATGTACAGACTAAAGTACTACTGTATGTCACTTTTTGAAAAAACAGAACTGCCCTCTTATATATATATATATATATATAAAATTTTTTTTTTTTTTTTTTTTTTTTTTTTATTGTGATTTGTTATGAAATATACACACAGCTCGCAATAAACTCTATAAACAGAGTATATTGTAAAATTACAATACTTTTTTTATTTCGTACTTTTTCAAGCATTAAACCAACAAGTAGCAAATAATATATGCATCGCCAGTTTCAATGTAGAGAGCGTCACTGTGCTGATTTACACATGTACAGCTTCATCGCCTGTGTTCCAGAGAAGAAAGAGCGTCATACAGGTGCTGACAGAACTTTAATTTCCGGATGAACTTTCCTTTTAAATCAAAGCACGGCAGATTCTAAATATGCTCGTTTGGTAATGAATAGTTATTTTGCTAGCTGTGCTCAGATGGGAGTTGGAGGAGCAGTGTGGTAATCCATCGTAATTCTGCCCTGCTGAAACCCACCCATAGTCCCCTCATGATTAAATCACGACTGGAATGAACTGCTCTGACCTGTTGCGTTTTTTGGTCCGCTTTCTGTTTGATGGATTCAGGCTTAAGAGTGATGAGTGTGAGAAACTGGCTAGACCGAAGGCACGGCTGCTCTTCTGCAGCCAGGAGTGACTGAATGTGCTGGCAAGGTCTAGATGTCTTCCTAAACTTCACTCCAGACTCTCTCTCTGTTTCTCATTCTTCACGATGTTTCTCTCTCTCACTCTGTTTATGGTTCACACACGCTCTCTCTGTTCCACGTCTTACTTCTCCTTTCGTCTTCAGGCTCTTGTATTGCACCCGATGCCACAGCATCAGCCGTTTAGGCTCGTCTAGAGGAAACACAATTTATGTCAGTGCTCTAGAATCTCCTCTGGATTTTCCATCCTCTTTTCTGCTTTATACAGCCCCCTGCAGAGGAATATTCAGCTGTTTTTCTGTCTCAGCATGCAGGCTTAAACTGTTGTCCAGGTTGATGTTAGTCGGTGGTCCCTCTCTCTCTCTCCTGACAGTGTGTTTTTGCTCTTATGATGAGGAGAACCGTTTCACTTTCACAAGTCTTTTACACTTCCATGAACATGTTATACAAGCTGTGAAACTGTCACATTACTATTGAGTCTAGCAGGTTTTATGTCTTTCTTTCTTTGAGGAAAAAAAGCAATCTAAGAAAATAGCGTTTAACTGTATTAATATGAATGAATTTTCTAAATAGATTTTTTGCACTATATTGCATTGTTTCTAATAAAGGGAAAAGTCTTTCAAATGAATTGATAATGTCATGGCAGATATTACCAGGTCCTTTCTTCTTCTTCTTAAATCAGTCAGTATTTGGTACATTCACATCTCCTTATTTCAAGGATTGGTATCTAACAACATTTTGAATCGTCTTTAGCAATCTAAATGATTTAAAAAACACTTATGCTGTCGTTCATGGATATTCTTTGGCTGAAAATGGTTGGAAATTTATTGCTGATATGAAACGCTGACTGATAGACATAAGTATTTTCTTCCTGTTCTGTGCTTTAGTAAACTTTTATATTTTGTCTCATAGAAAAATTAAAAACTATTTTAGTATTAAAATATTGTACTATTATTTTAAAGGTTTTAACATTAAATACTGTATAGGTAATTTGAAAAGGTATTCCGAATGTAAAATAGGGGAAATTAGCAGAAAATATTACAAATCCAAGGGAAAAAAAACACAATATAGCTACATTTTTTCATTTTGTTTTTATATCTTAACAATGAAAATAGACTTTAAAATCAGGCAAATATAAAGACATTTAATGAAGTCTAGTGTCACCTCTTCATGGTGCCTCCAGCTAATGTAATCATGCATTAAAAAAACAAAAAGATTTATTATGAATATCATGACCTTTTCCATTCCTCACACACAGACTGATAATTTGACGGACTAGGATGCATATACAATGAATGGCAACAGCAGCTGGGCTTTTTCTCTTTTTGATCAAGCCAGGCTCATAAGGACACACGAGATTGTATTTCACCTACTGAATAAGCAGAGAGAGAGAGCGAGAGAGAGGGAGAGGAAGTTTACTGGAGTACGTTTACACTCTGAGGTCCCCAGCTAAAGGCAGATGTGCTATAAGTCAGCAAATGTACAAGTAAGAGAGTTCACACCTGGCCCTCTTCATCAAACAGGCAGTAATTAACCTTCTCGATGACCTCTGTGTTTCTAGAGCGATCTGTTTAATGCACATGAACTTGCACATGTGCATGTGAATGCCGGAGCATCAATCATCATGAAGCTTGTTCTGTGAGATTAAAGGTAAAAGATAAATCTGTTGGTTTTTTTTTTAAGATTAGTCTGAATAATCTTTACGCTCTGTAATGGTATGATGTAATTCTGGATTAATTTGCATTTCCTTCAACACGTAAATGCATGTAAATACAGTCCATATGGTGCGTTCAGTCCACAGAGGAGTGATGCAATAAGAGATGTAGCATGGAAAACAGATTCATGTCTGATATGGAGCTCCAGAGCATCACAAATGCTGTTGTCCATCATCTCCAGGAAACACAGGCTTTGGCAGCACACTGTTGACCAGATACAGTCAAACACTGATATATTTAGACCCGGCTGGAGGTCTCTGAGAGAGCATCTTGTGAATTGAGTATCATGTGAGCGTGTGTGGAAGAGACGGGAAGATGTGAAGCGGTCTTGGCGTGGTGTGGACACGTTGGCTGTACATTTGGAGATGGACAGCTGGGAAAATTCAAGTTGTCTGTCATTTTGTGTAACTCTATGAAGCGTTAACATCCGCCAGTACGTGGAGCTTCCTGATTGGATTGGCCAGAGAGTTTGTAGCATTCACTGTGGACTTCGAGAAGTTTCAAATATCAGTGGGTTTAATGAACCCCTGATGGCAGTAATTATCACTCATATCGTAATGCACATACATCAGTTATAGTTTAAAAGGGTAGATTAACCAAAAATAAAATCATTTACTCACACTTAAGTCGTGAAATAATTTGAAGTATGATAACCATTGTTTTTATCCATAAAATAGCCAAACGTGTTCTCTAGCATTCTTCAAAATATCCTCTTATGTATTTCACAGATAGAGTTATACAGGTTTGGAGTGACATGAGGGTGAGAAATAGATGAGAGAGAGGTTAGAATTTTGCATGAATTATTTCTTTATTATCTTTAACTTCTGCAATTGCAATGAGTCTACCTACCTAAAGTACATTTAGTTGAAGCCCTTCCATACGCACACTTCTCTATTTACTCAATCTGTTTAATCTGGATTATATACAGGTGCCGCATTCCCCAGGTCAAAAAAACAGCGGCAGAAGCGCCTGACCTGACTGTTGCTCAGTGGTCCAAAGTACTTTTTTCGGATGAAAGCAAATTTTGCATGTCATTCGGAAATCAAGGTGCC
>JAUMHQ010000089.1:4461194-4479184 GCA_032361165.1 Enteromius paludinosus | reverse complement strand
ACTCACAGTATGTTATGTCCATGTACTGAACTGTTATTATTCAACCATGCCAAGGTCAATTCAGTTTTCCATTCTATTGCACCTTTAAATGCTTGAAATTGTGCAGCCCTGCAATTAAAACAACAACAACCTGGAGCTCTTTATTTAAAAAAATGACATTTTATATCAGAAAAATAGATAATTAAATCCTGGAAGCTATGCATGTGTTGGAAGTCAGATCAACTCTAGACTAGTTTAAATATTCATGAGCAGCTTATCACTCAAGCAGTCCACCACATAGTCTATTTTTAATATAACTTTCCTAAAATTTCCCCCCTAAAAATTCTATTCTCTATCTTATGTCTATCCTCTTCTATTCTCTCACTGACACACACTTACAGTAGCTGTTGTGCCTATATATGGCTGGAGGCAGCTGAAGCCAAGATTTCTTTTTGTATATGTTAGCAAGGAAACATTTGCTAATTAAAAAACCCCAGCAACAATAAAAATACAATTGTGAATATAAAATGAAGTTCTTTTTTCCACATGCTGTTTCCTCTCTCTTTTGCATAAAATAGCCCATCATGACTGTAGCTCATCAGAAAGTGAAAATTAACAATAGAAGAACAAAAGGTTCATGCTGATGTCTGCTGTAGCGCCTCTTGTGGCCACACTGAGAATGCAGCGTACATGGATTACGTTATGAATTGCATTGTAATACATTTCTGAATTGAATAGTGCATGGAATTGTGCTTGGATAGCTACGAGCATTTAACTAGGATCAGTATTTCGGGCATTTTATTGTTTGTATGTTTTTTTTTTGTATGATGAACTCAAGAGTATGATTATGTCTGTGATTGGAAGCCTTGACTTATTGGATAAGGTCTTACCTGGTCAAACACACACGTTATGTCACACATTGGCTTTCTGGCTCAGCTTTGTAGTCTTTTTGCAGGTAAAAATAACTTCAGAGAGGCTCTGTTTTCCTAATATTTTCTTCATTTTGGACTCTTGAAGCTGTTTTGGCACAGATACGCTGTTTAGCTGGTCGAGCGCCAGCTGCTGAGAACACTGAGAGAGAGAGAGAGAGAGAGAGAGAGAGAGAGAGAGAGGAAGGTGGCTAGCAGACTCCTCTAACAAAATCAGCCTTAAATGGTCACACACTTTTTCTTGTTAACACACACCCATTAACACACCCTGGAATGCTCTTTCTGTGTTGTGTTAATACCTGTTTGCTAACTGTGGCTTCTTTAGTGGGACAGCTTCACCCCCACACACACTTCCACCCACGTAAACTTCAGACCTGTTGGTTTTTCAGCAGCTGATTTTTAGGGTGCACAGTCGTTTCTTTCTTTAGCTACGCCATTTATTTAACTTTTAGGTTAACCACACCTTTCCTCTCCAGTGCTGATATTAACTCAAATAACTATGTATGGTCATTAAAATTAAGCTGAAATCAAATTAATTATACATTTTAAACGTGAGACAATAATCTTAAGCAAAAAATTTATTTTGCTTTGACTAACTAAAATAAGATAAAGTAATATTTAAAAAAACGAAATAATGAATAATTACTAATTTAAAAAAAGCTGAATTTAAATATTTTAAGGAAACAAAAGCTAATGCAATTTTATAAAAAATAGAAAACCTGAGAATATAAAAATAAAAGCCAATTCAGAATATGAATGCATATTGTACTGGTCTGATTAATAATAATAATAAAAAATATTCTAATTTCTCATGCATTCTTTTTGCATGTCTTTTTATCATTCTTGGATTTTTCTTCCCCTTTTTTTTCTTTTTGTGAATTATAGTAATTAACTGAAATGTAGAAAAAAAAAACCTTTAAATAAAATCAATGCTGGTCCAAATTTTATGTAGGTCCAGATTTCTCATTTTCATTTATTTTCAAATGTTAAAAGGAAACAAACAAACAAATGACAAAAAATGCAACACCACATAAACATTGCTAAAGCTTTTATTTGAATTAAAAATGAAAAAGAACTAGGTTTTATTATAATAATATCAGTTTTTGTTTATAGTATCTCGATAATACTAAAATCACAGTGTAGTTTTTGGTTGTGTGAGTTGTACGTGGTTCTGTGCACACGCTAGTTCTCAGGAAAGCAAATTAGCAGCTCACACTCAATTAAAAGTAGGGCAAGTGTTCCAGCCTGTACATATTTTTGGTGTGTGTGTGTGTGGTGCAGCTAGAGGACGTCCAGTACAAGCTGCCGTCAGAAGGATTGTAGCCCAGTAACGTTGAGCTGTTTTTGGGTAGAGTCACAGTGCACGTCCCTGAGCTCATGGAGGAAACCTTGTTCTCTATACACGTGTTACATGTCCTGTGGACGTCAGAGACGGTAAGAGCTCTACTCTTTGAGGGGTGCTGCGTTTTAAAACCTAGTGAGCTGGTTTGGATAGGAGCATTTGGGCATCATCAGCCGAGCTCTCAATGTTGAAATGTTGCAAATAAAACACACAATGTCCACAAATGCTATCTAGGCAGGTTTTGATTTTGTAACACGGCATTTGGAATTAAGATAGAGTTGTGGGGTATTTGCTTTTTAGAAAGCATTGGCTGCTGTTCTCCACCATCTGACTGTATGAGGTCTCTTGTGTGTGTGTGTGTGTGTGTGTGTGTGTGTGTGTGTGTGTGTGTGTGTTTATCCTTGTGTTAATCGAGGGTTGGCATCATGGGGGGGCTTATCCCCATCGTGTTTAACATATGGGCCATCTCTCTGGCTTACAAAAGTCAATGCGTGTGTTTATTCTTTCCAGAGATGGACAAAGAGCACTTGTTTTGGCTCTGTAAATGCTTCAAATCTGTATTAGGGTTCCATCTTTTGTGTTATGAGGGTGAGTAGAGCAAGACATAGTGATTCTTATTTTGATGGGTTGTTTTACTGTAATGCTATAGTGTCTTTATGAGGGTTATGTTTATGTATGACAGCAAATATTGATCACAAGCTGTGATGTATTAATGTTTTGAATGCTGAGCCCTATTTTTCTAGGTATAATTCACACAGAAATGAACATTTGCTGAAAATGTACTCATCCTCTGGTCGTTTGAGGTGCAAGTTTTGTTTTGTGTTTTTCCGTTGGAACAGATTTTGAGAGCATTGATAGCGTTACATCACTTGCACATTAATGCAGTTAATGGGTGACGTCAGAATGAGATAATAACAGATAATAAAAACATCACAATAATCCACACCACTCTAATCCATCAATTAATGTCTTAAGAAGTGAAAAGTTGCATTTTGGAAGAAACAAATTCATAATCAACCACTGCTTTTTCAGTTATTTTCAGCAAATTTGCATTTGTGAGGGAACTATTCCTTTAATTAGCTTAACCAGCAAGACTTGATTGGTTGATTTAGCATGCTGGTAAGCAGCTGCCTTTCCTAATTTACCAGCTTGACCAGCATGGAGCATATTAAGTCACCTACCTAGACAGCATTTTTGGGCATCATATGCTCGTTTGCTATTTTTTGAGACCCATATGCCATGTGCTTTTGCACTACAAATAAAAAGCTGTATTTTCTCATTTTTGCAGGCCAAAATGATGGAATTTGAAGATTTTACTCAAAAATTTATATTATTATATTTGCTGTATTTTTGTGGCATTTGCAGTGCACAAAAAAAACACCATTAATAATTGCATATTAATCATGTAATTAATATTATTTATGTAATTTGTCTTGCTGTCAACAAAGAATCACTTATATTTTGTGAAATCATACATTGAGTCCTGATACCTCTACATGAATATAAAAAAAAAAATTAAGATGCTGCCGATAATGCAGCAATTTGTTGAATTTGCATTGATTCTCACAATTTGTGTGTAATGTTTTAAGAGATTAGTCTCAGAATGGGGTCCTGTGACTCAACTATTTGAGACTTATGAGTGTCTTCAAACTGTCTTTTTCATTCCCTCCTTTGTTCTTTCCCTCTCGCTCTTTTCTTGCTGTGAGGTTTCTCTGGTAAAGAGGATTGAGGTGGGCAGCAGTAATCTGTCTCATACATTCCTGTATTATGTGCTCCTGTAGAAGGCAGAAATCCCTTCAGATTAGAGCTGAGAACAAAGAACCGGTTTAAAGCCTCGTCCCCTTTACCACACGCATCCCATCAAACCAGAGGAGCTCAGTGAATTAAGAGTTCAGCCAAAAATAAACAATGATCAAAAACCATTCACTCTCGTAATGTGTGTTTAAACCACCTCTGTAGAACTCAAAATGTTTTTGAAGAATATTCATGTAGATTTTTTCAGTACATAAGTTGCAATAAGCATTTAGTTGTTATTGTTCACAGCAACTGAAAGTATTAAAAGAATTTTCGTTAATTGAAATAAAATTGGTGTTCAATGGTGTTCAAAGAGTCAAAGGCAAGTATGTGAAATAACAAAAGTTGAAGTACTGTTAAAATTACTAAAATTAAAATAGCAAAGGAAGCTAAATAGAAATATAAAAAAAACACAGAATTACTAAAACTTAAACAAAATAATACATTAAATGCTAAAAATGTGAGAAACAATAGTTCAAATTAGTAAAATATATATAATACATTAGTGAATAATATTTTACTAAGTTGTACAAGTTTAAGTTGTCTTGTGTGCTATTATACAATTATACATTATATATAAAACCATAATACACAAAATCAGTCAGTTAAAAGTAGATTTATACGTCATCTGAATAAATAAGCTTTGAATAGATTTATGGCTTGTTAAGATAATAATCAGATATTTGGCCGAGATGCAAAATATAACGGAATATTGGGAAAATCCAAATAAAGTTTGCAGCATTGCTTATTACGAATCAAAATTTTAGTTTTGATATGTTTACGGTAGGAAATTTCCAAAATATCTTGAATATGATCTTTACTTAATATCCTGAAGATTTTTGGCGAAAAAAAGGATAATTTTGAACCATACAATGTATTGCTACAAATATAGCCATGCTATATTTACGACTGGTTTTGTGCTCCAGGGTCACATGTTAAGCTTGACACCAAAATATAGAGCGAAAATGAAATTGCTAACTTTTATTAGTTGCATGAACCAGTTTTTCAGAATGTTGTTCTTCACAGAAAAATAACAGCTTATTGGTTCGGAATGACAAAATTATGAACAATTTTCATGAGCAGTTAGGTCTGTCTGTCTGTTTTCTGTATGTGGTACAGTATGTGATGTTTGAAGAACAGCATGACATCTGGTTTGATCTGTGGAGATCATCTCATGACAGACCGCCTCATGTTCTTTATTTATTTATTTATTTTTCATTGTTTTTATTTCTATCTCTGGATCCATCATCCTGTGTGCGGGTGCTTTAATTGGATGTGTCCTTTCAGATCTTGTTATCTTTTCCTCTGTGGGGGCGACGTTATATCTGACATGCTCAGTGGCACATGGTCTTTAGAAAAGAGGAACAGGTAAAACGGGTATAGTTTGCAAATACAGCATAATTAGTGCTCATACATACAGGTTAATAATACACATAAATGCTTATTAGACATTTGTGTCATCATAATATTGTTTTTATTTTATTTTATTGATCATAACTGCTATTAAAATGTGTTAATGTTCTTTGATTCATCTAAAATATGTGTTAGTTAAAACTCTTAAATGATTAATCTGTATTAACTTAATATAACTTTTGACTCTGCTCACTTTTATTGGCATACATAACTGCACATGTATTTCAGCAGCCTAGCTGTTGTTTAAATAAATAATAATAAATAATGTGTTTTCAGTGTCAGAACAATGAACGGTGAACAGCACACCCCTTCCAGAACCCACAGAGTAAAGTTTCGGCCAAGCTCAGACTGACAAGGTGCTACACACACACACACACAGAACTCAGAGAGGTATTCACATGCTTCCCAGCCTAAGGAGAAGCAGTATACCCATGAACACCGAGATGCTCTGTTCACGTTTAAAACCAACTTGAGCATATGCATAGCAGACTTTAAGGTGGGCTGACTGGTAATTACAGGAAGACAGGTAAAGAAATGAAGGGAGGAATGCAAAAAACGAAGAAGTATGAGATCTTCTGCTAAAATGGAACAGGCGAGATTAGTAACATCAAGTACACACTAGTACTATTTACTCAGCAGTGTGTGGGCTGTATGCGCATTTGTGAGTGTGTGATTATAGGGCTGCAAGAGATAAAGGAAGAATCAGAGACTGAGGGCGAGCACTCAACTCAAAGGGCCACCCAGCAGGACACATACTCATGCTTTTTATACACTAGGGTCTGTCCTGGTAAACATGTTTGATGCCAGGGTGTCGGGAAAGCATTGAATTCTATTTTAAACTAATTATAAAATAGCATCACAACCAGTGACACTAAAATAACCATATATTAGAGCTTGAACGTCTGATGTTGTGTCAGGAAAACTGCTTTAAAATACTTAATTATAAAAAAATATATAATTATGTGTAAATAATGTGTAAAATAAAAATTATTTTATTACAGGAGTATATTTTTCAGGCTTTTTTACACGATAAATTGAAGTCACTATTAAAATATAACAAATTTTATAACAAACCGGCTAATAGGCCTGAGCAATATGGAAAAAATAGCCCGATTTTTTTCCTTAGGAGGCTTGATTGGTTTGAGATATTAATTTTTTTGTGTGTGTTTAACTAGTCAACTTAAAAAGGTAAAATGTAAGAACATTTTCTTTATTAACCATCTGGTTAAAGAAAGCACGTCTGATGGTATAAACGTAAGATAAAGAACTTGTTCCAGACACAAGATGCATGGAATATGAAGGCATATCAAACCTTGTGTCTCACGTTTTTATCACTAGGTAACACCTGGCAATATGCTCTACTTTACTGAGCAAACATTACATTTGAATGAATCAATAAAAGCAGGAGTCATAAACCGCTGTTGTACTAGGAAGACATCCTGTAAGTTTCAGAAGTCGTTAGTTGAAAAACAGCTTTTATTGAAGGCAGTCTGCCAAAAGGACAGCATGTGGAACCTACGACGCTATGATGTAATAGTGTGGATAAGCACCGCCTCCAAGGATGATCATCAACACCTGCTTCTACAGCACTGCTTGTTGAAGCCCCGCCCACTGTTTTGTGGATGTAGTGTTTATGAGAGAGATGAACGTGCAGGTCGCCTTCCCTCTGATCGCAACATTAGAAAAGAGTGAATAAACTTTATTTTTATTGAAGATCCAGACCGGAAGTCTTTTGTTCAGTTCATTTAACCGCGGATATGTTTACAAAACTACAGTGCTGTGCCGACTATATTGGATCTGACAGTAATGTTGCATTACACAGCTGTTTTTATTACATTATCACTACTGCTTTGTCACTTCTTACAGATCACTTGATATGTAATGAGTTATTTATTGAGGAATGTATGCTGCCAAACATACACAATTATTAGCCAATCATAGCAGTGGGCGTTTACTTCCGAGTCTACAATCCTATTTGGGGGGGGGGTCAAAAACAGGACAGAAAATAGCGTATTACTTCTAAAGTAATAGTGAATATATTATTAATAGTCAATGTATTTCTAAATGTCTGTGGGTCTCGAGTGACATTAGGAGGGTCACTGAGTTCATAGAAACCCTCTCGCTCAAGACCCACGTGTTTTAGCTGTCTGTGTTTATGCCTGTCTGAATACTTGCCATATTTTCCTCTTCAGTGGCACATAGCCATGAGAGCAATGGTACCCATTTCCTGAGTGACCGAAATGAAGAGAGACAGATGCATTACATTACCCCCCCCCAAAAAATATGCTGTTATTTGTTGATCCTGTGTGTAAGTTTTTGTTTTGGGTGACACTGTGTGATGTGCCAGCATGCACTTAGGTCTTACATCGACTTCGGTCACATTTACACTCTTATCTATTTGTCCTGCGTCACATCAGTCATGGCCTCATTCAGAAAGTAGGCCATTATCAGGAGAACACTGCTGTATCGCTGTCACACAGCCACAATGACTCACTTCCTGTCATGAATTTGCCAATCCTACATTTATACAATGTTTTTTTTTATTGCATGAGCAAGGAACAACTAGTTTACACTGACAACTAATTTATACATGGAGGTCATCGGGTTGTTATATTGTTATCATTTCAATAAATCAGATGCTAGTCAGGATGGTTAAACAAACAGAGCAATGTTTTGACAGCGGCAGAGTGTTTAGGCTTCTTGGAGAAATCACCCAACTAATCAACGTATGAACGGTTTACTTGTAGCTGTATCTGCAGGATAGGATAGAATAGGAGAAAGTATTTTAAGCATTTAATAAATAATTTAACATTTTCACAAACACCTGATGAATTTGTCTCCTCATTAAGTAAACATTAACAGTATTGCGTTTGTTTTGAGCTGAATGAGTGTAAGTTTAATTGTAATTGAAGCAAACAAAATACCATTTATTTTTTTACATTATTTATTTTTTTATTTTTTATTAAATCCATGACTTTCAGGTCTTCTATATTTATATATATATATATATATATATATATATATGTGTGTGTGTGTGTATATAATATAATATAAAATTAAATATCTATATATAATACAAACATAAATAAATAAACTACAAATATGACTGCAAAATATAGAAGTGTATAGAAATATATACAAAAAATAAATCGATAAATAAAATTGTTGCAATAAATGACACTGTACCTTGTGTAAAAAAGATGTATACTTGAGATTGCTTTTTAAAAATAATATACTATATATATAAATAATAAACTTTAAAGTAATATACTTAACTGTGAACTAAATGTAATTTTTTAGAAATTAGTACATTTTAATATATTTCATGAGTTTGCGCTTCTTCAATGATAGTAAAAGCATGTTTGGCGAGCTGTCGTGGGTGAGCCGGGAGTTCGGTGAACCCCGAACCCTAGTAACTAGGGATGCAATGGTTTTCGGTTCGGCACACCCACGTGAACCGCGATATTTCTGTACTTAGCCTACTTTAGGCATTAAACTTACATTTTAATTAAAATGGGCCTTTTCTGTGTATTAAGCGCACAGATAATCAGGCAATGGTAAGAAATTCTCAAGACTAGTGATGTGTCGTTCTTGAACTTTTTATATTGTCCGTTTTTGAAAGAGGGCAAAAATAAGTGTTCTTTTATAAAAATAAATGTGGTGTTTTGACTTAATCTGTACCTTTTTTTACATTTAATATGGTCTCTGCACCTTGATAACTTGAAATAGAAAGGGCAAATGACCTACTGCTGTGTTAGAGCTCACATACAGTACTATACAGTAATATTGGTATATCGAAACCGAACCGTTACCGTGGCCAGAAAACCGTGATACAAACCAAACCATGGGCTCACTGTACCGTTGCATCCCTACTAGTAACGAGAGCCCTAAACGAGGGCGTGGCTCGGAGTCCGGCTCGAACCCTGTGTGCCCCCCGTAGAAGGGGAGGCGGAGGGAAATACAAAAATGAGATGCGGAAGGGAAGGAAATTGGCCTATTTATAGTGGAGAAATAGCGACTGGATTGGCTTACGATGGGGGCGGTGCTGATTGAAGATTGGTAAGAGCTGATTTGAGTTTCGTACGCGCTTTCTCCAGAAAAAGGTTTCTGAACTACATTAAATGAAAATGAATTCTACAGTTATTTAAATGTATATTTAATACCATTATCAGAGCATTTATGGTAAACTAAAATGTCATTTCTATTGAAACTCGAATGTCATTTTATAAACAAATTTGTAATTATATGCTTGTAATGATGACGTTTAGTACATTTTAGTACATTAGAGGTATATTAGCTTTTGAAGCTTGAAGCTTTAAAAAATTTAAGCTTTTGCCTAAAGAAAGCTGAAGTTTTGATATCTACCGCATACCAGCTAACTCATGAACCTAACTAACCAAATCATGACCACCTGTTTCAGAAACATATGTCAACACAGGCAAGAAAAACTGTTCATCAAACCGTTTTGTCGTGTAAAGCAGGTATCTCTCTCTCAGTTTTAGATTTTGTGGCGTTTATGCTAGCTCGTGCTAAAAATCGCAGCCGTTAGCTTACAGTTTTCTGTAAACCAAGGACCGAAAGCCTTACAATAACACGCTTGTTTTTGTTCCTCAACTATTTCATCAATCTCACAGTTCAGAGACACTCTTCCCCTCGTCTCGCCCTGTCACTGTTTCTACCACGCTAATTAAAACGCCCTGACTGCTAACCCAATTTGACTCTCCATGACCAAATTGAGTTAGCTCACATTTCAAACGGATCTAAACTCTGTTTTCCTCTTCCTTCAAATTCAGCAGCTTCAGACGTATTTTTCCCCTCAGAAGTTGTTGACGCAGCGAAGGGGATGACAGAGAGCTCAGTATATGAAACTAAACACTGCGACTGCCAAATCGATTCTCCCACAGACACGTGTTGATGCATGAGTGTTTGTCAAATGTAGTGAGTGGTCTGGGATGGATAAGGGCGTGTGAGTGCTGCCATATGGAACGTGGACTATTTTCAGCTCATATTCCCCACATCAGGTCAATAAGGCCGGCCTGGAGGTTAGAGGTCAAAAGCTTTGACCTCCTGAAGTTAGATGAGGAAAGGAGAGTGATATTCCCTTGTGTTCGGCCACACACACACTCTCTACCAATCTCATGTTTATAGGTGGGATTAATTGAGTGTTTAAGCTGTACACTAAGTCTTTTCAAATGCATACACACAAACAAGCACATGCATAGTTTTATATACTTTATGTTCACAACATTCCGAAAGAAGTGAATTCCGAAGTCTCTTTGGATTCCATGCTTGACTTTCCCATGACAAATCCCTTTAGGACAACCCACCCCTGTTCCTCTTCTCTCTCTCTCTCTCTATCTTTCTCGTTCTGCTTCCCAAATAGACCTACTTTCTAAGTGCTCTGTGGTAAATTAAGTGTCTGTGTGCTGTTTGTTTGGAAACAGTGTGTTTGGGGTTTGTTTTTGTGGGTGTGTGATGCTCAAACTCTAAAATCCAGTCACACCTACACAAATTTCACCACAACATAGCACAGCTGTATCTGTCTGTCTCCTGTTTTTATCAGTCCTTCTCAGTTAGTTCATTTTGGGGAAGCTAGTTTAAGACTTGTCAAGCTAACTTCAAAATAAGTTGCTGCTACAAGATACTCAAAGAGTCAGCTTAAAGGAATAGTTCACCATAAAATGTAAATGCTGGCATCATGTATTGTCATTATAAAACTGTCTCTTTAAAGGGTCAATATTGTTTTTAAAATGTAACATCTATTGATGTAATATTGATGGAATTTTGTCAGTGCTGTGTTATTTGGCAAGTGCTTTATTTTCTACGAGTGGGTTTTTGAGTGAGTGAACTAATTTAGATTGATGGGATTCAATTTGAACAGATACATTTACAGTAATTGCAACTTAAAAACTGGGGAAAAAACGACTTTGGTTGTTGTGTGTATGAAGTGAGCACTGTACGCTGCTGGACTCACTGCATCTGTGATGTGTGTGAGTTTGGGGGAGATGTTGGAACCCTGTGAAACAAACTGCATGTTGTTTATCTACAATAACAAACGAGCAAAACGGGATTGTAGCGAGAGATGGAGAGAGATGTAGTTTGAAGAACAAAAGCACATGTGACCGCTTGCCCCCTCACACCCGCCCACTGACTATCTGTGGGTCTTTCTTCATTAGCCTCTGAGCTCTATTCACAGCTTAAACTCACATTTCTCTCACTACTGATTGGCTGTATTCTTGTTTTCAAAAAAACTCATTCTTAACTGATCAAACTGATAGTTTCATCATTACTTTACTTGACAAATAAGTAACACCATGAATATTTGCTAATGATATGAGAGCGAGAGAGATGGATGGATGGAGAGAGAGAGCGATGGATGGATGAATAGATGGACAGACAGACAGATAGATATATAGATGATGGATGGGTCAAGAGAGTGATTGATGGCAGGATTGATGGATAGACAGAGACCAATGGAAAGATGAATGGACAGACAAGCGGATGGATGGATGTATGGATAGAGAGAGTCTGATAAATGGTTGGATGGATAGATAGACAGAGTTAGAGCAATGGAAGGATGAAGAGAAATCGATGGATAGATGGACAGACTAACAGATGGATGGATTGATAGATAGAGTTAGAGCGATGGACGGATAGACAGAGTGTGAAGGATGGATGGATTGATAGATAGACAGAGTTAGAGCGATGGATGGATAGAGAGTGCGATGGATGGATGGATAGATAGATGGACAGACGATGGATGGATTGATAGACAGAGTTAGAGTGATGGATGGATAGAGAGTGTGATGGATGGATGAAGAGAAATCGATGGATAGATGGACAGACAAACAGATGGATGGATTGATAGATAGAGTTAGAGCGATGGACGGATAGACAGTGTGATTAATGGATGGAAGGATGGATGGATTTAGAGCGATGGATGGATAGAGAGAGTGCGATGGATGGACAGACAAATGGAAGGATGGATAGATGGACGGACAGATGGATGGATGAATGAAATGCTACAGATCCTCAGGTTCGTTAGAGCTGAATGTGAGGTGAGCATCTTCTTGTGTATTTGAATGTTCGTGTAGATGTTCATAGTCACGACAGACAAAGACAGAAAGAGAGAGGTTTGTGAGTTTTTTTTTTTAAGTTAGTATGTGTTTTCTCCATCACTAGTACAGCGCACGCATTGCTCTCACTGCTCGGCTCAGTGTGAACGCTGCGCTGGTATTTCCTGTTTATGCTGTAGGAGAAACGCCCTTTGAACTTTTCCAACATGCACTCCCCCAGGACATCCCCCGATCTGCAGTCCGGCCCCCTGTCCAGCCTCTCTCAGCATCCCTTTGTGTTCAGTGCAAATAACACAATCAGCGTGGTCTGCGCTCGCCAAGATGTTTGGAGTCTTTGTGAATGAGTGTGTGTGAGAACCTCAACACCTGGGCATCACAGATGCTTTTCACCCCTCTGAAGATAAATGAGCTCATGTATTCATAAGTAATCACAGATTAAGTCATGCCGAGTGCTACGGGTTTAGTTATAGCAATGAGAAACTAGGAGACTGTTGAGAACAAAAAACGGGAGGCCTTGTTTTCTTATAATTTAACACAACACATTCACATATACTGAGAGCAAAAATATGGCTCTCAAGATCCTCTCTTAGATGAAATGCATTTGAGAAATGTTAATATCAGGTGTAAATACTGTATATCCAGAGTAACGAAAGACTGAATTCAGGTAAAATGATATTGCAAAGAAAGAGAATCCATTACTACCCACAAACAAATGTTACAGCGTTCAGTCCCACACTGCAACCTAACTTTATCCTAATATTTATACCAGCTAACTTTCTCAACCGAGACAGAGAAGAACGATGTGTTTTGTTCCTCTTGTTGAGAGATTATTTACAAGTCTACGATGTTGAATAGATTGTTGACATTTGGCCATGAGACAGCAGACACAATGGGTGGGAAAGACCACAGCAGGCACAGAAACGGAGAGAAAAGTTTGTCCTTAAAAAAAATTCCATTTAATAGGTGGATAGGCACTTGAATAAAACAATGAGTGTGTTTTTATAAATGAGCTCAGAGTGGAACTTAAGGAATGGAGTGTCATGAAGTGCTTCTTTAGTTAATACAGGCCTCTTGGGGAGCTGAAGATGTATTGTTTCACACGCGAGAGTCTGATCTGATCGAGAACGGTCCAGGGGAGTAGTGATCCAAGTGGGTGTGTGTGTGCTACGATGGCAAGACTCGCATTCCTGCTACTGTAACCCAGAGGAGGGCCAAAAGTAGCCGCCTTCCCCCTCCCTCCCTCTTTCTCCTTGCCCTTCTCACCCTCCCTTCCTCCTTTCCTCCCTCGCTCTCGCTCTCCCTCTCCGTACCACTCCGTAATTAAACGATCGCATGGTGACGGTAAGAATTTGAGCAGAAGTTAATAACCTACAGAATTACGGAAAGAGCTTGATTAGCCAAAAATAGACATTTGCCTCTTCTCCTCGATTTGGCTGTTTTCTACTGCGTCTCCAGCTGAGGGAGGTGTCCTCTATATTTCAGTCACCCCAAGCAATCATACAGATCGCCGTGCCACCTTTGGGTATGCCAGAGGTAAGTGTGTCTACTGACCGTCCTCTCAAACATATGCTATGCATCACAGTCTCAGGTGAGTTTAGAAGGTCATGTGCAACAGGTGTATCTCAAATGATGCAGTTGCTTGTATTGAAAATATATTTTTGCATGCATATGGATTTTGTTTCTTGGCAAAATCGTGTCAGCTCGGTGTGCACAAGCTACACGAGGCTGCGCATGTTGTCTGGTTTGTTTAGTAGCGCTTGTATAAAGTGGTTAGAAGTTGTAGTCATTTTGGTGGGAAGCAAACTGCTCGTCTTGCAGAGTTCAGATTAGCGTGTGCACACAGTAGCATTGTAATCTGGATTAGCGGTCTGAAGGTGGTTTACACCGTTAATCTGGCCAAATAGAGATCAGAAATTTTGATTTTACATTCTTGTGTGTTTGCACAAGGGATGTTTACGGTTGGGAGTTGTTGTGTGTGTGCATGTTTATGAGGACAAAGATTTGTGTGATGACATGGGTATTACAATATGAAGTGATTTATGAGGACATTTTCAGTGTCCCCATTATTCAAAAGGCTTATGAAACATACTAATTGGTGCTTTTTTGAAAATCTAAAAATGCCTGTAGTTTACTGTAAGGGGTAGGTTTAGGGTCAGTGTAGGGCAATACCACATGCAGTCTGTTCAGTATAAAAACCATTACGCCTGTGGAGAGTCCCTATAACTCCCAAAAACCAACAAGAGTGTGTGTGTACATGTGCAGTCACGCTTTGGTTGCAGGAGTTCACAGTGGCGTTCTACAGGGTGCTTTGGAATTTCAAGTGTTTCGTTGCGTTCGCAAGAAACATGTGCGTTTGACATCCGTTTATGCGTGTGTGGAGGAACATGAGTGGTTTATGTGTGTTTTAAACCTACACAAATGCACATGAACTGTATACATGCGACTAATTCTTTGCATGTGTGCTTGTATTCCAATATACACACCAAATCTAAGTGTGTGTTTCTAGTGTGTTCAGTACGTGTAGCTGATAAATTCATTTAATCGTTACATGATTTTGTATTGTTACAATATATTGTTAATGTTGCTGTAACATTTTGATAGTGTCACTATAGCAGTCCATAGTGGATTCCTGTTTTTCCACTTTGCTGGAACACACTGTCTGTTCAACCTTTCCTGTTGTGTTCTTATACACACTCCACTGCAGTGGCCTGGATAGTATGTGTGTGTGTCTGCACATTGTTGTTTGCGCTTTGATCAAAATAGTTACAAGCAGTCCTCGGGTACGAATACAATTTCCTTAGACTAATAAATATTAAAATTGTTATTGCTTACTCTTTCTTTACCTAAGGCTAAACACTTTGTTTAATAGAAATAGAAAACAATTTTTTTTACTTGCATGTATGAGCTGAAAGAAAATGAGAAAGAGGAAAGTACTATGCCAGCCTTGGCATTGCAACTACACATTCCTCTATTAGATATGGATAGATTTACAGAGAGTTTCATGTTCAGCTCTCAAGTACCCACTGGATATTGCCAGATATGCTTCGTAGCAAAAATACTAGTAAGACGTTAAATGTTTTTAACCTCAACATATTACAAAATAATTTAATTGTAAAAAGACCTTGTTTGGTGGATGCACATGCAAATGTTGATAATTCTATTAAAATGCATCAATATAGGTATAGAGAGAACTATATTTGTGTGATGGGAGGTTCTGCTTATATAGAGTAGTGTTGTAGTCGAAAACTTGGACAGCATTCAGAATCCATATTTTCTTGTCATGGACTTGAGAGCATGTAGACTCAGTCCTCTTCTGGTCTTGGTCTTGACTCTTAAGAGCTGGTCTCAACTACAACACTGATATGAAGCATTTCAAATCAGTCACAAACAATTCCATTTCGGTTTGGATGCTGTTTTTAAAAGCACCTGTCTATATGGGTAGTAAAGTACAATGCAGCATGTGTTAACAGTATTCTCCATTTGTGTGTTTCAGGGACACCGCTCAAAGATGGCAGCCTGCTCCTGGATCCAAGGCTGCCATGTTGGTGAAAGTTAACAGCATTGGAAGAAACCAATCTCTGGGACCAGCTACTGCCCACCAACTTCTCCACCTCAACCCCACCAACACTAGCACTTCACCCAAACCCAGTTTCACAGCGCATCTTGACAGAACCCTTCTGCTCAGCAAAATGGCCGTACCTGGAGACTCCAAGCAGGGTTACCACCTCAAAAAGGGGGATGCCAACTTCTGTCTGGTTCTGCCCGCTTCTAGCTCTTCCTCTGCCCACCAGCGCTCTGGTGCAGGTACACCTCGCCCCTCCTCTCCTCAATATGGAGCTACACCCTCAGCACCCATTTACGATGAACCTCCACCATTGGATCCCCCAATTTACGATGAACCCCCGGTGGAAATGGAAGTCGAAGGGGCGCACCACTTACACCGAGTTCCCTACCCCAAAAGTCACAGCCTGCCGAGAGGGACCCAGCCTCCTAAACTCCTCCAGTTCCCCCATTCCAAACACATCTGCAGCTCCTCAGCTAGTGAATACAGTCCGGCTGGCAGGGAGTGCATCAAACACATGGTGAACGTAGATGCAGCTGCATCCAAGCACCAGCCCCAGGTGTCTAACCCCATCGAGGGGCCTTCAAATACAGTCAGTTCTCAACTCCAGCCCCAGTCTCCAGTCTCTGCCCAGATTAAGAAGGAAGTCTCTCTAGAGAAGAAGCAATCATGGAGACTGTTGGAACCTCGCCACAGCCGTCAAAGCAGTTTGGCCTCTCAGGAATACCCAGGCCCTGCAGCCGTCACGTATCAGGACTCTGGCTACTCCACCGGGCCATCCCCAAGTCTACGAAGAAAGAATCGACGTCGTCCTGCTCTAGGCACTGGATCGGGTCGACCCGGGTCGGTGGGCAGCAGTGGGGAGTTGAATGCATTAAATGAGAAGCTGATGGCGGAAATGAGGGCAGTGGTAAACCGTTCCAATGCCCTTCATGGAAGTAAGGCCAGTCTGGACACTGAAATGGGCTCAGAGGCCTCTGGAACAACTGCTCGCTCCCCGGTCAGTTCACTGAAGATTGGTGCAAGAGGGGGTGAATCGAGGGACGATGTGACATCAAGTGACCGATCACTGTACAGGGGCGGGAGCAACCATGGTGACATCGTTCTGTCGCCATTGGTGACAGATGGTCTGGGAGGCCGGCAAAAGAGGACGTATGAGAAAGTGGATTCGCTGGAGAAGAGCGTAACTTCACAGACCAGCTTGTCTTCCCCAGAACCACCAAGGTCGCCCTCACAGGTACCAACACGTTTTGCAGCTCTCCACTTGCTTGAGTTTGTGTGTGTCTGGAACTGTTGTTGTGGCCGATCCAATGCAGTAATCTGGTTTACTTTGAAGTACTCTTCTCTTTTTCATTACTCCACATATTTGATGGTCCCACTGTGTCTAATAGAGTTCCCTGGATTGGAAAAGCAAAGCAATGCTTCCCATCCGGTCGTTGTAGAAACTTTGCAGGAGATGGCGAGGCTTGGGGTTTCCTGAGCTGAAGAGGGTGTGAATGTTCCATTCTAAGGAGATTTACTTTTTCTGTCTGTCTATGTGTGTGTGTGTGTTGTGCTTAGATTAAGAGGATGGTACAAAGCCCAGTTTTTTTCTCATGAAAGAAAATGTGCAGGGAAAAGGTGAAAGTAGTTACAGTAGTTTAGTGAGCAAGAGATTGATGGACAGGGAGATACAAGAGTCAAAAGCAAAATATCAGCTATGAGTGCATGTGCGTGTGAGTGTTTGCTTGTCTGTGGAAGATGTACATATGGGAATCGGGTAGCAAGTAGGTCAGTGTGGAGCTTGAACCAAATTACTTTTTCAGACCATCATCATGGATGACTATATTTAATGTAGAATATGTTTGTATGTGGATAAATGCATACTGACCATAATAAAGAAAGATGACCTAAAT
>JAUMHQ010000089.1:4420897-4432057 GCA_032361165.1 Enteromius paludinosus | reverse complement strand
GTTAAGCTACATTCAGTGTAGAGTAACTGATAGCTTAGCTCACTACATTTTCTAAGTAGCTTGCCCAACACTGATGACAGTGTCTTCATTTGTGGAGAGCTGTCTCTTTTACTGTCCTTTATCCTCTTAACACTTTTTAGTCTTTATTTTTTAAAACAAAACAAAATCCTGAACGTTTGAGTTTGCAAGAGTGTGTTTGCGAAACACTGACTTTTGGAGGATCGAGTCTGATGAGATAAAATGGCAAGTCGTTTCAGAGTTTTGGCCTAAAAACAAATCATCCTTGCAGCAGTCTTTTAACGGGAAGAGAACCATTGGGTTCTGTATTGGCTATTAGAGAAGTCAATATTGTTGTTTTTTTTTCCAAGGATGGCAGGAAGGGAAATCTGGATATGTATATCCCAAGCACATAGCTGGACAGATCACATTTGTTTTCACTCTTGTTCTATTGATTGGTTTACTTGGCTCTCCCTCCTCCCATTGCTATGCCAACAACCTCCCTGGGTGGCAGCTGTTTTGTGTTTTCTCTGCTTCCTTAATTTCCATTGGCTGTGCTCCCCACAGTCCTCCATCAATCCACGCCTGCTTCTATTTCTGGTGGCGTCCCCCATGGGATGACAGAGCTCATGGCCTCCACTGGATTCCTAGAGAAGTAGACTGCTGGAACTGAGGTTCCTCACGGGCTTGTTGTTTATCTGTCAGCACCTATCTGATCACATTCCATGAAAAAAAAGGAGTTGTCAGTCAGCAATCCAGATAGAAGTGGAAGCTTGAGGGAATCATTTTCTTTCATAATCCAAATTATATCAATAGGCTATTTTTTATGTTTGTTTTTGTAGAAAAGCCCTTAATTTCATTGTCTTGGCACTCAGAATGCTTCTACATGTTTTTGTCTAATTAGTTGCACGTTCAGTTGATTGCTACATCTGTCGTAATAACTATGTGTATTGTTAACAGCAGGTATACCTTGCTCTTACTCTTCGTTTAGCTCCATTCAATTCAGCATTTCTTGACTTAAACTATTTAATTTGGATGTAGTCTATCAAGAAGAAAATATTAGGATGGGTGTTGTTTCAATCTGTGGGTTGTTGTTTGCAGATCTGAAACTGATTGTAGTCAGTTGTAAGAAACGGGTGGCATTTATGCAGACTAAGTGACTGGAGAAGTACAGCACACATCATTTAAGAAAGATCGAGTCAAAACTGGGGGGGAGCTTATACATGGATGAAATTGTTCACTAAATTCAACATCGTTTACATTGAAAAATTTAATTTTATAATGACTTGCATATGTCTTTTGTTAAACTAATGCTTGCGAATCTGAACACATTAGCTTTCCAGCAATGGGACCCCCTTAGGACTGTGTCCCTTGGCACTGTATCTGTAACCACAATTAGCGCGGCACTTTTAGACAGAGCATAAAAAATGGGAAAGCAAAGAAAAGGTGGGAGCTGTAATTTCTTTATACATGACTCATAATTTAGTGACCAGTCCCTCAGTCATTAAATGTGACCATTCAACCATTTTTTGAGTTGAAGAGTTGCACTCTTATAAGAGCATAGAAAAATAAGAGATCCACAGAATCTGAGTTCTCTGTCTGAAACATGACGGCTCAATCATCTTGCTTTCCAGTGTCTGTTTGATGGCAATACAGTATACTAGCTTGTTGTTGCTAGAAAGCTCATTTCTCCAAAAAATTATTTCCATCATCTCAAAGGGCTTTTTTTCACTCACCATTTATAACATGCAGTCCTTTTGTCCTGCAGTCCTAGCTTGTCCTCTCTCCATCTCTCTCTGTATTTCAACCTGGCTGTAATTGTAGATGCAGCTTTGCTCTTCTGAAAGGGCTGGTTTACTGAGATCTAGTTACCTGATCCTGGAAATACAGAAAATAGATACTCTCCATCCAAAAAAGAGCTTCTGTTACCTTATGCTGCACATAAGCATCATTTTCTCTTTGTATTCTTATTTCCATGCCACAGAAAAGAAATTCTCACTCTTACTGTAGATCAAGAAGATATAAGGATGCTTTGCCTCTGAAATGAGTGTAAATCCATGACAACACAAATGTGTCTGGTCTGTATTTTCAAGTGTCTCTGTAATGAAGGTGGTGAGCTGGTAAAGGGATCGTGATCTCTTCTCCGCAGTGGCTGCTGAGATGGAATTGGAGAGCAGTCTTCTTCTGTTCTACTGGCTTTAGATTTTAACATTTGGACTAGCTAGTTTCTTAACTAGTTAAGAAACAGATTGAATTAGAAGAGATCACACTTCAACTTTTATTAATTATTATTTTTTACTAATTTATTACTATTTTGTTTACTCTGTTGAAATGAAGTGGGGGTAATTTTAGCAAACACTAAAATTTCAATTAAATTCAAATTTATTTGTATAGCGCTTTTCACGATACATATCATTGCAAAGCAGCTTTACACCAAAGTAATGTTTTATTTCAAACCCTCTCGCGCCACGTGCATGATGTGATATCCGCGCAATTCAAGCACTCGCGCGATCATTCCTGCGCTCGATCCTTTCTCACCTGCACTTTAGTCAGTCGTGGGGCGGGGCTTGGTGTTTTAGTTACAACTAATATGGACAGCTTGATGTGAATTGAAGTTAATAAGACTACTCAATTCAATTTCAATTTGTGATCATGTTATTTTTTTCTCCCAAAATAATGATTCATGAATTAGACTTTACCAGTTAATTGTTCAGTTGTACAAGTGTTCATGAGAGTAGTTGTTAAATTTATTATAGGGTTGTAAGTAGTGATGTTAATTAATAGACGATTGATTAATTGTTGATAAGAGATGCAATAGCTTATCGATGGTCGATTTAAGCAGTTGAATTTTTAATGTCATCCAAACTCTTGAATGTACATTAAAGCAGATACAATACAGTTATTTTGTATTCTAATGTGGTAATAAGTCATGTTTTAATATAATTTCCTCGATAATTGTTCTCCATCGGGCACTAATTGTGTCCCTACTGGATCAATCATAACGCACTGGATAGCTGGATAATCAGAGCGCATCTGCATAAACACATTGAATTACACCAAATACACAATGTTCTTTTTAGCAATGTCATGTGACCCCTTTAACAGTGCCTGCTGTCTCACGATCTGAGGACGTGAACACAAACACTGAGAGAACAATTATCCTTTCTTCATTTTATTTGAGAGAACCACTGTCAAATACTCACTACAACCCATCAAAATAAAACTCTGCTTTTTAATTAAGGCTTTAACAATTATGTTTCTTTACTTAAACATTGTAAATATCTGCTCTCTGTCAGTGGCAGTGCAAACAGATCTGAATGTTCCCTATAATTCTTTACAGAGGTTTAAGACATGGGTTGATCACTGTAGAATCATTGGGTAGAAATTAGGTGTTTGAGTCAGGGTTGCAATCTTTTAAAGATTAATCATGCATCTAGATATTGCCATCTGCCATCAAAAAATCTATATAAGCCTATTTGTTGAGCACATGAAAGAATATCACTCTTTGTAATTGCATTGTTTGGTGTGTTAATATCGAAACATGTTTAAAAGAAAAATTATTTTAAGGATCCATTCATGCATAAAACTCAAACATGAAAGTTGAGTTTAGGATAACAGTGTGGGGAGTGGTTGATATTTGGGGATATTGGATACTGGTGGGGATGTTTTGTCAGCAATAAAACTTCATTGGTGGCTTTGGCAAAACCACATAATCTTTTAATAGAGTACAATTTAGTTGCAGGCCAACCTCAGTCAGTGATCTCATCACTAATGCAGTAGTCTCATACTCGTCCTCTGAGTAATAATTCAGAAGCATTGTCTTCGAACCTTAGTAGCTGCTGCCATGAATCATGGGCAATGAGCTTCACAGCAGTGCCTCTTTTGTCTTTATATCTCTGACCTCGAGCAGTAACACAGCACAGCATTTCCGGGATTGTTTCTGTTCATCTCATCGTAATACATGCCCTAAATCCACCCAAGTGGCCCAGTTTATGCGGGTGTCAGGAGACAGCCAGACTCTGCTCCAAAGCTTTGGTAAGCCCGTAGGGCATCACATCTGCTTGTTCTTGGTCCATGGTGTCTCTGGTTAGAGGGGCAGGCGGTATCACAGCAGCTGCTCCATTCTGTCGCTGGCAGGATGCCACTAATGAGATCGCTAACAGAATGACGCCAGCGACCTTAATGAACAACAACATGCGCAGGAGACAAATGGGAGAGCAGTCGTAGAGAAGAGCTATTCTTTAGTTGTGTTGGAGAACAATGTGACTGCAGTCTTAAAGGAAGACTTTGTTTTGCCCAACATTTATTTTCAATAGTCATAACTGTATGTCAGTGCGTGAGGAAGACAGCCAGTGCTGCCTTGTGAAATGGGAGTTGGAAGTTGACACCTTTTGAAGAAGTTTTACAGTCATAAATTTAGGCCAGCAGGAGTATTGTACCTTGCCGGTTAATTCCTGCCACCCAGTGGGCTTCTCTCTGCCAGTGCTGTGCTTTCTCTGTCTGTCTCCAGTGCTGCATGCGGTGTGGATGCTGGGACGTCTCTATGGCCTGGCGCACACACTCTGGCTAAGTGATTGCTTGGCTGACACTCTGCCCCTTTTACCTGGATTGCCGCTTTATTACTGAGTTTATGCGAGTGCACACTCTGTAAACAGAGTGGATTGGTTTCATTGTGCAATTTCTTTGTTTTATTTCTCTCCAGAGATGCAGTTTGTTCTTGTACATTATTTGAGCATGTGCATGGTAGGGTTTTTTTTTTTACGGAAGAAGTTGTAGCCTAGCTCTGTCTTTAAAGGAATAGTTGGCCCATATTACGGCGCATGATAACCACCTAAAGCCGTATAGGTAAGTATGAGGGGTGTAACGATACGCGTATTCGTATTGAACCATTCGGTACGCATTACAAACCGAACGATTCAGGAAAAAAAAAGAGAAAGTGTATAAAACTGCTACGCTCAACAAGGCAGCGCAAACGACGGGACAGGCTACGTGCTGACTGCCCCTCCCACCCGCAAACAGACCTGAACTAAAAAACACGCACATTACAAACTATCCCCGCGGCATTCAGGCAGGCATTTCCAACAGATTCGAACAGAGCAAAACAATCGATCGGTAACAGCGACCGTTACATTTATAGCCGCGGGTTTTAAGAAAATACTAAATGTTATTGAGCCCTCCTAGCAAAGAACAGAAAGGTTGTGCCCTTCTTTAGCTGAAGACACAGTGCTGTCTGAAGAAAATGTGGACACACTCCACAAAAAAAACAAACTTAAAATATGATTGAAACAGAGTTCCATTTAAAAACAAAATTGTTCTTTTCTTTCTATTAGTTTATAACTACTACAATATTACATTTATTTTTTAATAAGGAGCATTTGGTTTTGGTTATAAAGGAGATTTTGTTTTATTTGCTGCTAAGAAGAAACCCCAGAAGATATGTGAAGCATAGCTCCATTGTTGTTCAAAGTAAAAGAAAAACAACAAGATCACACTTTTATTTTAGTTTTAATAAATAAAAATGGACAAGGATATTTTCCCCTCACGGTTCATAGATATTAGGGTTGGTATGACATTTTCACGGTATGTATATTCACAGACACGCACATCGCGAGTTGATTTACTGCACAGCTAGATGTTGATTTATACAATTACAAGACTGGATTCCATCTACATCACAGAAATAATACGTCTTTAATATTTTTATGTTCACGGAGGGATTGGTACTCGCGAATATGGGAGAACATGTGGATATCCATCTTCAAGGACAACCCCGCGATCATTTTTCAGATACCCAAAATATTGCCATTCTGCCAATTTTAATGATTTTTTCGGCGGGACATAGAGATTAGAATTAGCAGCCTCTGTGTCAGACTTTTTCTCTGCTGTATGGGTGGAGTCTAAGCAGTCAAGCGCAAAGACGTTGCATAAACTGCAGCGCGAGTGAGATCTGAATTTTTTTTTTTCAAAACCGGTAATAAGCAAATGTGCATGTCAATATCACGATAAACCACCATACCGGTATACCGTTACAACCCTAATAGATATATAAACATATACATGTCTGTGTGGTGGCCATTACTGTGTCATCAGAGAAGGATGCCCCGCTTGAGCAAATATATATCAGAACCAGATGATTTTTGATCCAAATGGCTTTTACATATATTTTGGTTGATATCCATCCAAGTCTGTAAATGGCCGATTTTACACCTAGGATGGCTTGGGGGTGACTAAAATATTCAGTAATTTTCATTTTAATTATTTGGTGAAATATTTCTTTAAAACTAGTCTGGCAATACTGCTGCAACCGCCTACAACACAGTCTTTATATGGTAGTTTACAGTGCAGTTGTAAATGTGGAAGAGATGTAAAATATTTACATCTGTTTGTGTACTGGCATTCCTTTAGTGAAGTCAGGATGCCATATGGACACACTTGCATTAGTTCCAAACAGTTACAAATAAATACACTATCATAAGATGTGATATGTGAGCGATACAAAGGAGCAAACAGGTTTGAAATGTCACACAAGCTGCTTTAAATTCTGAAGTTAAGCACTTAATATAAAGCACATGTCATGTTCAGGACAAATGGGTTTGTGTGCTTTCTCCAAAGAAGCTCACTCTGATGTTATGAAAGCATCTGAAAGGACATAGTTAAGCCATTACTGCAGAACAAGAGTAATGTCAAGTCTAGGGCAGCTTATTTTTAATACACAGTTCAAATTTTATCTGATGAAGATGTAGTGTTGAGGGGGCTCATGGTCTGCCTGCTGAGGAATGTGGTGGTGGTGGTGGTGGTGGTGGTAATTTTACTATGATGGGTCACAGTGATGGTCATAATGATAATAATGTTGGTATACGTAGATACTTTGGGAGAAAGATGGAGTAATTACTGCAATCCGCTCTCCTCATGATGAATTATTAGCTGGTTGTGGTGATGGCAAATGGGTGGACTTGAGCATGCTAATAATCAAGTGGGCAGAGCTGATGGACATGGACTTGAGAAAAAGGCAGATGTTCAAACCAATTTTCTCTTGAAACTAGTAGTTTCTCTAATCGAGCCTTTGTGTCGAGCAGGCCACAGATGGAAAAACAATTTATGTTGAGTGTTTATGAAGACATAGAAATTCTCCACCCCCCCAAAAAAATCATGTTTCTTTTAGAAGGTATAAGGTTACTTTATTATTTTTTTTATTATTGTTTTAATATATGTATATTTTTACATTTAATTTGATTGAAGAACACTCTGGCTATAGTTTTAGCATATGGGTTTAAGGTAAATTCTTAAGGAAGTCATATCATAACTTCATGCGAGAGGAAAATAATTACAATTTTGGGTGAACATCCCTTTTCTGATCTGGAGTGAGTGGGTGAAAATAGCTTACTTTCTGATTGAGCTGACTCAATTTGAAATTGAATCAGGTCCATTTCAATTCAAATCTTGCGTAAGAACCCAAAGCATGTTAAACTCCCATCAACCTCAAATCCGCTGTTGAAGGGTGAGATTTCCGTTTCCCTGTGAGCTGATTAGAGGGCAGCCAGATTAGTGCAGCTAATACGTACGCTGTTGATTAGTGTATTTTGTTTGCATTAGTTTTTTAAAATGCATTAATCAGGCTTTGTTTGCATTTCTCAGCATCATACTGTAGGATGTGGGTCAACTCATTCTTTTGCTTGTTTGTTTTCTGTGAATACTTCTAATTATCAAGCCAGCAAACCTTAATGCATCGTTTGCAATTGCTTAAAATGGATGCTTCCTTGATCTTTAGGTTATTCCATATTTTAAAGCTTCTCATTTGTGCTTATGAAACTGCCCCATGATTCTGCCCATGAATAACCTCTACTCACTTGTTGATGACGAACATCTGTAGTCATAGTAACGATGTAGCTGCTAAAGCAGGTTGGTTCTGTCTGGGATGTTGGGAGATAAAATCACCAGCTTCAGGCACTTGGATTTTAATTTGGAAAAGAGGAGCAGTGGTCTGACATGTCAACCAATAGCTTAAGTTTGTAGTAGAGACAGAAGAGCTATTCTGGATGCCTATATTGTATATACGCTGTATATTGTAGAAATTTCTCTGTGCTGTATATATTGCAACAGTAAGTTTGCCCCATGATTTAAATCAGTGGTTTTCAATCCTGTTCCTTGGGACCTACTGCTATGCACATTTTGCGTGTCTTATCTGACCAGGGTTTTTGAATAAAATAAAACTGGCATTCTGGCTCAAAATGAGGCTGAGGTGGTACCATCCTGATCTTGTGCACACAATGTACCTACTCTTCAAGTGGCTGAAACAAACACTTTTTTTTTTCATGCAACATTTTAGGTGTTATTATATTTATATAATTATACAAACCAACCTGTTGTACATTAAATTAAACCCAACAAACCAGATAAAGGGCCCTTTTGTAGGCTTTAGGTGAACATAAACATAATATTCGGTTGTAAAACGCTTTAAGAAATCTTTATTGGTTTCCATAAGCGAATATTTATTTTCTTTCACCATGTTTTATTGTTACTAAATTCTGTGTTGTAACATGTCTTATTATTTAAATGCATAAAGACAACTTGGTTTAGACTTCCGGTAGAGCAATGGAGGGAGCAGCTAGAGAATGGGGGCTCCCGATCCTTCATTTAATTTTCATAACCTATACGACATACAAGTTCAACATTCACAGTAAGAGTTACTTAAACCATCGCACATTGAACTGAGCAACTCTGAACAAAAGCAAGTTCAATATTCAGCTCCGCCAACCAATAGATCAACCACTAATATAAAGGGTAAATTAACAGCCATGGCTACCTCATATAATGCAAACTATTAATGTTCAAGTAATAGTATTTAGTACTAGCATTGTTATTTCTACCCGTTTTAAGAGAGTGCACTCTGTTATGTTGTGAGACAGCTTAGTTATTGTTGCTTAGTAGGTTGTTATTTTGTTATTTATTTCCTTGTGAGAAGATCTGTAATGTTTATTGTTTCCTTTTATTATAAAAAAATTCTTGGGAAAATAAGTTTTTTGTTGGCATGACTATATTAATGTTAGGTATATACCAGAACTTATTTTATACCTTACAACACGCTTTATTTTTTTGTTTTAATTATTTTGTTGTGAGAAGATCCTGTAAAGTTTAATAATTTAATTTAATTATAATTAAAATGAATATCATATGCTTTCATTACAGTTCTTTAAAAAAAAATTGGAATCAGCAAAAATCGGAATCGGCAGGTCACACTTACTGTAAAATCGGAAATCGGCCAAGAAATTTGCAATCGGTGCATCTCTTAAAATAAGCTTATGAAACAATAACTAACATATGATCCAATGCCATGTCTCAAGTCAAGTGAATGCATCATCTTATAACAGTCATCCAATACTGACTTCCGGAAAAGGGGAATAACCAATGACATTTGAGATTACAACTAAAACAGCAAGCCCCGCCCAATGACTGACAAAAATAAACATGTTCGTGCGAGCAGATGAGAGAAGATCAAGCGGAAGAATAATCACGCACAGATGACATATATCATGATATGTCAAATGTCAAAATTCATATATATTTTAAATATCGGAATATCGCCCCCACCCCTAATGCCAGTTTTGGTTTTAGAGCTGTTCATCTACTACGCAATGTTTCCATCTCAAACACAAATGGACTTCAGACTAGACTGAGATTAATGGAAAGAGGCCAGCGCTTTGGTCATAATAGAGGTTTCACGAAGTGATAATTATGTGTCGTTTTAACATAATTGTTCACAACGCTGATAATTGGGGCCAATGACCTTTTAGTTCATGTCGCTTATTGGACAACATTTAAAATTAAACCAGAGAGCCTCCGAACATTTGGCTTCATGATTTCTCTCAACTATTATTAGGTTTTTTCCTCTCTTATATGAACTACCCACTGTCTCTTTGAAGCTACTCTCAAAACTATCTCTCTACTTCACAATCCTATAACGTCATACTAATTAATACAAGAGTAAATTACAGTTGGAATGGAGGACTGGAAGACTCTTCAATGAAAGATAAGAGAGAAAGGATATTTTTTCTTTTCGCTGATTACGTGATGTATTCAAAGAGGCACGAGTCGAGCAGTTAAGAAAGAAAGGGGCCCCTCAGATATTTTCTATGACCTGAACCCACACACATTCACCAACGGCCTGTAATTAGCGTTTCACACACAGCCTGTAGAACATAATAAGTATTATTTTGCTGGAAAGCACAACTTCAGCAAGTGAATCCAAATTAGCTGGAATAAAATAGATCCTAGTGAAGCTACATGTGCACCCATTTTAGGGCTGGGCGATATGGAGCAAAAAATATATCTCGATATTTTTAGCTATATTTCGATATAGGATATATATCTTGATATCTTTACAGAATAAACAACCCCCAAAAAACTACTGCAAAAACAAATATGCCAAATTCCAAAGTCTTTTTTTTAATTGAAACTCAGAGGTAGGCAGTTCAGAACAAAGTGCTTCTGTGAATTTTCTTTTAAAAATCCATATATACATATTGTAAAACAATAAAGGGAGAAATAATACATATTGCCTTCTTTTCATTCAAAAATAAAACGACTCAACTTTTTAAACCTTTCATGCAATTTCATGATAAATCATTCAAGTGAACAGTAGTACAGTTTCATATTTATTTGCATATTGAAATGAATATTTCTGTACCCCTCTGTGTTTTTTATTTGTTCTGTCATGAAGATAACTGAGCCTTTAAATCTCCATTGTAATATATCTGTTTATAAATCAAGAATTATAAACCGTAAATCAATAATAAATGAATAAATAATGCCAGTTCTTCATATGTAGATCTGTTTTCCTCTTGCAGAAATGATTTACCGCGCGTGACAGCATCAGTGGTGCGCTTGCTTATTAATGGCATAGATTTGGCGCCATAGATTTGTTGGGGTTTTCGTTCAGGCACAGCACCGAAATCTGTGTTTTGATTCTGTTCGGTACATATCGGTTACTTAAAAAAAATTTAATTAATTAAAATGGTAACACTTTATAATAACTGCACACTATGAATAATTAGTTAAGCATTAGAAAACTGTCGGTTAGATAAAGCACTGTTCCAACATTAATAGTCATTAGTAAGCAGTTTATAAATACAGCTGTGAATGCCTTGTTCTTGATTTATAATCATA
>JAUMHQ010000089.1:4371379-4383970 GCA_032361165.1 Enteromius paludinosus | reverse complement strand
CAGACTGCCACGGTTAAAGTTAAAAATCTTCGTTTGTGTTCTGCTGAGGAAACAAAGTCACCTACATCTTGAATGCCATGGGGGTAAGCAAATAAACATCTAATTTTCATTTTTGGGTGAACTATCCCTTTAAGCTGCAAGTATTTTGTTTGTTTGTTTGTTTTTTCATAATTTCAATGTAGGTCTTGTTTTGAGCAAAATTGAGCAAAAAGCGGAGAAAATAATTTTTATCAAATACTACATCTGGATCATATTCCGTAATATTATCAAAGCAAAAATGCATTAGATGACTTCCATCAGCACCCCCAAAGCTTAAACAGTCCTTCACCACTTGCTAGTGTTAGCCAGTTTTCATTTTTATGCTGTTTATTGTATATTTATTATTTGTTTATAATTTTTTTACATGTATATGCTTTTATATGAGAGAGTTCATTTCTGCATCCGAACGTTCTAGACTAATTCGGGAGAACAACAGTGAAAACAGAAATTCTGTTTGGCAGGAAAAGAGTTAATGGTATGAATCAGTCTGAAACACAATATGAAACAAATTCTCTCTCTGTTGCAGTATTTAATTAAATTGCCTTTTATTTATAAAACTCAGAATGAAATTTAATCTGTTTACACTGCAAATCTGTGTGCATTTTTTAAGAAGTATGTGAATTGGGATTCAGCTTACTATTCTCATTAACCCCAAACCAAATCATCCTTGTATCTCATTCAGTCCAACATTAGTTGAGCAGTCAGCAGTGTGCAGGAGTCACTCAGTTTGTGGAGACTCATTATTCTCCCTCTCTTGGATCTGAAAGCTGAGAGCGCAATCTATCCTGTGAAGCACATGCCCTTCACTTAGGATGGTCCCAGCAGTCATGTCTCAGCATTAGTGCGTACGTGTTTTCACCCCGGTTCGATTTCTCTCTTCTCTCTCAGTGCCCACTGCCAGTATGACCCGATTGGCTCGATCTCGCACTCATTCTGCCTCCAGCATGGGCTCGGCGGACGGCACTCGCAGCCGCGCACAAACCAGTTCACAGATGGAGGGCGCCACCGGCGGCCCGGTCAACGACAACCAGAACAGAACGCAAACCATGGAGGTGTCCTGCTAAAGCACCCAGAACCAAGCCACCACTTGACCTGGGATCATCCGCTTGTTAAACCTCTCCACCTCAGGTGGCTTTCTGTCCACTTTGGGGTTTTGTTTCCACTCCGTCTTTGTTTTTCGTTCCGTTTGTTCTCTTGTGGCCAGGGAGCGCTGGTCTAATGAAGGGATGCATTGTTTGATGTCTAGTAACCCATGTATTTTACATATTGGAATATTTTTCCACTGCATGGAAGCACACTAATCTTTTGCTGTTGTTTCTACCTTGAATTTGATTGGCTTACTACTTTAGTACTCCTTTATTTTATATTTGTCGTCCATTGGAGATTCATTTCCACTCTCGATATGCTTCTCGTGTATATATTTTGTTGGAGGCTGTTGTATATTGAACATTCGGAGGGTATTCTCATCTGTAGCCGGAGAGTTTTCGTTTCCCTCTCCTGCTCTCTCTAAGGTCTTCCTGCCCCTGTGTTCACTACAGAGATGACCAAACCGCTTCATTTCCTCCTCTTTTTTTTATTTCCTTATTTTTTCTTCAGTACTTCATTGTCTAGACCGTGTTCTCTTTTAGAGGGTTTCTACTGCTCCCACTGTGTCTCATTAGCTCTTATGTTTTCATTTGAATTGATTCTCTGTAATTTGTAGTCTCTTGATTCTCCCGATTAGCATATCCCTGTTTAAATGTGCAATAGATGTTTATGTTATGCTAAGATCTTTCTGCAAATGGTTAATTCAGCTTGATTAATTGTAATCAATCTGATTCTGTTTACGTGGAGAGTTTTAGACCAGAAACCCCTAATAGCAAAGACTTTGCTTAGATTTGCTCTGAAGTTCATGTAAAATATTTTTCACAGCCTGTGCTTGGGAGATCAGCTACACCAAAACAAGCCAGCAACTAAAGCTAAGATCTGTAGCTTGTTCAAAAAAACAGATGTATTTACCACATAGGGCATCTAGAGGTGTACAATAGCATGATTCCTCTAAATGCACTGTATGGTAGTAACTGATAAATGATCTGTATGCTTTTGGCTAAAGATTCTGTACAGCGGGCTGATGTTCCAATAACCTCTTATTATTTTGACAATTGTTAGTTCCTGTAGTTTTATCGTTCTTGGTCTTTATTATTTCAATGGATGGCAACTCCCTGTTGATTGCTGACTGTACTGCTGCCTTGAGTGAGTTTGTGATGCGTTGTGCTTTGTTCTCCAAGCATTTAGGGGGCGCTGTACTGCATACTGTCTGCTGAGTGTATCGATTTGTACGAATATTGAAATAAAGTAGTTGTACATAAAACCTGTATCTGTCTTTTTTTAAGTGTACCTTATGAGAAGTATTTCTTTGTAAAAGTTTTTTTTTTTACATTTTAAGTTTGTATACGAGTAGCTGGCTTATGAATTTGTACTATGGTGTGACGTAAAAATGTAAAACAAAATAATAATAATAAACACTAAACACTAAAATAACACATCCTGGATCTGAATGAATGAAATATTCTTATTAAATACTTTGTTCTTTACATAGTTGAATGTGCTGAAAACAAAATCACACAAAAATTATCAATGGAAATCAAATTTATTAACCGGGGGAAGTCTGGATTTAGAGTCACACTCAAAAATTGAAGTGGACCATAAACAAGTTAAAATCAGGCTCAGTAGTGTGGGTCCTCCACGTGCCTGTAAGCCCTCCCTACAACACCTCCTGGGCATGCTCCTGATGAGGTGGAGGATGGTCTCCTGAGGGATCTTCTCCCAGACCTGGACTACAGCATCCGCCAATCCTGGACAGTCTGTTGGTAGATGGAGCGAGACATGATGTCCCAGATGTGCGCAGTTGGATTCAGGTCTGGGGAAAGGGCAGCCAGTCCATAACATCAATGCCTTTGTCTTGCAGGAACTGCTGACACACTCTTTCATTCTCTTGCATTAGGAGAAACCCAAAGGCCAACCGCAACAGCATTTGGTCTCACAGGGTGTCTGAGGATCTTGTCTCAGTACCTAATGGCAGTCAGACTACCTCTGGCAAGCACATGGAGGGCTGTGTGGCCCTCCAAAGAAAGGCCACCCCAGACCATTACTGACCCACTGCAAAACCGGTCATGCTGGAGGATGTTGCAGCCAGCAGAACGTTCTTCACGGCGTCTCCAGACTCTGTCACATGTTCTCAGTGTGAACCTGCTTTCATCTGTCAAGAGCAGTGTGCAAGTGGTGAATTTGCCAATCTTAGTGTTCCCTGGCAAATGCCAAACATCCTGCACAGTGTTGGGCTGTTAGCACAGCCCCCACCTGTGGACGTCAGGCCCTCATACCACCCTCATGGAGGCTGTTTCTGACCGTTTCAGCGGACTGTTTGCATATTTGTGGCCTGCTGGAGGTAATTTCTGCAGTGCTCCTCCTGTTCCTCCTTGCACTGCACTACTGTCTCATGCTTCCACTAGAGTGAAAGCACTGCCAGCATTCAAAAGTGACCGAAACATCAGCCAGAAAGCATAGGAACTGAGAAGTGGTCTGGGGTCAACACCTGCAGAACCACTCCTTTATCTTAGGTCTTGCTAATTGCCAATAATTTCTACCTGTTGTCACAACAGCATGTGACATTGATTGTCAGTGTTGCTCCTTAGTGTGCAGTTTGATTTCACAGAAGTGTGATTGACTTGGAATTACATTGTGTTGTTTAAGTGTTCCCTTTATTTTTTTGAGTATAATGTATATAAAAGTTTAGTGTATGTAAATCATAATAAAAAACTAAAGACTTGACTTGAGGATGAAAAAAAAAGTGTTGAAATTGAAATGTCAAATTGGAGTATTCTTTCAAAGTATGTCAAGGAATAGCAAAGAAAGCCTCTTCAACTTGAAAGAGTGACCTTGTATGATGTGGTTCTCGAATGTTATAGTACGTTAAAGAATGATCATGTGACTTGTGTACACCAGATAACCTGTAAGTGAAAAAAAAAAATTTATTCTATTGCAGTTTTGCAATACATTCCTTTTTTAAATTGTCTGAAAAGCCGCCTCATGTAAGCATGAAAATGTTTTCTTTGCAATATGGGAGTTTTGGCAAAATCAATGTTTCAATTAGCCATTTTTTGTACAATTTGAAGGGTAATGCAACCATAGCTGAGGAAAAAAAAAATATTATATTTATCTTCTTTTGTGTTAATTTCTTGGTGGCTTTTAGGAGCTGGGAGAATGTAGAAAACAATCAAAGAACACTAAATCGTGTTTTGGGGCCAATAAAAGGAATGTAAAAATTGGACCTCAGGGAAAAACAAAGTATTATGTGACCCAAATTGCTTCAAAGCACTTCACATACTGGTAATCAGATGCTTAGCATGCAATTCTGTGCTCTATCCATCACAGTTTTTCTGTCACCTCAGCCAGCTGTGAAAGTTTCCGATCACAAGCCAGTTTAAAGGATGTATTGATTGCATGTGGCCAGAGATGACACATCTAAGAGTTATTTATAGAAACTGTGGTGTACACACTTCAAGTACTTAACACAGAATTGGCCACAGCAGAAAGAATCAATCGATAAGAGATTTGTCTTTCCATCTGCTGTGCAAAATCATTGAACTAGTTTACCTGTTATGTGTCATTTTTACTTACCGAACAGATTTGCTGATTTGCTTACCTGAATTTGGCACACAGTGAACTTTACTGCAGGGATGACAGCATACTGAACTTGAGAATTACTGTTGGAACATCTTCAGTAACGTCATTTTCAAATGAAAACTTATACTTATGCATTTGGGCCATTCATTTAAACCACAATGGTGTTTTGGGAGCCTGAAAAAAGCAAATGTTTGAAAACTGGTTTTAAACCGTTTTGGAAACGGTGCTATCATGTGCATTCATATTACATGTTCAGTCTATAGTTATGTGCACGGTCTAATCAAAGTTTCCAATGTTCATCAAATTTAAAATTAAGTCCACGAGGATCCCTTAACACACAGCTAAAAGTTTAAGTTCAGTTTTGTGTTCAAATTGTAGGTAGAGTGGACGACATGCCTTCATTCACTTCCATTGTCCCAGTTTGGGACTGGAGTCTGCGCAGTAGAGAGCGAAATGGAACCACGTCCCACTAAGTCGATCGCAGACACATGCCCCTGACCCTTTTTGAAATTAGTCTAAATGGTCTAATTTTTGTCTGCTGATTGCCGTATAAAAGGCTTGCGTTAAAATAAGGCAAATGCAGCTCCAATCTCTTCCTGAAGTTCACTCAGAGCTGTCATTCTCAGCTGTCAATCATGACGTCACGTTCATTTTTATAGCGTTACATAATTAAATAAAACCAAACTTATTTAAAAAGCAAACACCCTAATCAGCACGATCATCAAATGACAAAAACCATGTTTGAAAACAAAATATTTGAAAATGTATTTAATTATTCAGTTTGTCTTGCGTCCCATTAGATTACATGGAGAGGGTGGAGTTTATAACCTATACTGGGACCAGCCACCTGGGGGCGATCGAACGCGACGGCTTTACTTTTAAGGACTTTTGAACGCACTAGATGATGAGCTGCTGTGTTGTTTAATCAAAATATTGCAGAAAAATAGAAAATCAATGCCGAGAATATCTTGTTGACATCAAAGCTGAAACCAAGCCATTCTCACGGAATACATGTTGCGCATTTTCCATTTTGTATCTTATCACCATTGCATTTTTATGCGAAAAATTCAGCTTTAAATTAAAAAAAAATATTAATTTAAAAAAAGTACTGGCTTTGGCCCATCGTATTAAACTATGTGTACATATGTTTTGTTAATTGTATTTGGTTTATAAGCATTATTTTAAATTGCGAGTCAAAATCGGGGCTAAAATCGTGCGGTATGAACTTGGCATGACTGAAATTAAGCCCTTTGCATTTGAATGTTGATAATATTTAAGTACGTAGTGCGAATTTAGCAGGTGTGTAGTGTTTCTTTACAGAGACACTATTGCTATAGCAATTGGTTTTGGTACATTTGGGAGTATGCGAAATTAAAACTAGCACCAGACAATTTCTGAACCTTTCTGAAATTTCTGAAACCGCTTCCGTTGGTGTCTGTATTACTGCATTAATGAGCCCATGACATCATGACACCTCCACTAACATCTGTGTTGTGTATTAGTACAGTTTGAGCTTTCAAAACATCTTCTCCAGTCTGTTCTCACCGTCAGGCATCTGTGCGTCAGCAAGGGAGTGACAGTTAGACCTGTTCGTCACAGGAAACTACAAGTATCTAGTAAATAAAGCTGCCTGCCTCAGTGAGTAAACCTGACATGACCACAGCAGCATCCTGCACCTCAACTCCTCAAGAAAACAAGACTAACTTGGGTTTTTAGGCTCCTGCACATGTTCACGAGCAGATGTGCAGTTAAGGATTGTGCTCGTGAATAAGGATTGTCATCGTTGCTAGCTTGACGACAATGAGGTGAGTAAGACACTTCTTCTTAAGCTGTTTTTGCAGTTTTTTTTTAGAAAGTACGAAACAATGTTTAATTGTGAACGTAGGCTGATTAAAATAATATTTTTGATTGGGATAAAGACTTGCAACTTTTTTTTTAAGATACTGTGACTGGTCCAAAAGTATATGTGTGTGTAATGTTGAAACAAGGAGCTCTAAACTTCAAAGTCGCAATCTTGAATCTTCAATCAAAGTCAGAATCTGCTTGAAAAGCATGCGCTTGCATACGCGCCTTGCTTCAAAGGCATTTCAAAGACGTTTTTTGTGATTCTCGAAATGTGAATTTTTCAAACAACCATTCTGGCAGCAAGTGTATAGTTCAGACTTGAGAACTCTAAAAGACGTATTAATTAACTTAAGCATTGAGAAAAAGACATTCAAGTCACAACAGGAAATTAGTAACCTTGCTCTAATCTACACTGAAAAATAAAATATTGGCGGTAAAACCATTTTAGCTCAGAAATTGCTGGTACATTTTACAAAGAATTTCGAAGAAACGGCAAGTAACACCGTTGAAATTTGTCAAAAACTGATTTCCTGTAAAGTGTGCTCCATTAATCTACAACGATCTCTAATAATCTAAATTTTTTCGTTTTTCTAATAAAAGTGCACCTATGAAATATAAATGTAGAATATGTCTTTAAATGTCAGGTGTTTAACTGTTGATTTGCGCGTGATCGTGCCTGTATGATGTCCTGATGTCGCGTTCATATGTAGCACATGTTATGCATGTTATTTTGGTGCCCAGGGTATGAGGTCTGTAATTTGGACCTGGAGACCCTGATGACCTAGTGAGACCCATCTGTGTTACCAGGTGACCATCTGCTCTATAATGTCATATAGCTGCGGTACCAGTGCCGCTGCGTTACAGTATAATGTGGAAAAATGTTCCTCGAAGACCACTAATGAATGCTTATAGAGCTTAAGGCAGTGTTGAAATCAGAGCACTGGTGATGTGCATTTACTGAACTTATTAATAGCAGCAATTAAATTATGGTGTTATTACAATGTCATAAAAGTGTTATTACAATGTAATAACAGGCAATAAGAATTATAGATGTAGAAATTCTAAAAAAAAAAAAAAAAGTGCGTATATATCTGTCTTGATGGTATTTTAGTATGTGGAAAAAAACATTACGCATACATATTTAGTTTTTGTCAAGTTCCACACCAGCTTATTTCCTTTTAATGATTTACGGTAATTATTTTTCATATAGACCGTGTGGGAAGTCACTGGAAGATTGTTGAACCTCAGTATTTTACAGTCGCTTCATTAAAGTCACTTGAGCATATGAGTCACGTTATATAATGGGTTCATCTGAGCTAGTAATATTTGACCTGTTGTTTCCATACTGAATCATTTTAATCTATTTTTGCTGTACATGTTTATTATTCAGGTGCACACGTAGTGCTTAAATAACTGCGGCTTGTACTGTTGTGATGTAACTGAGCATGACAGAAAATAGTAGAATGTTCTTAGCATTTTACCAGATCTATTTTTAGAAAGGCCACCCCTTTTTTTTCTAACCAAGGTAAATAAGTGCGTGATACTGAAAGTGCGAATGGAAAGTTTTCAGCAAAGTACACAAGTGGTTTGTCAGCATCCTTCCTCCTTACGTCCGAAGTGTGACAAAAGGCAGCAATGGCATGATCAAACTGTACATCAGATTTGGTTGTTTTGTTTTTTACTTGAAAGAACCACCGAATCAGTACTAAGATATTCTCACTCTTCTGTTGTTAGATTGTGGTTCCCATCAGCACTGTGTGCCTGAAAACTCCAGAGCAGTTGGCCATGGGCAGTCGGCCCAGTAAAGACCGGCGTGGATCCAGCTCACATGCTGCTTTCTTGGGCGCGGAGCAAAGCACTGACCTGCTGACCATGGGTGAGTTTTGCACTTGGTGAATGTAGAAATGCAGCACTAAATGTAAATCAGCGATATTTTATTGAATGTTGCAGCTGTAGCATTCAGTGCCGACTCATGCTTAAGGTTGAGAATTTATTAGATATTACAGAATGCTAGCTTTATATTTTACAAACTCCTCAAATATTAATACGTCTGTTCAATCCACAACTACTAAAATCAGATTTTTGACTTTTAAAATGTAACCAGCATAATAATATGTGTGCAGTATATAGACTTGCACAGGGTCATACATGTGACAAAAGATCAATATTTGATTTACAATAAGAAATATATAACAGTGTTGTTATCATTCACTAAAACTGAAATCATAAGAAAAAAAATCCTTTGCATGAAGCGAAACAGGTTTTCATTTGGTCTGTGTTAAAATAATAAAACTATATAGACATTTTTAAAAACTCACTAATAATGACTGAAAAAAGCACAAAATTAAAGTGTAAACTAAAGATGCAAACATTTAGGTCTAATACAAAAACTTTTAGAAAAGCCATTGAATTGTTTTCCACATCATTTTTTAGGTGGGAATTTAATAATACAAATTATTTTATAATATAGCGTTAAAACCCTTTATTTCTGAACATAGATGTGAAAGTGCACTATCCAAACGTTAATTGTTATAGTTCATGGTGATTTCTGAATCATAATGGAGAAAAAGGCAACAAAAATATACTTTTTTGTGACAAATTTCCTGTTATGATGTAGATTTTAACATCCTTAAGTTAACAGAGTGTTTGGAGTCTTGTACTTTCTTAATGATATATGTCATGATTAGAGTAATATAGTGAAGTAACCTTATAAAACTAACTAAAATGGTAAATCATATTTTTTTACATTTTAAAATTGCCCATATCATTTTCATGAACTTAAAATACATTTTTAGGTATGCGGCTTGTTGAGGAGCTGTATTTATATATTTTCTAATATACTAAAGCAGCTGTACTGAGGTGTTGTGTTGATCTGTGTGCAGACGCCGGTAGATTCGTGGTGGTGTCCCTGTACGACTATCCGTCCAGAGGTCCGGGTGACTGCGCTATCAAAGTGGGAGAGAGGCTCAACATTTTGTCAGAGTAAGTGTTGCACAGCAGCGGCTCGTCACAGCCTGACCGGGCTGATTATCTGATCATATAATGTGTGTTACAGTGAAGGAGAGTGGTGGAAAGTCAGTTCATCAGCCACAGGAAACGAGAGCTACATCCCCAGCAATTACACTGCTAAAGTGTACAACAGGTGAGCTGAAGTCACTCACTCTTTCTATTGGTTTCGTGTCATCACAGCCACGGTCAGGTGGAGTGTGTTCCATAAGCGACATCATCGCTGTTTCTCCAGAGGCGGTGGTGATGTCAGTTAGTTTCTGTCGAGTGGGCTCAGCAGGGTACAGTGTGATCTGATTATCAGTTCGGAGACGTACTGTACCCACAGTGACCATCACATGATGCGCTGACTCTACCTACTACTTTTCCCTCAGCTTTATCACTCATCTGTGTGTGTGTGTTCATGCAGGTGGCAGTTTGTGGGTCTCAGCAAACAGAAAGCAGAGGAACTGCTGATGCTCCCTCATAATCAGCCCGGATCCTTCCTTATCAGAGAGAGCGAGACCTACCCAGGTACCTGTGTGCCAATACTAGTTACTTTACTAGCATCGTATTTTTACCATTTGCTAAGCATCTGCAGCAAATGATTATGTATAAACTATGTATAAACACACGCATGTAAATGTGTATAATTTATGTAAATATTTTGGATGTGAATAAGCGTATGCTTTCTGAACTGCTGTTTTCTCACTGCTGTAGTTGCTCTACAATTTATTTATTTATTTATTTTAAATTGAACATGCCAATATTGTCAGCATTGTTAATTAACAACAGTTTCAGCTCTACTTGACAACTGCAGAGGACGTCAAATCCCATTTGTATTAATGTGTTTTCTTTAACTCAGGTAACCACACTCTGTCAGTGCGTAGGTGCAGCTCGCATGAACGCGCATCTGTCAAACACTACCGTATCAGCTGCATCGAGAACGGCTGGCTCTACATCTCTCCTGGACTCACCTTCAGGAGCCTCTCAGACCTGGTCGCGCACTATTCAGGTACACACTCAAACTCACAGATACAGCCTAGTAACCATTGATTATACGTGACGTCCCTGGGTTGATAATGTGAATTGTGTATTGGCCACACATTGTGCACATTCAGCCAAAAATGTAAGTGTTGTGGGAATTTAAATGTGAACTGTCCCTCAGAAGTATCGGACGGGCTGTGCTGTATTCTGGGAGAACCATGCTACATCGTCGGATCCAACAACGTTCCTGTGGTTACCGGCCCGCCTCCGGTTGCCGTGAAGAGGCCTACTATAAACTGGAAAGATGTGGACAGGTACGTCAAATGCATCCATAACACTACATATATTTCAGAGAATGTTTGTAACGAAACACTTGCTGGTTGCCATTGAGTTTTTGAGCCATTTTATTTACTATGGAAGTCAATGGCTACCAGTTAGATTCTTCAAAATGTCTTGTTCCAAACCTGTATGAATTTCTTTCCTCTGTTAAAACACATGAGGGCGACAAAATAAGGATGCATACATTTTTGGTGAACAATCCCTTAAGTGACATTTTTAAAATGCGAAGAGCAGTTTCTAAACGGGTTTTCTTTGCAGCTCCATGATCTTCGGGCAGAGTAAAGAGGGTGCAGAGGACTCTATAGTGAGCGAAGGCCTGAAGGAGGCCATTAACTCATACCTCTACATGACGGAGGAATGTGAGGACTGCTGCCAGGTCTGGGACACATGACAGAGACTGCTGTGAATCTTGAGTTCGAATGACTTTGGGTTCTTGATGCTGACCTGATACGGGATGAAACACTGTAACGAAACCCAGAAACTCACTTTCGTTACCCAGACAGGAGAAAATTGGCCAAAATGCATAGACTCGTCTTTTTTCGTTAATTCATTTCTGCGTAAAAACTGTTTAAGAGCGAAAACAGCGTTGGATGAGGTTCCTGGACGCACGCACTCTGAGTCACTGCTGTTCTTCCAGAGTGGGTGCTGGAGACGAAGCTGTCACACTTTCCTGTGTGGACAAGCTCCTGGCGGACATGAAAGAACGACTGAAGGAAAGAGGAGTGTATGAGTGGGAGGGGGAACGCAGCTGGGTGGCATACGCATCCATTTCCACTCTTTCTGGAACTTTCAGCCTCGTGCTTATCACAAATGTGATCACAATCAGAAAATGAAAGCAGCAGCTTCAAAGAAGCTTGGTATCATTAATAAGAGTTTGATGATGTTTTTTTTGGTTGAAAATGCCAAATAAAATCCCTATTTATGACTTGGAACACAACTGTTTTAACTTTGCGAATATGTACTGTTGCTTAAAAATAAACTTATTCTTAACCTGTTTGAGTTTCTTCTGTGGAACGCGAAAGACGATCTTGTGAATAACGTGGACTATTTCAGTTCCCATTGGCTTAAATATATAACGGAAGTCAACAGTTAACATTCTTTGAATGCAGAATATCTTTTAAAGTCATGCAGGTTTGCCACAAAGGTGAACCATCCCTACTGATTTAGACAACTATCAAAGTATTTATAGAAACTAAGTCCTTATTTCTTTATTTTAATTGAAAGAATGACAAAAGCATCGTGGTAGAGACACTTCCTGTCTTTTCTTAACAATAGGTGCAAAGAACCGCAGTCTTGAGCAGCAGGAAGTGAAGAGCGGTGCGTGTGGTCTGCTCTCAGTGTGCAGACAGTGTATTGATACCTGTTATTTTCTTAAGCAACCTCACAGTCTTGAAAATGTCTTTAGATAATAAAAACAAGAATTGGCTATGAGAAGTTTCTCCTCCACACAACTTGAAGACAGACATCTAAACTTAGAAAATCTAGCCAGACTGCGTGCTTCTCTAAACGTGAAGTGAGTGTCTGGGAGAGCAGTTAAAAGGTACAGCTGTTACTTTGCAGTGCCCCCCCCCCCAGAGGCTGTGGTGTGTACTGCAGCAAAAAAAACAAATACAGTGGCAGTGCTTTAAAGGTGCCATAGAATGTATTAAGAGACTATTTTAAATTGTTCTCTGATATGTACATAGAAGGTATGTAGCTTAGGTAAGGGGAAAAATACCCAGAAACGGTTTT
>JAUMHQ010000089.1:4352241-4364257 GCA_032361165.1 Enteromius paludinosus | reverse complement strand
CATTTCTATTAAATGGTATTTTAATTAAATTTTTTATTTAATTTCCCAACTAAATAAAATTGTTTTTGAAGTTTATTTCCTTTTCTACTTAGCAGTACTGAGATTGAATTATAGCAGAAAGTACACTGAAAAAAAACTAATGTAAAGAAAAAGCAAAACACAATTTCGTATTTATTTTTGTTGTATTATTACAATATATTTCTCTTTTTTTATAATATTATTTCTCAATATTATAATCAATAATCACAACTAAATCATTGCAATTCTTTCTTAAAGTTACAGTGAATTGATCAAAACGATTAATATGAAACCCCAAAAGGATTTCACACTCAAATATTTTTTTCTCCATCTTTTTTTTTTTTTAAATATAGATGCCTTCCCCAACAAAATCCCATTTCTAGGTTAACTTTTTCCAAATAAAGCTATTTAAAGTCATCAGTTGCAAAAATGTAAAACATCTAAATATCTGTAATCTTAAAATCTATATTGCTAAAATAAATTCCCAAAAAAAATTGCACAACCCAAAATCTCCAATGTCGTGTTTTAAACCTTTATTTGTGGCTGGGGTCACATTTTAACAAACTGCAGGACGCTAATGGTAATCAACAGCATACCAAAGATGCCTTCCACCATACTCACTTGTAAATAACTCATAATATTGCTTTGATACACACTGCTCCAGGCACTTATCAGAAACAGTTCAAAGCTGCTGTGAGAAGAGCGCAGAAGGGTCAAACTGCAGTCCCACAGCCTGCCCTCAGATCAAACTAAGCATGAGAAAACAACAGCATGCATGACAGAACCAGTCATCTGAGCTAGTTATTTAAGTAGCGTGCCAGGATACATCTGAATGCCCTCTCTTCTACATTTTTGTGTGTTTATTTGTGCAATTTTTCCCAGAGGTTTTACACACATCGGCCAACCGTCCTTGTGTCAACCAGAGAAGGCCTTTGAATATAGTGTGTGGGAAGCATGTTTGCTTCTTGCTCTAAAGTCCACGGCGTATGACCTTGGCAGAGTTAGAAAGCGTACGGCACTCCTCCCTCTGGTTGGCCAGTGTTTTCTTTGATTCACTTCTTACGCATGTAAAGATCTGAAATGTTTGCAGCTCCACGTGAGCAGTGAGTGTTTCATACATGATCTTTTTCTCTGACATGTGTTTTCATTTGTCTCCCTCCCCCGCGACCCTTCTCTTCCATTCAGCCCCTTATTTTCACTCCATCCCTCACTTTCTCCCGGCGCTACACCTCCCCCATTCCCTCTTGCTCAATGCTGATGGACGGATAATCACAGATGAGATCCAGCAGTGTGTTATGATCCACTTAAACACAATAAGATGTTGCAGGACGTATACCAGAGATGTACTACTCATTCATCCTTGTCCCCATCAATCTTTTTCTTTTCGGTGTTCTTAAAACGCATCTTCAGATGCACCTGAACACAAGCCAATACATTTGCAATGATAAAGTGTTATACTACTTCAAAGTTTTTATCCAGCAAGGTGCATTAAAATGAGCAAAAGTGACAGTAAAGACAGATTTCTATTTAGAAATAAATGATCTTGAAACTCTGGAAATAATGTATTGGAGTTTACACAAAAATATTAAGCAGTATAATGGGGTTTTTTGTTTGTTTTTTTTCCCTGAAGGATCGTGTGAAACTGTAATGTAACGCTGAAAAATCTCAGAAATAAACTAAGTTAAATAAAGCAATATTTCACAATAATACTTTATTTTAATTAAATCAATGCCCGAACCCCAATTCTGAAAAATTTATAAAAATAAATTAATAAAATACTATTTTTTTTATATTTATCATATTTTTTATTTAAGCATCACATTGTTATAATAAACAGACTGATTGATTGATTGGGTAAAGATTGCAATTAATAATGTTAGTAAATGATTAGGGATTTTTAAATTTAAGGGGACATATTTAAAATGAAATAAAATGTAAAGATTTAAAATTTTCCTTTCTTTTTAGAGTGTTACAAGCTGTTAGTGCAAAGATAAGACCCCTTAAGTTGCAAAGACTAAAAGTCTTTTAAAAGAGATATTCTTATGCTTTTTTGAAAAAATAAAAATAAAAATAAATTGCTTACCCATCTTTTAATGGAATATTTGTGTTATTTGTTTTTATTTATTTATACTATTTTAAAATTTTTGTTATTTATTGTTAATTACTTGACTTTCATTTTGTGGCAAAATATTTGACAGTGTTCACATCCTGTTTTTACTTCATTTTACACCATTAAAATAGTTTAATTTCAAAAACATGATTACAAAATGCACCTAGATTTTTTTGGAAAGTTTTTGTTGAATAAAATAAAACATTTCCTAATAAATCTCGTCTCATGGGATAAGTGTCTCGTCACACCCCTAATATACATATAAGGACATAAAATATGTAAATTCATTATTTATTTATTGTTTGCTTTGTAGCACATCAGACTGTACAAAAGCCCAAAGAATAACACACAAAAAAGCAATGATAAAAGTTTAATAAAATTAACTTTATTTAAGGGGCTTCTCACACAAATTATCATATTACATATGATTTTTCCTCATTTTTATCTTTCAGCTCTCCCCTATGTTGTTGGCTCGGTGTGATGTATATCAGCATCAGAGCATGCTGTTATCTCTCGTTCACATCTATATTTCCATCTTTCTTTCTCTCTCCCTGTGCAGTTCTCTAATTATAGCCATCTCCACCCCCTCCCAGCACACCCAGTTAGTCTCCGCCTGTTTTCCACCACACTGTTATGTAATGCCCCGCTCCACTCCAGATCCACACACACACACACACACACACACACACTGGTAGGTGGGACAGTGTCCATGTTTACCAGAGGATAAGTCTCCAGTACAGCAATAGAATGATAGATGACTCGACTTTAATAGCACACAACATTGTGATTTATAAAAGCCCTTCTTATGCAAGTTACTGTGTGTCTGACAAACTGCACTGCCTTTAAACCAGAGCTCAGTGCTTAACTCTCTCTCTCTAAATGCACATGGTCTCTCACACACACACTTATGTAAGTTAATGTAATACTATATAATAACGAAAAACTGCCTTCTGCATATTTTCACTATAATTTTCCCAAAGAAAAAGCTGAGTAAATAGCACAAAAGTGCCTGACAATATCTGTCACATCTGATTTATTAGAAGTTTTATTCTCTTCAACTCATCAGGGCTGCACTTATTTGATCAAAAACACAGTGAACACAGTTATATTGTGAAATATTATTATAATTTCAAATAACTGATTTTTATAAGAAAATATAGTAAACTGTCGTTTATTCCTGTGATGCAAAGTTGAATTTTCAGCATCGTTACTCCAGTCTCAGTGTCATGTGATTCTTTAGAAATAAGTCTAATATGCTGGTTTGCTTCCAAAGAAACTTTATGTTTTTGTGAGAGTTTTTCAGGAATGTGCATTGTAAAATCCATGAAGTATGTAATATTTGATAAAAATTGAATTGTTCAGGCTGGACCAGCTAAACCAACTAAACACCACGCAACACAGTGCCGCTAACCAGATTAGTTTTTTAGCACACTACAATACACAAGCAGATACACCAGGAGAAAGAACTTCACAGCCGCATGACAAAACACCACTTCCTCACACATCCGAATTTAGTTTGACGAGTCTGAAGGGAAACATCCTCACATGCTTAAACTTGAGAAGCCTCTGAATTTGTAAAAAAAAATAAATAAAGAAAAAAAGAAAGAAAAAGGAAAGCTTTAAATAATAAAAACTGAAAAAGTCATTTTTTAATCAACAGCCTGACTAAGCACAAAGAGGCTGAGGAGACACACTTTGCCATTTGAGTGTTGAAGCAAACTAAACAAAATGGAGGCTATCGAGTTGCGTAAACAAAGTTTGAGAGCAGTCCTCTGAGGGACGATTAAAGGATTGTTTGAGTGGACGCAGTACATAGAAACGTTTTTCATCTGAATCTGAATATGAAAGGAAAAGCCCTTGATAACACACACTACAAGGCAAAAACAAACCTTGTTTAATACCTTTGAGAGGAGACACGCTTACACTAACATACCTAACCTGACAACTCAGATGACGTCCAGAGCAACAATAATGCATTAAAAGTCCTGGGGGTTTAATCACACACACACACACAGTTAGCAGTAAGAGTATGCTAATTAAGTGCAGTGCTGTAGCTCTTCTGACTGCAGTATACAGACTTCTCAGCTTGGTGACCTTAAACACAGTTTCTGTGATGTTGTTGTCATTATACTGAACGAACTCCCAGATGTGGTTTTAGCAACATATTTGACGGCCTCAGAGACAACTGTGCAATAAGCCATCTCTAAGTTATCATTTCCATCTGAGGGTGAGGGGAAACCCCACATCGGCTGTTGTTGAGAGTGCATGTTCATGTGCACTCATTTTACTACCTGTAAGGGCGAAACAAAGGGACTAAGTCCTGGTTTGGTTAGCTAGTTGGGTTATATTAATTTAATGTCAATAGAGGTCAACACTTTTCATTGTTTCGGTGCTGTGGGTGAATACAAGCGTTGTGATACATTTGCTAAGAAGTCGTGAGGGTGGCTAATATGTTCATACTTGCTCTTAGAATATTTTTCGAGTTTTGTGGGCAGAGAGTTTGCTAAAGTTGCTAAGGTGTTCCAAGTCAGCGTTATCATGTTGCTAGGGTGTTTGGGAGGTTGACAGTGTTGCTATACAGCAGCTAAGGTGTTCCAAGTCCTCGTTAACATGTTGCTAGGGTGTTTTGGAGGGTGACAGTGTTGCTATACAGCAGCTAAGATGTTCCAAGACCTCGTTATCATGTTGCTAGGGTGTTTTGGAGGGTGACAGTGTTGCTATACAGTAGCTAAGGTGTTCCAAGTACTCGTTAGCATGTTGCTACAGTGTTTTGGAGGGTGACAGTGTTGCTTTACAGCAGCTAAGGTGTCCCAAGACCTCGTTATCATGTTTCTTGGGTGTTTTGAAGGGTGACAGTGTTGCTATACAGTAGCTAAGGTGTTTCAAGTCCTCGTTATCATGTTGCTAGGGTGTTTTGGAGGGTGACAGTGTTGCTATACAGCATCTAAGGTGTTGCAAATCAGTGTTACCATGTTTCTAGGGTGTTTTGGAGGGTGACAGTGTTGCTATACAGTAGCTAAGGTGTTCCAAGTCCTCGTTACCATGTTGCTACGGTGTTTTGGAGGGTGACAGTGTTGCTATACAGTATCGTTATCATGTTGCTAGGGTGTTGTTGGAGGCTGTGAATGTTACCAAGCAGTTGCTTGTTCAGGTTTTGTAGGTAAATGTGATTGCTGCTATGCAGTTACTAAGGTGTTTCAAGTCATTATAATGCCATGGTGTTGTTAGGGGCTACAGGTGTTTTTTTTTTATAGTAAGCAGGGCTGGGCAATATATTTTGTAATATACTCATGCGCATCTTGCCAGTTAAGCCGGTTCTTTGCCGTAGATCACGGACAAGCTACGCAATATTTCGTTCAGTATCGCAAATGAGCAGCCTACGGAACTGAAAGGAATATTGCGTAGCTTGTCAGTGATCTACGGCTGCCACTTCTTTTGAAAACAGTTGATGGAGATTTACCGCTAATCAAAGAACCGGATTCACTGACGAGAGGCGCATGAATATATTGCAAAATATTTTGCCCAGCCCTAATGGTAAGTGGTTGTTAATGAACTGTTAGCCAGTTGTGACTTGTTTCTATGTGGTTGTTAAGGTGTTTGCATGACAAAAAAAAGATTGATTCTGATTGTTAAAAAAAAAAAACAATCACACTAACACATAACACATCACTACATGTGTACTGGTCCTCAAGTCATGCACTATATAAAATATTATAAACATATCAAATTAGTTTGCATCTTCACTGGTGGGACATGTGTCACTGTGCATCAAAAACAGGCACGACTGACTTTAAAAATGGGAAAATATAAGGGAGTCGGATGGACCAAAATACATCTGCTCATAATAAGGAACACAGTTGTGTTCTGTGTTACAGTTTTAGTATCTGACCACAATCAAAAAGACCAGTTTTAATCCACCCGTATGGGAATAATGTCGAATTCTGCATTTAAATGTGTACTTGGGGCCCCACTCAGCTCAAGTGTGTAAACACAGTACAGGAATAAATAGTGATGAAAATATCGGAGACGAAACAGCTGAACTAATCAAACAAACAGGCCTTAAGCAAACCTCACAGACCACTTCCCGCAGAGCGAGAGAGAAAGAGCGAGAGAGAGACAGACCCGAACAGAGTGCTTTCTGCTACAGGGCGAATGTCTGCAAGAGAACTTTGTTTCTTCATCTAAACGCAGTTCTAAAAAAATTATCTTTATTCTCAGACTGAAAATCTGGGACTGAAACTAGAATTTTACTCTGATTTCAAACTCCACTGTTTACTGAGCTGTCCTTAAAAAACAGGGATTTACAACTGACCCATTTGATAAAGAGAATAGTAGAGATTTAGTAAATACAGCAAATAATAATGCATAATAATGTAATAATTTGTGTATGCATACATACAGATAAAATATTATTGGTATTTTAAGAATCTTGAGCCAGCTGATTATGGCATTACAAATATTCAAATCCAAATGTTGACAAGGGGAAACTTTGTTTACATCCGTTTAATCCAATATGATACATTTCGTCACTTTGTTCATCTAGATTTCTCAGACTATTTCAAAATCATATATATACTGTATGAGAATGTGTTTCCTTTACATATCGCTCAGAGGAAAAGAGAGTAAGAAAGATGTGGCAGAGTTTGACAAAGGTTTATTGATTTAATCTGTTTTCCTGCATTATAAACGCTGAGCATGCAGAAATGATAATTATGTGCAATACTCACAATCCCTTGCCAAAATTCAGGCCCTGATATAACATCAATACTTGCCGTCTGTGCCTTGATCCAATATTGCCAGGGAAATGATTGCAATAATGATTTCTCCCCACACCTCTTAAAATATGGTGATAATATTATAATACAAGTAAATTTATATTGTGTAAAATTACAAAGTCTGATTATGCAGCAAAAACTGACTTGAACGAAATCAAATCTGTATATGGATTTTAATATGTTCTTTATGAAGGTGTTTAATATGAACATAACCATGATGGAATCTATAAAGACCAATAAGAATCACTTATTATTATTCTTAAGAAGCACTAATTATTAAAATCCTGTACATTAACCACAATAAACATGAATAATAAGCTCATCCAAAATTATTTATCATGTAAAATCCGACTCCGAAAAGAGACGACTCTTTTTTCGATAGACAAAAACTTCATTTATTGTGCACTGTCGGCGTAACAACTTTGCATAATTAAATTATATTCATTTCATAATCCAATTTGTCTATCCTTACCCTTAAGTGGGTGATATATCAACACTGATGTAATAAGATATAGGGCCAGTTTTACTAAACATGGAAATTTACCACGAGAGCACAAATCACAAACAGCACCATTTGGGAGGGGAAATTTGTGCTGGTGATTTACTAACATTGTGCAAATGAAAGAACACAGATGCAACATCTCATTTACATATCGACCAACGCAATATACCAAGTTCAGTGCAAATTAGCGTAGTCGCAAATGCAGAATAAAGAAATACGGAAGCCACAGTAGCTTACGCTGAAAAGAACTGGACACAAAATAAAAGTTTGCTACAAGTTTTGATGGAGCTGGTTATGCATGACTCCTGGGTTTCAATTCGTCTTTATTTCCTGAAGCAAATAAAAAATAACACGCCTTGGCAAATTATATGATATGATGCAACCGAAAGGTGTTCTTCTGGTATTCAGAATAAATTAATACACATGGAAAACAATTCTCCCTTCTACCATGCGCTCTGTTTTCTATGACGGCTCCTCGTAGAAACAATGATTGCAGCCATTTCAAATGCAAAATAGTTTTGTGGGCGTTAAATAATGCTGCAAATAGCAGTAATTTGACGAGTGTGAATGTTAGTAAAAAGCGTTGCGTGATTTATTTAAATACTCTCTTCGCGTAAATGTAGTATCCTATAAGGGAAACTCCTACAAATGAATATTCAATCAATCAATCAGTCCCCTTTATTCAATAAGGTAAGTGCATAAATAACTGTGCCTATGCCTTTTCAGTGGCAATTCTTCATTAAAACCTGCTATTATAGTGCCAAAAGGTGTAAGCTTACATGGACACTTACATGGACAACGTTGTCTTATTCAGAATAAGGTAAATAACTGGGTTTCTAACGTCCGAGTGAACAGAGTCAGTGTGTGGTAACCACGTGTGACACAGTTTTCACAACTTATGACTTGAAATAGCATGTGTAGTATGGGCTACTTTTATGTCACTGTTTTGGGTTTTGTCATTTTTTTGCAGTATAACCAATAGTATGTATTACAGAAGCGTGAACACATTTTGTGTGAACCGTTCCTCTGAGATACACACAGTGGTGGTCAATTTACAGCCATATGTGAATCAAATGGCAAAGATGAATAACCTCACTCTGAACATCTACTTAAAAATGACACAAAAATATAAAGGCACCTTAAAAATGTAGATACCTGTGGCAGTAGGCCCGAGTACCAAAGCTCAGTTTCCTGGAAACCACAGCTCGGTTTTTCCAGTGGGCATTTTCATTTCTTTTTATTTTGAGCTAAACGTAATATGTAGGTTTTTTCTTTCACTTCCCTTCCCTCACTATATCCCTTCCTTCCTTGGGCAACACAATTATGCTGAACTGTACACACAGTAAATACAGCTTTGCACTAAATATGAGCTTCAAAAACATCAACATGAAGATCTTTTGTATGCACACAAAACACGCAGCTGAGCTTTTCTGCCAATTGTTCGTTTGGTTTCAGCTGACTGCAAAAAATTATTGCTTTAAATACTTGCAGTTACACCAATAAGCATCCGTGTTGATTTTTGTGGAGTTAACTCATTCATCCGTTTTATTCAAGAGAAAAGGGAACATTAGGCAGTTTAACTTACTATTCAATGAAGAAAAGTACATAATACTTCTTAGAGCTATTCATGTTGACATATGTTCGGCTATGAATGCATTTCATACAATGAACAGCATACATAAACATTTAACATCGTGGTGCTCATGAAGTTTACGTATGGTGCCAGTATGGCTGTTTGGCTCATTTCACACAGCTGGAGCGATCAACTTCTCTCTCATCAAGATGAATTTTGACTGGCTGCACAGATTTAGATTGGGGAAGTGCAGCGGAAATCAAATCTGTGGAAGGCTTGATGACAGAAACATGGACTAGCTGAAAACACAGGACATCTGAGTATTGAGTGATTTATTTCATGATGAAGTTAGGCTTCTAGAGGGAAAGTCATGTGGATCATTACATTCCAGAATCTGGGGACTTTTTCCCAATGAAAAGCTAACAGTATAAAAAAATTATTGAATAAAATCCCCACATTCACAGTGGATCACAATGAAAAGTCCCAAAAGCGCTATGCAAACATTTGCCAAACTGTTTTGCAACAACATTACAGCATTATTTGCACCACAAATCCATTAGTAACGCTGGAAATTAAAACAAACCTTACCTAGAAAACCAAAATATCATATATAATAACTTATAAAATAAATTCCAAAGGTTAAACATCATTATAAATATTAACAAATAAAATTTGCTAAATTATGTTCAGTTCCTGTATTTAGCAGAAATAATCGAGAAACTAAAATAAAAACAAAGATACAGTAAAGAGTAAAATAAAATAACTGTCTTAGCTTAAATCTGTTTAATAGCAGCAAATAAAAAAAATAATGAAACAAAAACTGCACAAATTAGTAGAATAGTTCACATGGTGATGTGAAGCATTAAGTATTAAAGCAAACTAAAACGTAACCATTCAAGTTGTTTGCAAATCAATTTTTGTTACATTCTGCCATATTTAGTTTTTAAAATGTGAAACGTCTTAAACAAAAAGAGGAAAGCAGCTTCGAAGCTATTTTTTAAAAAGTATAAAGTGCTATATAAATAAAATTGACCGTTTGATTACATTCACTTATGACATAACTGGCTGCGTTTACATTAATTTCCTGCCAAGACAAGCATTTTGACCGAGCAGTGCATTTGACCGTTCATGCACACAGCCACATTACCGCTCTCACATGCAAGCAAGTACTCATGGGAGCTTAAAAGCAGTGGCTTCAAGCAGAATGTAAAAAAAACAATTTTTTTCTAAATTGCAAATAGAAAAACGTTTTTCGTTACACTTTATTTGAATGTGTTCTTGTTACAGTGCAATGATACATTTTAGAACAATATGTTTAGGGTTTGGCTTAGGGTTACTTGCATGTAATTATGCGTCATTTATTGTTATTATAATAGTAAGTACATGTAACGTGTAACAAGGACACCTTAAAATAAAGTGTTACAGAAAATTCTTTTAGCTGTTTGTTTGTAACCAATTGATGACTTTGCTAGCAATTTCTATATTGTTTCAAAGTAAATCCTACCAATATTCTACCTGCAAGTACTTTTGACATCTTAGTAAGCTTAATGGCGATGTAATTGGATCTGACCATGGTTGTGTTTGGCCCATACACTAATCTCCTGGAGTCAATGATTATTGCTCACTGACTGTATGTAAATCCAGACTGCCCTCTCACCCATTGTAATCCCATTATACTGTGGCAGATCAGATTATGGGGGCAAGTAATCACAGTGAGTTGCCAAACCCTGCTGAATCAACCGTTCAGAGAAACCACGTTACCTTAATCTAATTTGCAGAAGAGCCGTGTTTCTTCAATCTCTGAACTGTGTAATTTCACAATATCGCACAGATGTATATCAAAGGCTAATTCATGTCATTTTGAGATGAAACGGTCTTGTGATGTGGTTACGAAATGAATAATAGCACGAAAGACACAGCAAAATTGAAGTGGTCAATCCACAAGTGAGTTTGTAGGTGTTAGTAAACACTAGATGATTTCAAGTAGTTTATTCGTGGTTTGGTCCGCCTACACAGTAGACCTTGACCCTCAATTCAAGGCCTTTGCGCTCAAGTCAAGCTGCAGTTTAGTTTGGTTTCAAGGTTTTTTTGGACCCTGTGGTTCAGGCGAAGCAGCTCGGCTTCTCTAAATCCACCACTCTGGGTGTGGCCGTAAATACCGCTAACGTTTTCTAGGAACTCAGCAAAGAGCTAGAGAGTGTATTTAAGTGTGTTTGTGTGCATAATGTAGTTTGCCGGGATCACAAGACAGCAGCCTAATGTTTAGAGCAAACGCGCACAGGCAGGAGATAAAGCAAACAGTGGAAGCGGAAACCAGCAAAACCACCCTGACTTGTTCCAAACTCGACAATGGACCACAGTCTTTAAAGGTGAGGGGGTCAGTGCTGAGTAAGCGCAACAATGCACGTTCAAGGCTAGCAGAACCAAGGAGAAGGAATATCCCGGCTTCAGTACAGGTCAAGTTCAACCAGCAGGATTTGTGACATAAATATCACAATGAAAGTGAATAAGGCAAATTTACACATGTGTCATGGTAAAAAATCATATCACAAATCTTTTTTTGTGATCCATGATTAGATCACGATTTGTTTTCATTTTGTTTTTAAAGGGGATTTCAAGAGTTAAAACAATTTCCCTGTTTCTTGTGAGAAAAAAAAAATGCTTATTAACATTTGTTGTGTGAGGTTATATCCAATTTTACAACATAATGCTGTAAACCCTAAAAGGACTGTGAGAATTTTACATTTAAACAGATTATAAATCAATTCTAATTTTATATTAATGCTTGTAAATCTTCCAAAAATTGACCCTATTGATTCTATTTTATTTTATTGAATTCTTGTGGTAATTACATAGAATACTGTTAACTTACCCAGGATAGTAAATTAGTTAAAAAAACAAAGCAGAATATCCTTTGCAGGAAAAGTTTATGTCAACTATAACTTGGGATAAAACTCAATCCTTAAAGGTGCCTTAGAATGCATTGAGAGAATATTTTAAATTGTTCTCTGATATGTACATAGAAGGTATGTAGCTTA
>JAUMHQ010000089.1:4329785-4346744 GCA_032361165.1 Enteromius paludinosus | reverse complement strand
CTATCTTTGAGAAATTTTAAAGCAATCTATATTACAAACTTTCCATTAAGATGCTAAAGAATCATATTAGCTTGTGGAAAATTGGCTTTGTATGACTCCTTAACTATAACTGACTTATGTCTTATTTGACTAAGGATTGAAGGGATAGTTCACCCCCCAATTTTTTTTTCTAACTTTTTTGGTGGTTTAGGACCAGCATAAAGCAGCAAAGGACCAGCCAAAACCAGCGTCCCAGCTTTAAAACAATAACCAGCATATGCTGCTATGTTTCACTGAGATCTCCATTTTCTTTATGCATGGTTTTTCTTTCTGAAGCATCAGTGATTCATAGAAGCTTCTGTAATAGTTGCATAAGACATTAGTTCCCCAGTTCTCCTCAGTGTGAATAGATAGGCCTCAAAATCATACAGAAAAGGCTTCAAATACACAGAAATGCTGTGGAACCTGAAGGATATTTCTGAAGAACTGCAGACAGTTTAACTGTTCAGGACAAACAAGGGACTCAATTATCACTAAACAAAAAAAAAAAACAGAGCTGTGGATCATTCATGTAGCAACACAGTATTGAAAATCAATACTAATGCAAAACTTACAATACAAAACTTTTGAACAAGGTAATTTTTATAAATTGAATTATTACTTCCTCTTGTGGACTGCATGTAAACATCATGTGAAATTTATTATTCAGATCATTTTGTATGGTCCCTCTTATGTTGTTATTTTTATTTTTAATATGCTATGACTGACCATTTATGATCAGATCAGGATATGAATGTTAAACCTATTGTGAAAAGCTTCTTGAAATGTTTAGAGCAAATGCAAATCTCCATTTAACTCCACATTTTTCCCTGATTCAACTGTGATAAGTAGACCAAATCTCCTAACTCCTAGTGTTTGGGTACCATTATCAACAGCCCGAGTGGCCTGATGATGTCAGAGGTTAAGGAAAAACTATTTCAGAGGAAGATCAAGTTATGTTCACAAAGATAAAATTCAAAACGTCACACATACAAAGAAGCACACAGATTAATAAAGTAAGAAAAAAAAATGCTGAATTCAGACCCAGGTGTAAACAAGGCCTAAATTTGGTACTTTCTCAGTAACCTTCATAAAGATCATGTCAGAAGCAACAAACTAAAAATATGATGAGTCCTCAATCTTCTGTTTCTCTTTTTCATATGTGGAACAAATCAGCCGATTAAACTGCAAGCATCTGAAACGCACCCCCTCAAATATCATCTGTAAGTTTTGGTTCCTCTCCTTAGTTTCACAGACACTTATCCTCTGCTTCGTAACATGAGCTGTGATGCGCACCGCCGTTAGCTGTTATCTGTTGTGGCTTCTGATAATATCAACACAACGAGTCATAACAGATGTTAATTACAGCAAACGTATCAAATTGAGGCACAAGGCCGTCTGTCGTTCTCAAGCGGTCACGGTTTCAAGCTTCGTGCGCTTGGGCAAGCCAAAGGAACGCTGTAGGTGAGTTATAGATGGACGAAGGAATGCCTCCCACTCACCCTTCAGATTAATAGCTTGCTGGCTGGCCAGACGTGAGCTGCGTGCTGGTTGAGTCTTATATGAGTGGGCCTTTGAACCTATGGGTTCCGGGAGCAGGGGTCATGACCTACTGAGAGCTTTCAGTGTGACAGAGTCAGTCAGCTGAAACTACAGATGCTGTAACCCCTTCTGTAAACACACCGCAAGTCAGTTTAAAGTGGCTATTAGTGTGATGAATTATAAAGAAAGTAAAAATCATAGTTCACTTAAAAACACAACTCATTCTCGCACTCGGTTATAGACTTTAGTGGGGAAAAAAAACAAAACAGTAATATTCTGAAATATAATATAGCTGATTTTTCAACATCATTACTGTGGATATTATTTTTTTCCGGAATTCTTTGATGAATTAAAAGTTTAAAAGAACTGCATTCATTTGAAAACATAATATTTTTGTAACATTACAAACTTTTATTGGCACTTTTGATCAATTTAATGCATCTTTGATGAATAAAAGGTATACATTTCTTTAAAAGAAATCTTACTGGCTTTTACTTTTGAAGGGTAGTATATAAAAATCAAAATAAAAACATTTTTTAGATGCATCCAGCCTATCACCACAGAAATAGAAAAGTAGCTAATTTTTCATCTTTTTAATAAAATTTGGGATAATTTTGTGCAATCCAATAATTAGTCAAGGAAGAAATATGATATTAGTAATGTGGCATCCATCAACATTTTATGGCTAAAATGATATTGTACATTTATTATATATATATATATATATATATATAAATACACACACATTCATGCACACTGTTAAGGAAAATATGTTAAATTTATAAATAAAATATTTATTTATAATATAACTTTTATAACAAGTATAAAAAATGTCTTAAAATATATAATAATAAATATACATACATACACACATATTATGTAAACATAAAATTTTATTTTGACTGATTTATCACAGTTAACACAATATGTTTAATTGAAATTTAATTTGTAGCCATACAACTTTGCATAAACTTCTTTCAGGTTGAACACCATATTGAGCCATACTTTAAAAATCTAAAAATATAGCAGCATCATATTATTTCCAACAAACTCAGACTTGTGCCTGATGACAGAGAGCATGCAAATTGTGAGTTTCTTCTGCTATTAAGAAATCATCCAATAATGGATGTAAAGGAGGTTTCTGAAGCATTGCTCTTTTTGAATGATGCAAGATCAAGTTGACTGGACTTGTTTAAATGAAAGCTCAATTTTGCTGACTTCACCTTTTTATTGACGATTATTAAAGGCTTGCACAAGAAGATCCAAGACAAACTGAAAAAGTGAGGGCTTCAACCTGCTGGACTTTCTACCTTCCATCTTGGCTTTTGTCTCTCGGTTTACTTTAGATGAATGCTGATAAGAGAAGAATAGATTCAAGCGTAGACTTGCTGCCAGTGTGACCTATCAGCCACAGCGTAAAATGACTTTTTACTGATTTGTCAGGCAAGCCTGGACATGTCAATGAACGACTAATGTGTGGAGAGCTACCCGAGAAGTGTACGGTCACCAGTTCTTATCTCCCGAGCAGTTGTGCTCAGTGCATCACATACAGTCATCTGCGAATCAATAGGCTTCATCAGGCATAATTACTAAATGCAATCTTGTCTGTATAACTGAGATTCTAAAGGCAGGACTATAACTGAACTGTGTATAATTCTTCAAGTCTAAATGGCATCACATTTGCAAAAAGGTGTTGCAGTTCCTACATTCTAAAAATATAATAATTTAGCTTGAGTGCAATGCAAATGACAGCAGCCTATAATAAAAATCATTTTAATGACCAACAAAGCAATATATAAAGCAATAGAACTTGCTTCAAAACCAATATATTATCTTTCATTAATGATTCTGCTTTGCTGTAGTTTTTTTTTATACATTTACAAGCAAAAGTTTTATTATTTTTATTCTTATCAACGCATGATATTGACAGATAAGTGGCGCTACCACTTTTTGTTCTTAATTCTTTGTTGTTTGCTTACTTAAAACCGTTGTAGGCCACAAATCGAACATTTCATATTAATATGCATAGAATAATTGTACTTATGTACAGTAATTTCTTCCTCGACCATAAAACCTTGAGATACTTGCCAAGCTCATATAAACACACATAAAAAGACGGCAATATGACAGATGTATAGCAGGAAAAGAGCGCCGCAGGTGAATAAAGAGTTATGGAGCGATCATAAAATACGGCAGGCAGAGCTTGTGTTGCATTTATGTGACAAACATCAGTTTTTCTCACTGTAACACTGCAGTGAAGCGACAAGCCATTTCCCTGTGTATCTGAGAGTTTTGCATAAATTTACAAACCCTTAGGGAGGATGAGATCCAGGTATCATTTAAAATTTAAATCTAGGCCACATTGATGATGTAGCTTCACAGTTATTGCTGCAATACTTTCTATTGACAGAATAATAAATGGCACAATAAATGACTTTGATTAACAAAAAAAATTAATAACATTTCAATAAAGGAAGCAAGTATAATTTTTGGTTTCGAAGTACTTCTATTCTGGTTTAATATGCAGTTTTGTGGGGTTATCAAAAAGCTCTGTTTGTTTAGCTATCTTGACCAGCCTTACACAGCAACAGCTTAACCAATGGCATAAGTTTGGGGCGGGGCTATTTGTTTAGCTAACCAGCGCAGACAGGGGGAGTGTTCAGTAAACTTGCTCAGAAAAAAACTATATGAACTTGTACTGAGTGCTAAGTCATAAATTCAACGACCATTGTAAACATCAAGTCAACGCTATTTGCCTAAACTTGCTATACCAGCATATTTACTCACACACAAATACTTAGTCAATTCACACTCTCAAAAGCATCCCACACACCCACATCAATTAAAAATGTAGCTATTTATCAATGCTCAAGATGGTTTGTGCACATGCATGTCTCTTAAACACCTTTCGGCCCCAAGCTTCAGCCCCCTTTAACAATCAACCTGGCTTGGACATGTCAATGAACTAATGTGTGTAGAGCTACTCGAGAAGCGTACGGTCACCAGTTCTTATCTCCTGTATGAGCAAGCACATTAAATTATCGAAGGATTTGCTCGGTGCATCACATACGGTCATCTGCGAATCAATAGGCTTCATCAAGATTGCATTACTGAATGCAATCTTGTCTGTATGACTGAGATTCTAAAGGCAGGACTATAACTGAACTGTGTATAAATCTTCAAGTCTAAATGGCATCTCATTTGCAAAAAGGTGTTGCAGTTCCTACATTCTAAAAATATAATAATTTAGCTTGAGTGCAATGCAAATGACAGCAAAAATTTATTTTAATGACCAACAAAGCAGTTTATTACATTAATGGGCGAGTTGCTCATACATAAACCAATAGAACTTGCTTCAAAACCAATATATTATCTTTTTTTTATTTATGATTCTATATCAGCATATTTAGTTACTCACACACAAATACTTGGTCAATTCACACTCTCAAAAGCATCCCACACACCCAGATCAATTAAAAATTGGCCTCAATGCTCAAGATGGTTTGTGCACATGCATGTCTCTTTCGGCCCCAAGCTTCAGTCCCCTTTAACAATCAACCTGGTCCGGATTGGAAATGTGTCTTTGAATGGCATCGTTCACCCAAAGATCCTCTTTGACGTTCTTGTGAACGCAACATTTTGAATCGACAATCGAATTGACAGAGTTATGAGATGTATTTGTGATTTAAGAGAGAAATACAAAATGATGGGAATGACAGAATGAGCATGATAAAGAGACACACAGTGAAAATGACAGAGAAAGAGACAGATCACTACATTTGATCAGACATTCCTCATAAACACTCCAAAAATGAAGATTGCATAAACACTGACTGAACACCGCCCAAGCGGCCCATCTGTCTCCTCTATGCCATCCTGTGCCATTGCATTACTATCAGCCTCTGGTATGCTAAGGGTCATGTTAGCGGTGAAAAAGCCACTGGCTGCAAGACACTCAATGTAATGTCTGTCTGAAGAATGATTTGAAAAGTTAATGACGCTCACCATAAAGGCTTGTAAGCAATTGGATGCAAGTGAGCGGAACGACAGTTTAACCAACAGATTAAAACATGTCTGATCAAGCAACACTTTGTTCCACTTTTAAACAGACCGAGCCATTTAACCTACAAAAAGTCACCTGACAATCAAGTCAATAGGGTTACAAGTGAGATATATGTCTTATGTAAGGAAAGTCTTTAATGCTTCCCTCAGGCCTGGCTTGCATGCATTCAACGCAGCTTAAATTTACTCTACAGCATGTGCATGACTATAACAATCTTTTACCGCCTTTCAATAGTTTGGACACACCTACTCATTAATGCATTAGTGCCGGCCTACTTTTTCAGTGTTGCAAGCAATAAAATAAAGGTAAAATACAACATTTTTAAAATTTCAAATTTCAACAAAAAAATCACAAGGGTACAAGACTGTACTTAATGGCTTTAGTGAGGGAAAGAACTACAATTCCATTAAGTTTTGCAAATAAGAATACATTTTAAAATGATGGAGAAATAAAAAACTATTCATTTAAAGATGTTGATTATACCTATATAAAACATATTTTAAGTTTATTTCAAATGTATATTCATTTTTAAGTGTACAGGCAGAACCATCAAGACTCTCTGATTGGTGGAATTTCTGTACAGCATCATGGGTAATGTAGTTTTTCATCACAAGATCACCTGTTAAACCCAAATAATGCACATAAATGGGTTCATCACAAGCATGTCCCATCAATTAAAAGCTGGAAGCTTCCATGTAGGTCTGTCTCATAAGCTTTATGAATTATTGCTAAAAATCTATTTCCCTATGGATAAGATAAAATAGTTTTACTTCCGGTATCCAACTGCTGCAACTGTCCACTTTTTGAAACAACAGAAAACCACAAAAAAAAAAGAAAATGTTTAAAGTATGAAGTGACTTCTGGGAATTATTTAAACTTTTTTTAATTTGATTAAAAAAAATATATTTTTGAAAAGTAAAAGTGCCCAAATTTTTTTTGGACTAGTGGTGTATTTGCATACAACCCACACTGAATGCTATATACGCATTAATATCATACTATATTAGAGTACACAGTTCTCTCTGTTGTGACGGGATGCGCTCAGAGACATCTATCAGAACTGACCTGTCGTGTGGGACGGGGATGATGGAGGACATGAGTGGGTGCGGTGTCTCTGGAGATGGCAGGCGACATCCTGGCTCCCCAGGCCCTCTCACTGGGCTCCGAACCTCTATGTGGGTTTGGTCTTGTAGCCTGAAGCCATTCAGGATCAGGCGATGAGCAGGGCAGCCATGTTTAATGACCCCACCTGAGCTCTGTTCGTCCTCCTCTCTGCCACACGCAAACTGAGAACAAAATGTTTATCAGTTATGACACGTGTTCAAAGAAAATGAAAAATTTCAATGTACTTTTTTTAATTAATAGCATGTAATATGACAATGGGTATTTTTTGACAAGCAAAATTTTCTCTCCAAACAGAAAGGAGGAATGAGACATGTTGAAGGGCCTGTCAACTGTCAACTGTGAATCATGATTGCTGGTCAGTAAGAGGTGGCATTAGAGACATTCTCTTTCTAGAAATCAAGATGAGCAATCAATAGTTTTGATCAATTTTCCTGGAAAGGAAAGACTGTGCGTTTTAAATGCGCTTAAGAGAGTGGATCTTTAGCCAGGGTTATTGAAGTTAAGCGAAACTAAAGCCATAAATAAACATCTCTGTTGCTTTATATGAAATAAACAAGACAAAAACATTTTATTTAAACGTATTAATTTATTTCTACTTGTTGCCAAGAAGCTGTTTCTTATATTGTTTAATTTAACTTAAAATTAAAAATTAAAAAAACTAAACTAAAACTATAAATAGTCAAATAAAACTATATAGATGGTAAAAAACTTATTAGATTAGACTTTTATTTTTCAATTAATGAAGCATCCTTCAGTTCAACTGATTTCTGATGTTATTGCTGATTGATGAGTTATTGCTTAATTTAACTGCATACCTCAAATACCAAGCACTTGCATAAAAGCAAAGTACCAGAAACAAAAATACAAAGATATGTTATAGCCTACTTCCTGATAGCTTAAATGGAATTCAACAAACTGCACTCACGCCCCTAAAACATAGCAATCATGCATGCATTGCTTTACAGACAGTGTTGCGTTGCCTTCACTGCACAGCTCGTATCGGTCAAGTGCACGTTCACAACAGACCGGATAAATTATTCTGCGACTCGTCACCATGGAAGGGGGCGTGTCGCGCGCTCCTGCACGCTACACAGACAAATTAAACGCACTTCTGAAGTGAACGCTCGTGCTTTTGAAAGAACTGAGCGGCACATATGCTTAATTCATCCATATACGATGCATAAACCTACGGGTTAACATAATAATATAACTTGTTTTTTAAACCACAACGTAAATTGCACATGGAAACACTCGTTTTTAATCTGTAAAGATCCTCGAAAGCCTTTCACTCGCCGCTGAGAGGACAAACTAAGCGGTGTTCCTGTGAAAACAAACCCTTCCACCGGCTTCGGCTCGGGTTAGATACATTATGGGGGAGGGGTGAGTCGGTTAAATGTACCAACCCCTGTTTTTTTCGTTTAAACTTTGAACATGCAAGTTAAGTCGCCATTTTAAACTACGTAACGTGCAACACAGTTGCCGCCTCGCTAATGTTACATTAACGCAGGCAACGATTAAATAAGATTGCATTCACCACACAAACAATTTCTCCATGCAAGTTTGAGTTTTTATCGAAAAGCAGAGCTGCCGTCGTGCAACTGCACAGTAACTGTCGATCTAACTTGTCTATAAACGCAGTGAAGTGTAAAAAAACAACAACAACAAAAAGTGAGCTTATGCAAAACTTAAATGATTATGCATCACTTACTTTCTTATGAATGTAGTGCCTCTCTCTCGTTGAGGTATAATAATGTCCATTTGGAGAGATTTCCTTGCTAAAGTTCTTTAAAGCACCTTCATGCAGAGCGTTTGTTTTAAACGCTTTTCCAGTGACAGGCTCGCCCCCCTCGTGCGTGCTGTCCCCGGCTCGATGCTGATCGAGGAGCCGCTTGGAAGTCATTCTCAACCTGGATCAAATGTAACTAAAGCAAAATCACCAATTTTCGGTCGATTTTAGTGCTGAGCGGGATAAGATGCATTTAACAGTATTGTGTGGACTACGACTCCCTGCCGAGAGTGTATTTCACTACGGACCCTAAAAGCAGCCGGTAAAAGGGGATAAAAATGATTGTTTTGCTTTTCTCTCTCGCCGAGCCTGACGCCACGCCCACTCTACCCTGCGCGTGCTGCCAGGCGAGATTCGCTCGCCCCGCCCCTCATTGATTCTGATTGGCTCTCGGCGTACATAAACATTCCATTTAGGCACGCGGCCATCGCAGATCTGCAGCTGATTGGACGCTCGAATGTTTTTTTTATTCGAGTTTAGGAGGTGTGTCTCGATGGTTTGCCGGCCGGTACAGACAGAGAGAGGAAGAGAAAAAAACGCCAGTAAAAATTGACGCACTTTCTAAAACATAATTGTTTCTTAGGTTGAACGGCGAAACAAATCATGAAATAACTCGCTCGTCTAACGCATAACAACACAAACATGAGTGAGAAATACTTTCAATGAGTATTTAGGCGAGCCTAGCTTGTCGTAAAAAAAAAAAACCCGTCTCAAACCAGCCTAAACTGGTTTGCTGGTTTTAGTTAGTGGCTTGTCAGTCCGATCAGGCTGTTTTAAGGGGGTTTCCGACAGTCTGACTGGGAATTTAGCAGAGCAACAGCTGTCTAGACTGGGAGTCCATACGAAACCAGCAAAGTCGAGTAGTTTTGTTGTTGTTTTCAGCTGTTTTCGCATAGTTATCAAAGCCCCCTCCATGCAGTTATCACATAGATCTTTAAAATGTGAAGACCTTCATATTTAATTTGATGCACATTTTGTGGACCACCTAGACATGTATGTTTTTGTGCAAAAAAATAATTTAGGCTAACAGCAGTTTATGTATTCTACCTAATAAACTGCTTGAAGCCTGTTCCCACAACATAATAGAATAATAAAACAGGTAACTGCAACTAAATCTCATAGTTCTCCACACAATTCTTTGTTTTTAAGTTATTCTGCAATTTATTTTACAACAGTAAGTTTTTATTTCACATTTCCTTTTGAATTTTGTGATAAAAAGACACTTAACATTTTTATTCCATGGTTATTCCAAGGGCTTTAACAAAAGCCTTTTAAAAATCGAATTGTTCGATAATCGTAAAACATCTATGATATGTTGCCGCAGAATAATCAACGTACAACCAGTCATAAGGTGCAACTTTATTAAAAAAGTAAAAACAAATATTTATATGAATTATTTTTTTTATAGAAAACATTACAATCTTTTTTGCACAGAATATTACTAAACAGATTTTTTTTTATACACCATACTCTGTGTTACACTTTGGGTGGACCACACATAAACTCAGTTAAGCCAAGGACATATGCTGGGGAAGCAGTGTTACTATACACACTTCACAACATACAACCTAAACAGCAGAAGTAGAAACCTTTCATTGCTTTTTAAAACATCAATACCAGAGCTTTTCTTTTAATAATATAATTATGTTGCATTGCAGTACGCTCTATATACATGCGGTTTGGTCTGTTTTGTTATGGTAGAAATATCCATTTCTGTTAAACCACATATGGTTGAGTGAACAAGAAGCATTACGTCAGTCGATACGTCTGTTGAATGCAAGCAGATGGATTTTTAATAGATATTTTATTTACATACTTGCCAATAAATATCATACTTTGGGCATGTCATTTCTCGGCCTCTTTTAAGAACAAAAACCAATAAAACCTTGTGCAACCTGTACAAATCTCACCCTGAAAGATCTTGTTTTCATCAAAAACAATGCACGGCCAGACGATCGGTTCTCCCAGCCTCTCTCAGAAGTGACAACATCAAAAGCACCGATCCACCTCACAATACAAAGCGAGCCCTGTGCTAGAAGGACAGATTCAGGATTGGGAGGATCGGCCGAACCAAAGCTAAAGTGGAGCACACTTATTCCCTCAATATGGCAAACGTCAAATCTCAAGGACACATGTTAATAACAGCAGGGAGGGCCTACAGCTGCATTGAGACCAGATCCCCGCCGTTTCGGACAAGTCCTGGACCAGATATGTGCTTTGTGCTCCCTGAGAAGATCCATAACCTCTCAGAAGCAGTTGCCTGTGGCGTCTCCACTTCCCATTTAGTGATTGGTATTCCGTTTTTTTGGCACAATGTCTTATAGTGAGAGGCACGGGAATGAATCATACATTATATCTGATGCACCAGAGAGGAGAAAAAAAACAAAAAACGAGAGCTTTTGTTTCCAGAAGCATGCATTGCGAGCAAGGAAATAGTCGCAGCCTTTACTTGAACAGAACAGTGGAACACGTGAATGGCAGTGATAGTAGCTTTCTCAACACGTTGCTACAAGTGGAAACCAGTTAACCAATACAGTTTTATAAGAAAATAGAGTGCCATAAAAATCTTTCATCTTAGTATATATTAAAACTGACATGACAAACCCAACGTTTCTCACCAGAGGATGCATGTGACATGGATGAGGACAGTGTATTGGTTATTTATCCTTAATGAACTCTATCTATCCATCCCTGAGCTGATAATTTGGCCCTCTCGAATCCCAAAATCCCTTTCTTTCGGGCCTTTCCTGTAGCCCTCCAACAGACTTTAGTGATATGAATAGGCATGGTGTAGTAAAATCACAGACCAGGCATTGATTGGAGATGTTTCATTTCATGCCGATGGCCCGTCGGAAGTCTTCAGGGATCATCTCCAATGGCTTCCCCTCGCAAAGGTTGCTCCATTGTGCTATTATTTTCCCCCGATCCTAATCCAAGCTCTTGTAATGCATGTGGGAAAGGCATTGTTTACAATAGGATCAAGTCGCACAGACAGCCCAGAATATGAGACGTCCTTCCAAAAGACATTTACTAGCAACCATAAGCCTTGTGCTGTGTTTTCCTTGGACACTGTCTCCATGAAATACTGCTGACGGCTAAGCCAGCCGGAGGCCCAGCGAGCCGGGGAGCAGTGCTGGCACACACTGACCTGAGAACAGTGGATCGAGAGTGACCCCGGCCAAACTAGAAGCCTTTATTGCCCTCTGTACGCGCACCGCAGCATTCCAGCACACTGACGCTGCAAGCCTCATAAACTCTCATGCTAACAAACGCCATTGAAAATGACATGTTAACTAGCTAGACTGAGGCATCCCGAAAAATTCCTGTTTCGCTTTTTTCCTACTCTCCATGCCGTTAATATTGCAAAAATGTCAAATCATGTGAGAAACGAGTGGCATATCACTAAAACTACCTGACACATCCAAAGATTGGGCAGAAGTGGCATGCTATAGACGAAGTAACCGAAAATCAAAAGAAAAAAAAAATGTAATGCACTTACACAGCAATAAGGTGACTTTTGAGAAGGGCCACATGGAATCTGCATCCACAACAAATTTTTTTTTGGTTATTATTTAATTAGAGAGCTACTCACCATACAGTTCAAATGTTTGGGGTCATTTTTTATTTTTTTTTTTTTAAGAAAATTTATTATTTTATTCAGCTGATATACTGTTCCAGAAAATTTCTTTTTTAAATAAACGTTCTTGAATTATAAAGTAATAAAATAAAATATGCTATTTTCAGCATTGATAATAATAAAAACAAATGTTTATAAAAAAAAAATCAGCTTTTTCTAAACAGGAATAAATTATATTTTAAAATATATTAAAATAGAAATGAGTAATTTTAAACGGTAATAAGTATGTTTAAGTAAATGACCCTTACTTAACATTTGAGCATTAGTGCATTGAAATAATATTATTATATACATTATCTCATGCATTGGGATATCCAGGTAGCTTCATTAACCCCATTTCAACCCCATTTTCTTCTCCAAGGTCAGTGAAAAAGAAAAAAAAAAGTCTGCAGATTCCACTTGGGCCTGACTGCAAGTTACATGCGTGCTGAAAAATGACCAGACACACTGTATGTACACCACCTAAACTGTCACACCGCATACATAATGTTTAAGGTGGAAAACAAGAGAAGTTAACTCTCTTGTATTCTGTTGTTTCAGCTGAACTAACACTGTGATGGTGGCTGGCCGTCTCAAGCTGAGAGAACCAGTCAGGTGTGTTTTCAGAGCGGGAGGGAAGGGGGGGGGGGAGGGGTGTTAAGCTGACATTTCATCATGTGATCCCTGTCTTAATGTGCAGGTAGTGCTCACACAGCAGTGGGACTACTCAAAAGTGTGTATATTGTCACTTTACACAACCCGTCAAAAGCTTGGAACAATTAAGATATTCCTGAAAGAAGTTTCTTAACTTCACCCAGGCTTTAATTCAGATCAATAATACAGGAATATCAGTACAAAAATATTATTACAATTTTCAATGTTTCCTATTTCAATATATCATAAAACGTCATTTATTTCTGTTATGCAAAGCTGAATTTTCAGCATCAGTAACTACTTCTGAAGGACTGGAGTGGGCCTAATAATGCAGAAAATAAATGATGTATTAAAATATATACATACAGCAAACAGTTTTTTCAAATTGTAATAATATTAAACAGTTTTACTGAATTTATAGTGTTTTTGGTCAAATAATTGCAGTATGATACTTATTACAAACTCTTAATCACTCCAAACATTTGGCTGGCAGTGTATATAATCAGATGCAAACTCCCCTGTGCTACAGTGGGTCATCCTTATGAAGTCATATTGATTTTAACCCTGCAGAAAACTATCATTAGCAACTGTAGCATTGTGGAAAAAACAGTTTAGATCCCTGGATTTGGTGAGCATGCCTGTCAGCTAAAAACAGCCTGGCTGCAAACCTGGTTCAGCCAATTGAGTGTTGTTTTGTCTGCAGCTGATTGTGCACTCCTATGGTAAGAATAAATATACATTGGTTGTGTTGTTATGTAGGTTGGTGTGTGTTTGGCAGCTGTAGGCTGTGTATCTTCTCATTTGTCAGAGGGCTACAGTTTTTTTTTTTTTTCTCTGTTGGTGTTTAATTTGACGGTTTAGGTCAAGCTTTTTTATAGCCCCGTAACGTACATTTCCATGCCATCGTTAAAGGTAAAGATAGTGGTGGTGCTCGCTGCGTTTGCTCCCTGCTTCACATCGCCGATAGTCTCATAAAAGTTCTCGCAGGTCATGGCTCTGCCCGGACCCTGTGGGGGTTTCTTTTTCGGCTTCAGCGTGTTGCTGGCCAGCTTCTCTCGTTTCCTGTGGGAATCGATTGTGGCATAGGCCGGGTCTGATTCTTGCACCAGGGCCCTGGGCCATGTCTTCTCGCCCACAGGCTCATAGCAGGGCTCTTCCTGGGGGCCGCTCCTTCCCCACGGTTCTTCCCCAGCAGCACCGGCGGAAGGCCAGCCCACACCGCCCCGGTCCACCGCTTGGGACGCAGCAGAGACTGTCGGCCTGCTATCCTCCTGGCTTTGGCCCTGCTGGTGTTTCCTCTTCAGGGTCTTACAAACGGTAGAGTACATGTCAGAGATCTGAGAACAGAGAGAGAACCGCAGAATGAGAAACACTTAAGAGCCTGCCAAAGATCAGCTTTGCCAAAGAGGATTTCGTAATAATAACTGTCCTGGGGTGCATTCTCAAGTTACAGCTTTAGTTTAGAAGAAGTTACAAAAAACACACTGCTTTTAGAATTTGCAACGTTTTTTTCCACCAGCTCATATTATCTACAACTTGCCAGTCAAGGTATCATGGTAGTTGCTAGTCTGATCACTGCTGAAAAAACAGGTTGGCTGGTTTTATCTGGGAGACAAGCCCGGTTTTAGCTGGTTTAAGCTGATCAGCAGGCTGGTTGTAGAGGGGTTTTAGAGCCTGATCAGCCTAGTCAGGCTGGAAGACCAGCTAAAACCAACTACTTCCAGCCTAAACCAGCTAAGACCAGCCAACCAGCTAGTTTTAGCTGTTTTGTTCAGCAGGCATATAAGTGGTTGTTTTTTCTTGGTGGTTGCTAGGGGGTTATGGATGGTTGCTAGGTTGTTTTAGGTAGTTGCTAGGCGGTTATGAGTTGTTGGTTGCTTTTGGTGGTTGCTAGGATGTTTTGGATGCTTGCTAGGTTGTCTTAGGTAGTAGCTAGGCTGTTATGAGTGCTTGGTTGCTCTTGGTGGTTGCTAGGATGCTCTGGAGGGTTGCTAGGGTGTTTTAGGTAGTTGCTAGGCTGTTATGAGTGCTCGGTTTTTCTTGCTGGTTGCTAGGGTGTTCTGGATGGTTGCTAGGTTGTTTTAGTTAGTTGCTAGGCTGTTATGAGTGCTCGGTTTTTCTTGGTGGTTGCTAGGGTGTTCTGGATGGTTGCTAGGTTGTTTTAGGTAGTTACTAGGCTGTTATGAGTGCTCGGTTATTAGTGATTATATGCTTGCTAGGTTGTTTTTGGTGGTTCCTAGTATATTCTGGATGGATGCCTAATTAATGCTTCTTGCTTTATTGGGGTGTTCTAGATGGGTATGTTGTTTTGAAAGGTTGCTAAGGTGTTCTGTGGTTGCTAGGGTATTCTACAGTAGGTGCTGGTGCTGACTTATTACTAGAGTGTAGTAAGTGGTAACTATGTTGTTATAAATGGTTGTTAGACTGTTATTGTTGGTTGTTATGATATTTTTGGTGGTTGTAAGGGTGTTGTGGGTCCATCCTAGGGGATTTTAAGTGGTTGCCAGGCTGTTTTGGGTGGTAAGTAAGTTGTGCTTGGGGGTTGCTATGGTGTTTGTGATTGTTAAGATATTATAGGTGGTTGTTAAGTTGGTTATGTGTGCTAGATTCTACTAAGGGATTGCTAAGTTGTACTTGGTGGTTGGTATGATGTTTTGGGTCATTGATGTTTTAAGTGTTTGCTTGCTAAGGTGTTGTAAGTGGTTGCTACAGTGTTCTGTGTGGCCACTAGTTGGTTGCTTACTTGCCTCATCTTTTTAAATTTTCTGCATGAAAATTATTTGTTTTGTTTTAATAAGGTGAATGTCTAAGGCTAAGCAATATCCCTTTTCAACAAGACAATAATTTGAAGTATCAAGTAAAAATAAATAATCAGATTTGATCAAAAGTAACTGGTTTAACAAGGTAAAAGTAAAAAGGCAACAGGACAGATGAGAGTTAACACAACAAAACCTCTAATATGCCTGAAGTTGTAGTATACACACTACACTGCTGCCTAAAGCACCGAGTGTTTGACTCGTGTGTCATAGTGTGTGTGTGGTAACAGGACTCTGCTTGCACACAGCAGAAACATGACCCACTTTAGCCGTGATCGACAGAGACAGTGTAAACGCTCTTATCTGTTACCTAACCTGCAGATAAGCCTGTTAAACTTTCACCACAGCAGCCCACAGAGACGCCATTAACCCCGCTAACCAGACAGGAGCTATTAGGGTAGGAAGATTTCCCACAGACCTCCTCTAATGTCCATGCATGGTCTATTACGATTATGTCATACGAGAAAAATCGAACAAACACTAATTATGTGTGTGTGATATTTAGCATCTACGATAGTATTGTAATTGTTTTAACAATGTGTGAACACCAAAAAAATATTCCCATATGTGTTTTTTTTATATAAGATATGTTTGCAAAATATCACACAAAAAATTATGTTTTCCAAAATATCAGCATCCAAGCATGATTTCACATGTGATTGATTCCATGCAACAGTTCAACAAACAAGAAGTTAATATTAAGCGAGTCAGAGTATAGACAGAACAATGTCAGGTTTTTTTTTTTACCAACGAACATAGTTATAGTAAATAGTTAAAGGTGGAGTACAGCCTTCGTGTATCTAAAAGCAACACTGTTGTGTTTTGTTCCTGAATGAATCTGTTTTTGAATGAATTATTTGATTAAATGATTCATTCATGAAGAGAGTCATCTGCTTTGGTTCTAAATGAAACATTTTGAACAAATAATTTGAATAAATGAGTCAGTGAATCAATCATTAAAGGTGCTGTGTCTGAAATTGAATACTTCCCTGCTATACTGCACGTAAAAAATGGTTTGCCAAAAGAATTCACAGTATTCATAAAACAGTAGGCAAAAAGTAGCCAGATGATCTAGGCTACTACCGCATTTAGTGGGCACTTTACTATCCCATGAGGTCACGGGAGAGAGTTTATGAATGGCAATGAAGTGACGCAACTGATGCTGTAGGTCACATGACCATATCAGGTATATTATGAGTTTCCCTATACTACCCATATTTAAACTGTGTAAAACATACCCATATAACAGTCACAAAGTATATTCAAATTCAAATGTGGTGGTATTTGTGTCATATTTATGACAGGCTTGAACCAAATCAAAAGATGTGTGTGTGTGTGT
>JAUMHQ010000089.1:4248680-4268775 GCA_032361165.1 Enteromius paludinosus | reverse complement strand
ACTAAAGTATAAATCAAAACATGTGCAGCTGCTGATTTCAGCGATATAAAGCCTTTGTTTAGAATAGATGAATCAGGTTAACTCTGTCTGCTTTGTGAATAATGCATTGTGGCTAAGCTAGCACACTTAGCTAAGTGGTGCATTTGGTATTTTTGGATCATTGCTCAGCCATGACAACTGATTTAGACCACCTGTGTGCTGAGTCCACAACAAGATGTTCCTGAATAGGGTCGATTGATGCCTTGAGTATAAATATTGACCGCGCTTTGAAAAACTGAAGCCCCTGGTATTGAGTGCAACAGCAGGCCAGTCATTCACCCAGATGCTGATCAATAGCTCTGAGGGGAAAGGTGACTGATCATATGATACTCTACAGAAGTGAAGGAGACAGAGAAAACGAGCAGCGCACGAGGGAAAGTTACATCTATTTCACAGTTTCAACAAAAATAGAGTGTGCTTGATGTATTTGTGTACAGCAGTTAGCTTAGCAATGTTAGCCACAACCCAAGCATAGTCTGTCAATCCTGACTATCAGTCATGTTACCTTAAGAACCAATTTCCACAAATACTACTTAGATTCTTATGCGCCGGTTTTCCCTCAAATAAGCAAGGAAAGCACAGTTTGTTGTGACTTGCCTGGAACGCTACAAAGTCTTGAGTTATGTCATAATGTACAGTTTGCCAGTAAAGCCAGTTCCGTCATCAACGGTAAACGACATCATGTGCGCGATTTCACATTAAGCTGCATTTACTACACAGAGCCGTTGTTCACTAATGAGCTGCGCAAAACCACCTTCATTATCAGCATGGATTTGTTCAGCTCGTCAGTAAACAACGGCTGTGTGTAGTATATACGGCTCAATGTGAAATCACACACCTGATGGCATTTACCGCTGATTACAGGACCGGCTACACTGACAAAATGCGCATTACATATCCGATGATTACTGTGCATCCCTACTAACAACAATAAAAATACATTTATGACATTAAAACAGCAACATCTGCTGACGCACATCGTGCTGCGTTGTCACGAGAACATCCCAGCTGAAGATAATGAGAAAATTAGCTAGCTTTCATGCTCTTAAAAATTATAATCACAAATGTGTAAATATTATAATGTATCATAAATGATAAATGATTATTCATGAGATGTTCTAACACGTGATAAGGTTTTTTATAATGCATTATGCATTCATTATAATGCCTTAAGAATGCACTTTATAAATGCGGGCTTCATAGAAAGTGTTACCAAAAAAAGACTTAACCATACTACTTGGAAGATCCCCTAGTCACCATTGTCTCTCCACATGCTCCTCTACTTATCTAAGTCTGTCTCTAATTGTCTCTTTGACCTCCTCCCCCTCCTTGAGCATGTGTGAATTATTGATTGTAGAGTGTGATTTATCGTATGTGCCAGGGGCTGTGAGAGGAACAGTGGGTGGAGTGTGCTGACTTTCTGCTCCTCCTCGTCTCACCTTCACTGTTGGAAGGACCAATTATAAATCTGAATGCAGAGATCACAGTGCTCTCTCTCTCTCCATATAAGCACCTTTATGAGCTGTCCGGTGGAGTGGTTCCCATAGCAACCCCCCAAAATTATACAGCAGAAATCAAGCAATTGTGAAGGATATGGTTTTAATATGCAAAACGAGGAGGAGTGGCATGCAGTTAAGTGAAGTGATGGTGATAAAAAAGAATTTTGGATGAGGAGATAAAAAGTAGATTAATAGGACATTTACATGACACAGTTTTAAACTAAAACCTGTGTTTTGTCCGTTCATTTACACAATATTTTGGTACCCTGAAAACACCATCTTTTTTTCAGAGTTTTTGAAAACAACGCCATTATCATATGTTATATTTGTAAAGATGGTAACAGCATGCAAATTATGTGTTCAGTCAATAGTGTGCATGTTTGCAGATGCGTAGTGTATTTTACAAAGTGACATCGCCACCTACTGGCCTTGCATGCATAATACAGGGTTTTTAATTGTTCTCGTGGATCTATAGGGCGTTTCGTACCGCTTTAGTTCCAGAACTAAAAGTACAGTACTGAAGTACTGGGACGGTTTTGCACGAACTATTTCCCAGTACCATTTAAAGGGTTGCATTTGCATTGCCAGTGGGTACTAAGAAGTGACATAAGCCGGTCGACAGCAACGTCATTTGTGCATAGCGTTCAACAAGGGAAATAAAGATGAACGCTGTAGATGATGTCTTCAAGCAAATACAGTTTATAAAAGAAATAAATTGATGCAATGTTTACACGGCATATTAAATCATGCCAGGTAAGGGCGTTTTCGTACGCATTTAGCCAATCAGCGTGCACTGATAGTTCCTGCTACGTTTTTAGACCCTACTCTGAAGTAGGAGCTAATGTTGCTCCACCAAACAGAGTTCCTGCAACTAAAATCGTTCAACACGCTAAAAAGTGGGTTGTTTCACAACCATAGTATCCCATAGTTTGGATACTACGAAATAGTTCCTGTGGTGCGAAAGACCCTAATGTGAACGGGGATTGTTCAGATCATTTAAAAATACATCAAGTACAGTAAGTGTTATGTGATGTGTTTTTGAGAAACTTTTTTTGGCAAGTAAACTCGATATCTGTAACCGAACTGTTTTGTTTTCTGTCTATGCATCATGGCCAGGATTTCTATATTGCTTTGATTTGTACTTCAATAGCTTTTCGAAAACATAAGGAACCGATGTCATACACGGAACGCTCTGCACATGCAAACCAAGCCAAAACCTATAACCTTATAGAAATCCTGGCCAGGTCGGATCTGGGAAAAATGGCACATATGGTCACCCAAGCATGTCTGATTTTCTGTTTCTGTATAAATACACAGGTCTTGTCTGCAATGTGGACCAGACCTTATGCTGATTGTCAAAGGTCTAGTTATGTGAAAGGAAACAGCCGGTAGACATCTCCAGGCTTCCAGATGCACGTCCATTATCATTTCAGCTCGTTCAGTTCTTCATTGATTTCCTGCTGACCCTGAGATCACTGAACTGTGTAAATCCTCCATGTGCTGGGGCTTGAAAGGGAGAGAGCGTGTTTGTATATGCAATGCACATAGTGGATAGATGGCTTTACTAACAGCAATATACAAGCCCCCGCTATGTTACTGTTACTGGACATACGTGTTAGTCTTTTATATGGAAAACTCCTCAGTGCTGAGATGTATGTCATTAATGTTCATTGGCTCAGAGTTCACAGGTCTGAGCACAATTCACTGGCTGAAAGCTGCTGACTGTGTTGTACAAGCTGTAATCGCACATTGTGATGTTCTAATTAACGGCTTTATCAACCGGACAGCTGACTGTGATTGGAGCAGTTAATTACTAACTATAGCAAATAAAGACGAATTATGATGGATTTTACAATGATGAATGCCACAGGGACTTAATTACAATACACTTTGATGAAAAACATCCTGACAGCTGTTGCAGTTTTGCTGTGGCTTGGAGAAAAAAATGCAATTGTAGCATTTAGCTTCAAAGGGAATGTATTACAATACTTTTCTCCAGTGTTAGTAGTCTGTGAAATAAAAAAAAAATGATTTTGTAATTTTTTTTCAAGTAGTTCCCACAGATCTTGTTCAGCACGGTGTAAAAAAAAAGAAAGTTCTCATTGTTCACATGCTTTCTGGCTTTTTGAAGACATCTGTCATTTGATTACATTCGAGTAACCCTAACCCTAATCTGACCAATCAGAATGCACATATTGGGTTTGTCCAATGACAATCTGACCAAGGAGAAAAAAGTGTGTCGTCATCAAGGCTTTCGATCGTAAGACGGCTGCAGAGACCATCATTGTCTGGCAAATTTTTGAACCAGAATGCATTGCGTTTGTCAGATGGCAGCTAAAGTTTGCGGGCTCTACGTAAAGTCAAATAAGCCTATTACCTTTCAGGGGTCCTTTTTCCCCTTTCTGACTATGGTGCTCTTAATTCCACGAGTTGTGTAAAGCCAGCCAATCAGGTTGGAGCTTGTGATTTCAGCCAGCTCTTGCTATGTTTTTGTGAAATATTCTTTAACATGTGGTCTGAAGCTAAGTTAGAAATTACTTAAATGGGGTATTTCCAGCCAGTGGCGGTTCTAGACAAATTTTACTAGGGGGGCCAGTATTTAACCAGAGGGGCACATTAAAAAATGACAACAAACCTCGGGTTTTTACCATAGGTCCGCTGTCAGGCTTTGATCGTTCTACGCTTAAAGCACGGCGGGATTGAACTGTGTTCTCAGCAGACGCAGTAAGAGTGAAGTGTCGAAGGGGAACGTACAGGTTACTTCCGTAACCCAGGTTCCCTGAGACACGTGAACGAGTACTGCGTCCCTTGCCGTGCTGCAAGCGTTCGTCGCTTCAGTCGAAGTAACCTGAAGCCGACTGTGCGCTGCCAGCTTATATATATGCGTTCACGCCCCCCTGGCGAGCTTCAGCGGAGCCGCAGCCATTGGCTCGCTGTAGACGGCATTAAACCGATTGGTTTAATCTTAAGCGGCCAATGACCGTTGCAGTTATCACTGCGTGATTGAATAGGCTTCATTTAGGGGAAAAAATGAGTTTTCCCGAAAAAAAACAGAGGCTTCAATGACAACAAACGCCGCTCTAATTTACCCGTGTAGAACGATGCGTCACATTAGTTCCACTTCTGGCACTCATGTGTAAAATCATAATAAATTCATACTTTTTTATTTGGTCAGAATAGGGGGGCCACAGGGGTGGCCAGGGACATGTCTACAGAGGCACGGGCCTCCCTAGGCCTCCGTGTAGAACCGCCACTGTTTCCAGCTAGGGGAAAGTTTAACAAATGGAGGCTCACAGAATGACTGAATTGTTCAGGATGTTCTGCTTTTATCTCTGTCTTAGTAATGTTTGTACAGCAGGCTTGTTATCAAGGATGGAAAACAGCCACCTCTTTATCAGTAGAAAGAATGGGGCAGAAAAGAGGTGACCTCTCCAAGGGTTTGGCTGATCTCTCTGATGTGGGTCAGGAAGGAGGGAGAGGGGAATGGATGGATAGATGGATGCAGTCATGGGTCACGGGCCGGAAATCACACCCTCGCTATCATTCAGAAACACAGAGAGTGGTGTGTGTGCATGAATCGCGTTTGCTTTGGAATAGTTTAGAGCTATGCTATTTACTCAATGAAATATCAAATTAAATGAAAGCAATATGTTGTTTGTAAATTTTCAGCATATTTACTTCAGTCATTAGTGTCACATGATCCTTCAAAAATCATTCTGATATGCTGATTTGCTACATTTGTTATTATTATTATTATTATCAATGCTGAAAACAGTTGTGCTGATTAATCATTTTGTGGAAACGGTGATACATTTTTCTGGATTCTTTGAATAAAAAGTTTAAACAAATAGCATAAATAGAAATCTTTTGTAATATTGTGAATGGATTTTCTGTCACTTTTGATTAATTTAATTCATCCTTGCTGTATAAAAAAAGGTTATATAATAAGATTTTTCTTCCCAATGTTTAGTAAGTAGCTTTGTGGATTCATTAGCGGTGAACAAAAGCTCTTTTGATTGTTACTTAGGCTTTAGAGAAATGGAAAACTTCTTTCCTGCTCTTATTGTACTTCATTCCCAACTTCACGCCCCCGCCGACACACCCGTAACATCTTCTCCAAATGATTTGACGGATTACACACACTCTTTATGGGATTAGCTCCGATTTAAACAGATGATTACCGCAGCGGATCCTAGCCTCATGGTAATCGATCAGGGACAAAAAAGGTGCATTACACAAGTTGATTTGTGGGCTAGCTGAAGCTAATCTAAGGGAAATGGCTGGTTTAAGGAGCGGGAGTGAATCTGATATGATGGAGATCGGAATACTTTGCCAGGAACCTCTGCTTCATCTTTCAGCCTCTAAAAGCATTCAGCCATTCCTGCACGTGCTAATGAGTCCCACAAGTCAAGGAGAGAAAGAGAGAGTGTGTTCTCCTTCATCATTAGCTGTTTGCATGCGTGAAACACTAAACATAACATCTCTCCGCTTCCATTGCTTTAACACTTTTTAGAGATTTCTATTCAGCCATTAATGTTGGTTAGTGAGAACAAAGGAAACTATGTTCAGTTACGGTCCGTGTATCATCTGATCATTTGTTATTTGAATTAATATTGATAATGGAAAAATGAGAAAATTAGAAAACAAGGACCTTTTACCACATATTAAATAAATGCAAGTTTGAAGTAAAGAGTTGAGTTCAGCTGACATAATATTTTTCATTACATTAAAGGAACAGTTCACCCAAAAATGAAAATCCTCATCATTTATGCACCCTAGAGTAGTTCCAAACCTGTAAGAATTTCTTTGTTTTGCCAAACACAAAGGAGGATTAATTGATTTCTAGTTCCCAGTATGCTTTGCACAGGACTAGATAAGGAGAATACATGTTTTTGAAATGAAATTAAGTGTGATTCTAGAGCTGTTGTGGCCGGATGTTTAGAGAGATGAACTTGCAACCCAAAGGTCATCGGTTTGAGTATCTGTAATTGCCGTTAAATAATGTATGTATTTTTAACATTTTGGGACAAAGCATATATTTTTAAAACATTTTGCACCTTCATGTTTTATTTAGCATCAGACTTTGTGTGAAAAGGCTTCAGATGGGTAATTCACCATTGGGCAAAAACTGCAACTTGGCTGTCTATGCAGTGGAAATGGATTTTTTTAATAAATTTTTTTTTCACCCTAAAATCTGGTGCTACATGACCAGAAAAAAAAACTGAGATAAGGACTGTGGCTTCCCTTTTACCAAAAACTTCAACACCAATTACGCACTTCTGTTTTTGGCCGTCCATTAAATGTCTGTGGGTGGAGCGGAAAATTAAGAAGTTTTAACAAAACAGTCCAAATGTCAGAACGCCAAAAAGTGTGACAAATAAACCAGTAGATCTGGGTGCAGGACACGGTGTACACATTGCTTGTTTACATATACTATCAACATTGTAACAATACAAAGCTAAAAAAAATGGCTTATCCTTTAAGCCTGTAGACTCTCTATCAGCTGCATTAAGGTCTTATACATAAATATCTGGATTTTGTCGTGCAGTAAAGTCAAAACCCTGGCCTGACATCTCAATTAGTTTGAGATCTATACCCTCAGCCTCAGGTGACCTGACCACATTTTCTTCCATTAATCTGTTCATACTCCGGGACGACCCCAGAACTCAACCCAACACACTTCTCAGCAGCCTGGACAGAAATCACACTCCGGCACTGAAACCGTTCCAAAACGCCACAAGCACAATCACACCACCTGCCAAAGTCCTGATTAGCCTAATTCCAGCACTCACCAATAACTGTCTTTCCCAATTTTGGCTTCTCAAACGGTTACTAAAGCTATCAGTCGACCGGTTGTTTTTTTCCTCCTGTGTGTCGTTAGAGTTGATTTGATTTCTCTCTTTCTGGCAGGAAACGTGGACGCCATTAGTTTGTGAAAGTTACATTTGGATAGTGGTCAATATTTAGTGTTTCTCATTGGCGAGTGAGAGTCTGCTCACTGAAAATCTGGGCTAAATGTGCAATAGTGGAGCCTATTCAACATAAAATTAAAATTGTATTGTGACGATAGGGGTTTTAATCGCTTTCTTATTTCCTGTAAGTTGGTCGTGTTCTGCAAAATGTAACAACTTGCTTCATATCTTAATTTTTCGTTTTGGCTAAAATCAATGAGGTTTTCAGCAATCCAGTGGTGTCTTTAGTAACTTTGTGTACTTAAAGAGTACTTCTCACATTCTCACATTTGTGTTATGCTGTGTATCGGCTTTTCTCAGAGAGATACATCAAACAAAGACATGCCATATTTCAGCCCAAAATAGAGATGGAATAAAAATTATTGTGTTTGGCATAAAGAAAATGAAGGCTGTTTTTTTTTTTTTTTTTTTGTTACTTTTTGTGCGATCACTCATTTTCACTTAGATTTTACTTGGATTCTAAAAATAACCCCCTCCCCCAGAGAACTTTTCATATACCATTTTTGTTATAATATTATATATATATATATATTTGTATTTATTAGGAAAATATAATGCATATTTGTACTTAAATTATTTTGCAACATCTGTTGACTAATAGATGCAAAGAGAGAAAAATCTCAGTGGCCCTAAAAACGAGATTGAAGTCTCTGCAATGCAAAAGTTTGTGTTTCTCAATTTTTGGGCGTTTTAAAACAGTTGCATGTTTCTGCACCTACCCTCACTATGATGCCCCCCCTCCCCATGTGATATCTACCATTCCCTTTATGCAGAGACCTATCCTTGCTAAAACAGGCCTAATGTTTCATATTCACAAAATACGGTTGTTTACTTTAAGAAATTTTCACTCAAGAAGCGATAATGAATTTCACAAATAACTTAGAAAATGCATATAATTAATAAATTAAGTGTGAAGTAACATTTTGAATGCAGAATTTTGAAGCAAAGAAATTGAAATGGTATTGACTTGTAAAACTCCAACTCTAATAAATGGGGTTATTTTTATTTTTATTTTTGAAAGTGTCCAAAGTTTTAACTTGGAGGTCATCACTTTTCCAGTTTCTGCTTCAGATGGCACAGAATTCAGTATTATCTGTCGGTTTCGCTATACTCTTTGCTTTATTCTCTCTCTCTGTCATTAGTCACTTCTTTTCAATGACGTCCCACACGTCTGTTTCCCCATCACTTCATCTTCCTTATTCCATCCTTTCTTCCACTCTCATCTGTACTCATTCTCTCCTCATCCATCACCCTCTCCTTCTCTTTTTTTGTCACAAACCACCCCCACCACACTTCTCTCTATATCTGTGTGTGTGTGTGTGATCACTCCTGCTGTCCAAGATGTACAGCTTTGATCAAGCCATCATGGCAGATGCTTAATTGTGTCTGCCAGGACTGTGATTTGCCCACAGTCCCACAATCCCCTGGCACTCGTGCTTATAGGGAGCTGGTCTTTGTCAGACGGGATGCTGTGTTTCCTGACATTTAGCTCAAATGTCAGCAGGACAGACTGGATGCAAATAGAAGGGGACTGTTTTTAAATGCAGAATCCAAGCTTTCAGGTTTATTTATTAAATTGCTCACTTTGGATGGTGTGTCTGTTTTGATCATTCTGTGGCTGATATACCTGAAGTTTCAATGCAGTGGTTTCATACATTGATAATTCATAAAATTAACATTCTGAAATTATTTGCTCATGACATGAGAGTTAGTAAATAATTGAAACTGAATTTCCATCTATGTGTGTGTGTGTGTGTGTGTTTGTGAACTATTTCCTTAAACCCAAGAATATAGTGTCTAAGTTGGCAGACTTACTGAAGTTACTTTACACTATTTCTCTAACACCATGCCAAGATTGCAAAAAGAGTTTTTGACAGCAAAAAGCATTTTGGTTCCTCTAATAGCGTTTCAAGAAACAGTTCTTAAAAGATCAGTTGTTTCTTAGTGTTAAGAACATTTGAATAGATCAAAAAACCTTTTTTTGTGGAATGGAAAATTCCATAATTTGAACCACAGATGCCAAAAATATCTATTTTAAACAGTGTACATGATGAATATTTTATTTGACATTTAATTGGCATTCATAGATTTCAATTCAGAGTGGAATTCAATAAAACATTGAAACAGGGTTGTTTAATTAGACCGACATGTCATGTCCATGCCATTACCATCTATCACATGACATTATTTCCTTTTGCAAGCAGTGCAGGTTTCCATGTCTTTTCGTCTTTCATCATCTCACAGTATGCAGCCAGCTCACAACACGGGCCACACTCTCACTGAGTTCTCATTAATCGTCCTTTTACAGCGAGTCTCACAGCAGGAGGCGGCGGGACACAGGCACCTGTCGGAGAAACACCAGCCTTGTGTTCCACACATTAGTGGACTATGCCCATACACTGTTGAGTAAATGCATGCTAGAATGATAAAAACAAGTTGTTTGATGTGTGAGGTTTTTTAAGAGCCTCTTGAAGATGCTTGATGACAAGTGTTTTTTTCTTATTCAGAAGACATCCTTTAGAAGCAGCCAGGTAAAGTGCGTTTGCAGAGTGTTCTCTTAGGAAATAGTCAATGAGAAAGCGTGGTATTTCTCAGTTTAAAAAACAACAACCACTTTATGATGTGATTACACACTATGTATTTGTTATCTTTGAGGCTAATCTGTGATGATTGGTCTCATTTTCGTGTCATCTTGCTTTTAATGTCTGATAGAGCAGTGTTTGTGAGCTCAGTGCTGCTTTGTGTACAGCGCTACTGTGGAAACCCCTATTTTAATTTCAAGAGACGCCTAGTAGTAAAGATTCAATATTCATATTCATTCAGGCCAACGCTGAAAGGCCAACAAGTGGGTGGGTTCACTTAGAGCTTTTACACACTGCATGAAAGTAATAATAAATAATATATATATAACTGCCACCACAACTACTGTAGATGTAAATGAAGTTACAATAAAATCCTGTAACATACATATATGATAGCAAAATAATTGTATATAATATGTCATTTTCAATAGATAATAGATGAGAAAATAGGCCACTTTTTCCACTGGGTCCATATGTGTGGCAATAATGATTCTGTTGAAGTTTTGTAAGGTGTTTGATGTTGAACAATCTGAACGGCTCCAGATGTTTCTTTCTACTACAGTACTTTCACAATTATTTCACAGATCTTCTCAATTTAAAAGAATCATTACTGCGCTGTTCTGTTCTGGTTCTTGCGAAAAGTGTTTTGCAGTTTAAGAGTATGACACACACACATCTCTTGAGTCAAAGATCCTTTCAACTGAAAGAATCAAATAATAAAAGGAAAAATGATCATGCAAATTAGATGTCACAGCATGCTTTAAACTCCAACACCAAATCGTTCTTCATCTGAATAATTCATCTAAATATATGTCTTCTCATCTCTTTTTTCCTCTCTCAGATGGTGGCATTAGAGAGGCAGGTGTTTGATTTCTTGGGCTACCAGTGGGCTCCTATCCTTGCTAACTTCTTCCACATCTTGGTTGTCATCCTGGGCTTGTTTGGCACCATTCAATATAGACCTCGCTACATTGTGGTGGTAAGTGCTGCTTTAAATTGAACTATAATGAACTCTGAAATCTCTCAAAAACTGTTTGGGTCGCATTTTAATCTCCGAAATTTAAATGGAAGAAATTAAGTTTGGATATTTTACTTCTGAATTTGTCTTCAGGTTTGATTTTTCTCAGTTGTCATTCTCATCTCATGAATATGGAAGCGTGTTTCTGCCATGGAATTTTCCTCATTATTCAGAATATATGTCATATGGCAGAATTGTATTTAATTTATAACTGTGTCATATAAAACTTGCAATTAAAATGTCACAATTAGGTGTAATGCTTTATTCTGTAGTGGGGGAAAAAAGACATTTGAAAGTAAAATCAAAATCACAAAAAGTTGCTTTTTTGTTATCATGTGGCAGAAAGGTCCTTCCATACATTACAATTCACCTTGTAATGTAAATAAAATAAATAAGCATGAATTACAAAAAAAATAGAGCCTGCGATTTTAGGATAGTAGGAAGAGTCACAGAATAATCACAAAATACAATATACACAAAAAAAACCTAAAAGATAGGTTTCCTGTTATTTTTTAATTTTGTTCATTCTGAAATATGACCCTGACATATTCTGGATAGGTTCCTCCAAAATCTGGTTAATAACAGCATCAGTTTCTTTTTGTCGGACTGTTTAAGAAATGCTTATATGCAGAAAGTGTTTGCAGCACATGCAAATCTGCTTACTGTTGATCAAAGACAGCAGGCTTCTGAAGCAGAATTGAACGCAGCCCTTTGCTGATAATGGACTCTGGCATGCAGCCCTGCAGACACTGGACTAGCCTTATACTTTGACACATTGTATGGCATTTTAATCCCCTAAATCTGTAACTAATTATCATGAATTAAATGATTAGAGTCCAGCTCCCTTCAGTGGGTCAGTCTATGATGCAGCTTCACTTCAACAGGATTACCCAGCCTTTAGTTCAGTTGATGAGATGGGATGCAAGCTATTTTTGGAATTTTAATGTTCATACAGATTTAATTTTTTATTTATAACCAGTCTTCAGTTTACATCATGGCTATGTTTGAAATAGCAAAACAGACTATTCTTATTATTGCTACAATTATCATTTAAAAGTCATGTCTAAATGTAGCATACTGTGCACAGTTTTTTGTCTGCTTGGAAATTTTTTTTTTCTTCCTTTAACTATTAAAATATACATTATAATTTTTTGTATTCCATTCTAATTATTATTTGCAGTATTTTCATATGCATTTTGCTATAGTGTTTGCTGATATTAGGGGCATTGTATTTTTGAAAGCATTGAAACTAATATAAAGATAATAAGATATCAAACTGAAAAGATAGGTTAGTGATACTTTGGTCTTATTGCCAGAAAAATATTAAATTGGGAATATCTGCTAGATATGTATTTTAGGTCAACTTTAAGAAACACATCAGGATGTAAATAAACTTTCTATCCAAGGTCACTTACATTTGCATTACATAAACATTTGAATCATTTCACCTCTAATGTTTTGCACTAAACTTTATCAATATGCTTATTACATGTTAGATTTACACATTTGATGACACCAAAATGTGATGATAATTAAATTCAAGCACAAAATTCTCAAATGGCGAGAGGAAATATAAAGGTAATGAAAAAGTTGAGATGCCAAGAATAGACAGAGGTGTGAGAAGTGTTGAAGGCGGATAGATGAGCCTGGGAACGCTGAGGAGTATTGCTCAGGCTTGTGCGTCATGTGTTATAAAGACTCATTCTGCTTCACACCAGCTTAAAATTACACCAGTCACTATATAATAGTGATTTGACATGTGAATCATGCTGTCTCAGGTGTATCATTTCCTTTTTAAGACTTTCATCTTCTGAGATATAGATGTATTGTTGACCTGCTTGTTTTTTTTAATTCATAAATGGATACAGTTGTCCTGTTAAACAAACAGCCAGTTTTACTGTAACTTTAGAGGAATATTCTGAGTGAAACCCAACTTGCAACCCATGTTTGTGACAAGATGCACATTATATATCATTGTATATATATCGGCCAGCCATGACATGACTATTATTTGCTCAATGAATAATATATATTTGCTTGCCAGTCTATTAAAACAAATGTGAGAGCGGAGTCTCTGTCCAGTCCGAAGTTTTTCGCGAAGCTCTTTTCATTTCGGAAACGCCATGCCAATGTTTGTTCTTGTTTTATTTTGCTGACTGTTCCAATATCTTCTTGCCTCAGTTTGTGTACATCTGCATTTTTTTGGGATTGTTGAGAGTGTCGTCATGATCCATGATATTGCAAAATCACAAAAAGATAGTTCACGCTAATGCGAGGGTGTTTCTAATGCAGCGTCTATGATAGGTAAATTTCAGGGAGGGAGGGAATGGGAAGAGGCATTAACAGAGCAGCGGAGGGAGAATTAGAGGACTTGTTTTGAGCACAGACCGAGCACGCCCCCACGAACCGGCGAACGTCCTCCACCATGGCAGGCCACCAAAACCGCTGACGGATGGCTGCCAGCGACCTCCTTATACCTGGATGGCAAATGATTCTGGATGAGTGACCCCACTGGAGGACGGCAGCATGGACAGACTCAGGTACAAAAAGTAGACCCGCCGGACATCCCCCGGGCACTCCGACTCCCTGCTGAGCCCTCTTGACCCGCTCTTCAATTCCCCAGGTGAGCGCCCCCACAACACACCCAGAAGGGATAACAGTGTCGGGAGGCAGATAACCCGGAGAGGTGAAGCACCGAGACAAGGCGTCAGGTTTGACGTTCTTAGAACCTGGGCGATAAGACAGGGTGAAGTCGAAGCGCCCGAAGAATAATGCCCATCGTGCCTGTCTGGCATTCAATCGACGTGCCGATCGAATATATTCTAGATTCTTGTGGTCCGTCCATAACAGAAAAGGAACCGCTGCCCCCTCCAACCTGTGACGCCACTCGCCCAGAGCCATTCGAACAACCAACAACTCTCGATCACCGCTCTGTGGAAGACAAACAGTGGAAAAAAAACACATGGGTGCAACTTGTTATCTAGAGGGGATACCTGGGAGAGCACGGCACCCACACCAAACTCTGACGCATCCACCTCCACCACAAATTGTCGAGAGGCCTCGGGGGTCACCAAAATAGGAGCAGAGGTGAACCTGCGCTCATCTTATTCATCTTGTTCATCAAACTACGCCTGCGCGGCTGTAGACCAGTTCAAATTTATTTTGGTGGAGGTCAATGCGGTCAAAGGGGCCGCCACCTGCCCAAAGTTCCTAATGAACTGCCGGTAAAAATTGGCGAAGCCCAGGAACCGCTGTAACACCTTTCGGGAGTCAGGTGGCGGCCAATCGGTGACGGCTCTTATCTTGGCAGGACCCATGGAAATCCCCTCTACCGAAATGATGTGTCCCAAGAACGAAACAGAATGGGTGTGGAACTCGCACTTCTCCGCCTTCACAAATAGCTGATTCTCTAACAGCAATTGAAGCACCTTTCTAACGTGATGGACATGTTCCTGAAAGGACGAAGAAACAATTAAGATATCGTCCAAATAGACAAAGACAAATCTGTCTAGCATTTCCCTTAACACATCGTTGACAAGTGCTTGGAAGACCGCTGGGGCGTTGGAAAGCCCGAAGGGAAGAACGCAATATTGGAGAGACTGCTCGGGACCTGCTGAACACCGCTCGCAGATCATGGTAACAGGAAGGAACTCGAGACAGATCCATCTCCTCATCCTGCAAAGAAACAGAAACAGACACTGGAGACGAAGCAGAGACAAGACAATGACAATGACAGAACAGACTCCAAGCATTTACAGAATTGTCTGCCCAGTCAATGAACGGTCCGTGGTGAATGAGCCAAGGATGACCAAAAACAACAGGCGCAGACGGCGACTTGCAAACTAAAAACTGGAGCTCCTCCTAGTGGTTATCGGAGGATCAGTGATTGTAGATATCCTCATGAGAGGACGGCCATCGAGCCCGTGGGCGATGATAGGGAATGGCAGAGGTTGAATAGGAATCCCCTGAGCGCTTGCCCACTACTGATCCAGGAAGTTTCCCTCTACTCCAGAGTCAATGAGGGCTGAAGCCTTAAAAGAAGCATGTTTAATGGAAATTGTGACTGATAAGATAGTACGGGAACCAGACGTGGAAGAAAATGCCGTACCACTCAAACTTATCCTTTGTGACTGACGGTTAGATTTGGCAGGGCAGGTCTGTGCTAAGTGTCCTTGTGTACCGCAGTACAGAAACAGACCCCCCAGCAGGCGGCGCTGCTTCTCCTTAGTAGTCAGATACAAGCAGTCCACTTGCATGGGCTCACATTCCTGAGTGAGCGGGACAGAAGGGATGGGCGTGGAAAATTCAGGATGCATCCGAACGCGACGCCACAGCTCTGCTCTGGAATCTAAACGGAGGGCAAGACTGATTAATTCGTCCAGATGGTCCGGAACCACACGAGCTTAGATTTCGTCCTTGAGGCCGTCGTTGAGCCCCTCTAAGAAACGCGCAATGAGCGCCTCAGCATTCCACCCAGATGTAGCGGCCAGAGTCCGAAACTCAACGGAGTAGTCAGCTGCCGAGGGTCTGCCCTGTTGCAGAGATGCTAATAAATGGGACGACTTTTTGCCAAACACAGAATGATCAAAAGTCTTAATCATCTCATCTTTAAAGCTTGAAAAATCAGAATAGCACCTGTCCCGTGACTCCCATACAGTGGTACCCCAGTCACGCGCTCTGCCAGTGAGCAACGAGATGACAAAGGCCACTTTGGCGGCTTTGGATGCATAGGTTCTTGACTGAAGAGAAAAAACAAGTTCACATTGGATAAGAAATGGTCTGCAACTAGTGGGCTCACCGGCATACGTGGGCGGGTTATTAATTCGGGGCTCCGCCTAAACGGGAGATGGATCGGTTGTCAGAGGTGAAGAGGCACCTCCAGAGAAACGGTCGAAGTGCTCCGTCATTGCGGCAAATTGAGCGGACAAAGCATCGACTGCATGATTAGTGGATGATAACTCCTGTGTTTGATGGCCCAGCAAAGCCCCTTGATGTTCCAGGGCGACCTGCAGCGCGGATCCATCCACTGGGTCCATAGTTGGTTCGTGTGTGGTGTCAGGAGAGCAGAAAAGGACCCAAAAGCTGATGAGGCTGAAATCAGATTTATTGGGCCGGAGCACTGGCAAAAAATCGAAAGCAAACACAGTCAATTGATGAAAAATAAATACCACAGTCCAAAAAGGCAAATAATCCAAACCCTGTTGGGAAAAAAGCGCTCAGCCTCTGCTCGCGCTAATAAAAAATAAGAAACAAAAACAAAACCCGCAATCAGAAGAGTAGTCGTACAAGCGAGGGGTCGAATCAGGTGCAAACAGTAATGAGAGGGAAATCCGAATCAGTATCCACAGCCGAAGCACAAGGTCAGTTCCAGTGAAAAAACTCCAGGCAGATGAGAGCTAGAAAATAAGCAGACGTTACACAAACTGGACAGAGCGAGAATGTAGCTCATGAATGGATCGCAACCAACAGACCAGCGATCCGTGTAGACAAAACACATGAACAAAGAATAGGACAGAATGGCTAGAAGAAATAGGAAAAACGAATTCGAGCAAAAGAGAAAACAGGTGCGGAGAGCAGACCGAGCGCTGATTGCAAAGAGCAAAAACCTTACAGGAAACCAGATGGATCATACCCGAGACCTGATAAGTGCTTCTATTGCATCATTGATAGGCGACAATAAACGGGGACGGTTCATTATTTAAATCTGGTATTTCTTCGAATTTACTAATCCTACAGAACTTTTGAGATAATGTAAGTACACAACTGCATGAAATATAGAATACTGTCCAAGTGGTTTTTGGATACTTTATTAAAAAAATCTTACATATTGTGCCTTTAATTTAGGGCAAAAAAATTTCCAAAAGTGGTTTTATGTGACCATTTTCAACCCTAGTATTTGTATGTAGAATGAAATAATCTGTGTTGAACAATAATTTTGAGCTCTGCTCTGATTGGCTGTTTTACAGTGCAGCTCAATGTTGAGCTCCACTCTGATTGGCTGTTTAACAGTGCTAGCTAATTTAAGTAGCTCATAGCAGAAAAGAAACAGAGGGAAGAAAAATATAGATTTCAGTACTTTCTCTCGCAGCTTAGGTAATTTTACTGTATATAAAAAGCAGGCATCAGGAGCCACTATTAATTTGCACATTCCGTTTTAGTTACTTCATGATTGCACACTAATGAGGGTCTGTACTTACTACACATTTTACAAGATCAGTTGCTTGTCAGTGGTGCTCATCTCTAGATGAGTCATCTCTAATTACAGTACTCTGTTTATGTGTTAGTGAGGTAACCATGTCCCACAATTAAGACCCACAGTCTTAATTTTTTTGGATGGAGTTTGTGTCTTGTAAACTTTTGCAACTTTGCTTCATTTTCAACTTTGAGAGAAACTCAGTTAACCTATCCAAAACAAAATCCTCAGACAAAGTAGTCTTCTGATCTTTGTTTATCTGTGGAGGAAATCCCGGTGGAAAACACTCTTTTGCAGGAGAAAAATGCTCTATAAAGTCGTCTCAAGTTGGTCTTCCGTAAGGGACTGACAGAAAACCTGAGATCCATTTTTACTTCTGTGCAACATAAACTTGTTTATTCTCTTTAAACTCCCCATGAGCGTTATCTGCTTCTTGCCATTGACAAAAATGAACGCTCATTTCATTTTCCATTTTTGTGGGGAATATATACCAGCAGGCTCAGGTTGGAGCGCTAATTTGGATTAGCATTTCAATGGGACTCGTAAAATCCTAATTGATTGTGTTTTGTGTGCCGTAAACAACAGTACAAACGACTAGGAAGACAAAAGGCTTGATGTTCAAATGGATGTTCTGCTATAAAAAGAAGATAAAATCAGAACAAAGAAAGATACAAATCCGGAGGATGAAAGATAAGAGCATGTGCAAAAGAAACACGCTTTTCTCAAGACTGAGCTCTAAACCTAAACATGCTCACTGGAGATGTTCTCAAACATGTTTCCCAGCTCTGATCTACTGGAACGGCTTGAGTTATAACTTCTTTTAGTTGTTCAGTGTGGTAAAACAGTGTCAGCATGGAATGTTAATATATGCTATGGGACTGAATGGTTTTACTGAAATTATAGGATATGAAATTAATGTTTTTTTCAGTTATTCCTATATGGAGCACAAAAAAAGTGTCTCTAAACTGTGAAAATCAGTGGGGTCCAAATTTAGTTTGAGATCACTTTCATTGTATGAACAAAAGGAAGTCGTAAGGGTTTGTAATGACATGATGGTGAGTAAATAATAACAAAAGTCAACAGTTCATGAGGCTTGTGTTATGTATGAAAACATTTATAATGTCCTTGCAGAAAATCAAATTTGTAGGCATTTTCTTCCATCCTAAAATGCAGCAAATTCATAATACAGGTAAAGTATAGCTCACAGAGAGGTCACTTGAACTTGGATGTTTTCACCCTTACATGAAACTACCAAATGTACGGATTCCTATTAAAATGGCTGGATTTCTCCCTATAACGTTTCATCGAGCAACAGTAAATGTTGACCCTACCAGTGTGGCCTGAATGTGTTTGAATGGTGCAGTAATAAATTGTCCATCTTTTTGACAGTATACTGTGTGGACAGCGCTGTGGGTGGCCTGGAATGTCTTTATCATCTGCTTCTACCTGGATGTTGGCGGTCTATCAAAGGTAAGAGAGATTCCCACCTAAGGTTACACATGGGTCAGTTGTCTGTGTTTACGAGGACGAGGCATTTTAATGACCCTTTTTTACAGCTAAATGGGGCCATTTATGATGTTTTAACAGACTGTCCAAAACTTTATTTAGAAGAGCCAGAGCTTTGCATCGAACACACCAGAAACTGGCACATAAAACAACAGGACGTTTTTTGTAGAGGAAATTAATTCAGATGAAAGTAGAAGTTATAGCAGTAGTTGTGTTATCACCAACCTATCCCATGATGCACTTCTGTCTACATGTGCTGACAGGTCATTGACTTAAACACTCAGCCCCTAGTGTGTTAGCACAGTGAGAAACAAGCTCGCTGTATAATTTACACATTCTCCTCTCTCTGTGTGTGCTTGTTTATGACTCCTGCTTGGCCAGTTTCCTGGACTCAGATTTCTTGTTCCCACAATGAAAAGCTCTTATCCGCTTGTGGAGTGAGATTGTTCAGAACATTTTAAAGTCTGCATGTAGATGCACGAGGAGTAAATCTGGTACATGCATAATAAGCTGCTCTTTCAAAATAAACCTTTTTCGCAATTGTTGCAGCTGCATTGGAAAAATGGCCCTTTTTATCCCAGGACAAAGGAAATATTTGTCCAAAAATCATACAGAATTCATACTTTATCAAGCGGAACATGTTCCTGGATCAACATACACGAGTACTGGAGTAAAGTTAGGACTGATTTTGGGGTCTGAACATAATTTAATTTCCCTCTAATTTGAAGAAACGCTTGTGGTTGGGAACATAGTTAGGATGCTGTTTTGTTTGACAGGAATGTTGGTCCATGTCTAACAAAACAGGCTAATTGCATCCTCTTCAGTCGCTAGAGTGTGTAAGAATGTACTTGCTTTGAGGATATTTCTTTCGTTTTTGCTTCAAAATCCAGAGTTTACATCAATACAAAATTCTTAATCCAACAAAGATGCATTAATTGAATCAAAAATGATCATAAAGACATTTACAATAGATTTCTGTTTCAAATAACTGCTCTTATTATCATTTATAATGAATTGAATTAATTAAAAGAAAATGATTTCTAAAGGATCATACAGCACCAAACATTGGAGTAATAATGCTGAAAATACAGCTTTGCATTACAGAAATAAATTACATATTAAAACATATTCATATAGACTTCTAGCCTGGCTTCCGCGACTATAAAGCTCATTGGAGCTTTAGTCTGGCAAAGCTACCTTAATGCCCGGCTTCTGGGAGGCGGGCTTAACCTGCGTCCATCAGATGCCTCTGTATACTACTGGACAAATCTACAACCAATCAGACC
>JAUMHQ010000089.1:4216591-4226970 GCA_032361165.1 Enteromius paludinosus | reverse complement strand
CTAAGCTACATACCTGCTATGTACATATCAGAGAACAATTTAAAATATTCTCTCAATGCATTCTATGGCACCTTTAAGTATTAAATAGTCCACAGTTTTCGTAACATGCTTCAGCCATGCATTTCTAAAGTTTATAATGGGTTTACAAACAGTTCTCAAAATTGACTTGACACGGCTATAGTTGAGACACTTTACATCGCCAAGCTGCCAATGAATGGAAAATATGCGGAAGAATATTTAATGCTTTCATCCACCGACTTCACCTCAGATACTTCTCCTTTAAATATGTATTTTAAGTATCTAAGGGAGATGATTGTTGACTTGTGTTTGTGGGTAAGTTAGAATTTGTAGGCTAAAGCACTTTTTCTTTTCTCATGCTCCATTGCCATTGGACGGACATGTCTATGTGTGTGTGTTTGTGTGTGTGTAAGCAGCCCAGTGGGTCTATCTATCATGCAAAGCTGTGTGTGGTTCATTTACACGCTCATTTGAAGTGGAGGATTTAATTTCTCCACTGCTCTTCCTCGCCTCTGAAGTTTCCCTCTCTCTTTCTCTCTCTCTCTCTCTCTCTCTACAGGTGATTTGAATAATAATGTGTCAGGCTTCATTTTTATCCATGGATTCTTCTTCTGCCTTGTCCGCCCTTCCTTCTCGTCTCCCTCGCTCTTTCTGTCTGTTTTAAATGACTTGCATCCATAATTAGTTTGTAGTCGCAGTCTCACTGTTATCGCTGGCTCATTAAAAGCAGCAGCAGCCACTTCGCTGCGGTGTGAATCTAATCTAATCACAGCGGACAGACCGGCCCTTCTGCCAGCTCTAGGGACGCGTGGGCTCTTGAGTACTGATCTAAGCCCGGATCCTCTCTCAGACCTGCCTTTACCAAAAGAAAACGCAAACCTGGCTGCACATCAGAGCAGGAACAGTAGAGAGAGATTGTGTGTGTGGGTCCTCTAGTGTCTGGTTGGTTATCAGTGCTGAGCAGATTCCTGTGCAGGCTTTTTAGGAAAGTGGGTCAAAATAGAGCTGAATGTTAGCATGAGCATTTCCTCAATGTATGTGCCTTACATTATGCAATTGAGAGAGAGACAGGTAAAAGCAGAGGAGAGAGAGACACACACATGCCGTACACAGTCAACAATAATTTTTTATGTGAACTTGAGTCGTTTGATTTGCGTGAGATCTATGATCTATCTATCACGATTTAAACTCATCCTATACACTGTTCTCTTAATATGTGTTCCCTCTCCTAAAATGTTATCAAATATTTAATATAGGCTGTTCTGCACTTATATAGAGAGTGCTCTCAGATCTACATACATTGAGACATGCACTCAACTTCTCTCACTTGACTGAGGTATTTTCACAGTATTGTGACTGCTATTCATTCCACCCACCTCTCTTTTTGAAAATGCATTGCACCCTGGTGACTAACTTCTTCTGGACAGTTGTACTACAGTCCTCCACCTCCTCTCCATTCAGATTTATTTGTTTATAAGGCAGGTTCTCCACCACAGAAACAGTCTGCATATGAAAAGAAATCTTTCAGCCAGTATAGTTAGTCATAAGTGTGTGTTTGACTCTTTAAACCTTACTTAAAGGAGCAGTAAAAATTACAAATCTGACATCAGTGTCTCACCCTCATGTTGTTTTAAACCCATAAAACTTTAAAGATCTGATTGAGCTTCAAGGTTTATCTGTGATTCACTGTATGTATGCAAGTCAAGCATTGCTCATTTTTAATGGAAGCATGGTAACCTCTCAGGTTACATTAAAATACTTTTAACTTGTGTAGCATTATTGGTGTGCATCTTAAGACAAAACGAAGGCACTGACATGTTTTGAAACAGCTCAGATTTATATTTTAGTCTAGGACTAGGCTTAATCTTTGTCTGTGAAACTGGGAGTAAGTGTTTCTTAATTTTTTTAGATATCTTTATTTGGGTTTCAAATATTAACCAAGATTGGAAAAGCATGAAAATGCTGACAGAATGTAATTTATGGGTGAACCAGTCCTTTCAACAAGTCTTGAAGTATGTGTGAAGTTGTCCATGTACTTACGTTAATAGGAACAACTTCCGCCTTCCCAGCATTCCTCACATAGCAGCTCCGCTCATGGTCTCTGGAGCTCCACGGATCCTGCAGACACTAATGACACATTATGAGCTCAAAGCCTGTCGTTTGTGATAAACAAACCAGCCCTGCTATTTTCCGGCCTGCTGTATGTTTAATGTGCGTAAACATGTAGGTGAAATTGCTCTTGAGATTGCCATCTGTTGTGGTTTTATGGATCGACTGAAAGCTTTGTTTGTGCTTTCACAGCTAAAACAAATGTTCTCTTACAGCAGATCCCAATTCACCTACTTTGCAAGCATGCACTAAAATGTGTGCCTTTGTTAAGTGAGCCATCTTGAGTCTGGCTAATTCCTTTCTTCTTTCTTCATAATCTCATTTCTTTCCAAATGCCTTTGTATGGACAATTGGGTTCAAAACAGAAAGTAAGTAATGTGAGATCAGAATGAATAAAGGTGGATACAAGATAGCAGTTGCAATTTATGAGTCAAGCATCTCTTGAACTCACAAAGCTCATAGTGTAATGCGTAATTCAAAATTCCCAGCAGAAATTATACACGATATGGGCAGATTTGACTCTATTTTTAACATGCTGTACTTTGGGGCTCATTCTAATCTTATATTCTTATTTATATTTAAAATAGGTGGGATTGGAATTGGGAGGCAGGGACGGTCTCTCCTTCTCTTTTTGCTCTATATAAGTTAGGAATGAGTGTGTGTGTGTCTGTATTCTTAGTGGGAAGTTTGTCACACCAGGCTGAATGAGGCCAGACATCTGATAATGAAAATCACTCATTCAGAAACCTGTTATTCGTTCCTCTGTCGCTCTGTGTATGTGTGTGTGTGTGTGTGTGTGTGTGTGAGAGAGAGAATGAAATCAAATAGAGTTCATATATACAGAGAAAAATGTCATGCACATTCATTTTTGTCAAACTTAATAATTGTCTGATTTGTTTAATGTGAAGTGTCATCGTCGATATTCCAGCTTTAATGTTTACATTATTCACATTTCTGTCATGTATTATGTCCGTTAGTGGTTTTTACATAGCTATTATCATTTCATGTTTCATTTGTTCTCTTCATGGCTCATTTTCCTGTTTCATTTCTTTCATCCTTTAATTTCATCTTTTGTTTGGTTTTCAGTTGATTTTATTGGTGGATTTGACCCATTCCCACTCTACCATGTCAATGAGAAACCATCTCATCTTCAGTTAAAGCCAGTGCATCAGTAAGTACCTGTGTGTGTGTGTGGGTTTATGTGGTTTATGAGGACACAAATGTGTATAATGACATGGGTATGACATAGGCATTAAAATATGTAGGTGTTTTATGAGGACATTTTCAGTGTCCCTGTAATTCCAAAGGCTTTAAAAACATACTAAATTGTGTTTTTTTGAAAATCTAAAAATGCACACAGTTTCCTGTAAGGGGTAGGTTTAGGTGTAGGGTCAGTGTAGGACAATAACACATACAGTCTGTACAGTATAAAAACCATTACGCCCATGGAGATTCCCTGTAAATCACAAAAACCAACATGTGTGTGTGTGTGTGTGTGTGTATCACACGTGAGCAAAATCTAACAAAACCTCCTATTGAAGACATTCGAAGTTGTCATCAGTTTGAAAATTGTTTCAGAAATAATGTAAAATGTGTAAGGAATAGTTGACGATGGGCTGTTGAGTTATTCATTCATCGGTTGTTTTTATCCTGTTGTTTGCTATTTATTTGCTCGGTCTGTGTTGTGTGTTTGGTTACTGTTTTAGGTTTTAAAGGACCTTTGAAATAACTGAAGTCAAATCAAGACCCGTCTGAAACTACTTAAGCCATGCGTTTCCCTCATTGCACACCCCAGAACATTCGTCAGCGAATCAGATTCAAGCGTTCGAAAGCATACAATTCTTATAAATTAAAATAATTATAGTAATTGTTGTGAGTTTTTTTAATTAGTAGGTTTAATTTACAGCTGTTATAAAGCCAATTTAGGCGTCTATTGCACATCCCTGTTTAAAAGTAAAATGTGTGTGTGAATCCAATCAAACACACTCTGTGTGTGCGAGTTGAGTAAAATAGATCCTCTTACACTTGTCCCTGCTTGCCCCTTATCTGAGGCATTAATTAAAGTTAGTTTTCTTTTAATTAGTGTAAGTTCTTAATTAGTCCATTCATTAAGCATTCTGATCTCGTCCAGTGAGGGATTAGTCAAACAGTGGGAAGCTCAATCGAACAGTAAAGGAGCTTTTATATCAGCTTGGACAGCTTTGGATTCGTATTTGTTAATCTCTCTTGTTCAACATGGAAAAAGCGCCAGTGTGTTGATGTGCTTCCACTTGTGTTTCATTTTTAACATGAGAGCCATGCCAGCACTTTTATTGTTTATGTATAGCAGAACCTTTTTAAGGTCAGATCCCATTTTAGCGGCTGGCAGCAGGAAGCGGAGCAAAGTTTGGCCAACTTTCCTCGCTTTTATCATTAGTTATGTGCCTGCTAGACTATTAGCATCTTTTCGAGAATAATAGTCTGTGACTGGATGAGCCAGACTGCTGTTTATGGACGTATAAATGTGTTTGGCCGTGTATTTACACGAACATTTTTGTTCAGAATAACTCGTATTTAGTTTCAATTATACATTAACAGTCTGAGGAAGCTGTTTTCATTTGAGACATTGTGTTCTGTTATTGCACTGAAAATTATTAAGGAAGCGTATTATATTAGTAAATATATATATTTTTTAAAAACCTTAAAGCAAACCAGCTAGCTAGCTAAGATGGATCGTATCATTAAAACAGTTGCAAATGACTCATCCCATGAATCATTGTGAATAAGGATTTCCCAAACTGGGCTTGATGAGTTAATAAAAAAGCTAATAATCACATAAATGGCAGCATTTCAAGCTCAAGGGTTTTAACGTTTGAAAGTGAAAAAATATATAATGAAATAATTACTGTTAGTGTTTTTCATAAAGTGTGAAGTGTTAGTTGGCTCTTATAAAGACTGAACCCACGTGTGAACACTTGAAAGGTTTCCATTAGCAGTCGAGTTTAATCGGCAATTGCAGTATATGACAGAATAAGCATAAAAAAGTCGCATAGCCGTACATTTCAATGCGTAAAAGTACATATAAATACATTTAAGGTAAAGCAATCAGAATAATAATTTGACCGTCGGCTGATATCAGAGAACTGTGAACATGCAAATGTTAGCTAAATGCTTGAAATATTAACTATGCATGGAAAAATGAACACAAGGATGCTAGGAAGACTCTGTAAATGTCTAAAGAAGAACAATTAATAATGTAAAACTAGATTAATTTGTATGATTACAGTTTCATTGTGAATCACAGTTATTTAAAAGCACAATGATTTCAACAAACAATCAGCCATATAGCAGTAAATGGAAACTGAAAACAAAAAGCCTTATTAAATATATCAGTAAAAATGTTAATATTTTAAAATATTGTCTTATTTGAACAGTTTTATCTTTTTCTAAAGCGTTTTACACACAGCTCCATTGTTCAGGGGAAAGACTTTTGGTTATTTTTTTGTCACAGTGTCACAGCTCAGGATAGTCACTACAGAAATCTTTAAGACTTCAACCAGTCAGTGTCAGGATGTCATTTTCCCACGGCTCCAGAGGTATTAGTCACGTGGCAGTTATGGCCCTCAAGCAGAGACAGCAACACGCAGGTCACATGCTTCCAAGAGGCCATTCGAGCAGCTGCCATTGATATTAATGCGACTGCTCGAGGTGTTATAGACCTACTTGTGTTTTACACCAGAGAAGAAAGTTCTGATAGAGTGGCAGGCCTGAGAACCATAAATCCCTCTGTAAATGTTTTTATGACTGCTACCTGCTTCTGTGTACCCTCGATCTTACAGTAGGAGTTTTATCTTGGTTTTGATGTGGGAAATTTGGATCAGTGGAGTGGTTCCTCTGAGACCGGTCCTGGCCTCATTTCAATAAGCCTTAAATTATGTAGACTCTGTAATGAGTGTGTGCAGAAGAAGCCTTTGCAATATGTGCACATGGAGGTGCTAAACGCATTATATTTGCCCCAGAGACATTTTTCATGACAGTTCAATCAGACTAGTTGCAAATGAGCAAAGTACTTGTCCTGTCTCTAGATACGCAACCGTTTCAGCATTGCAGGGAGTTTAATAAATCACCCAGCAGGTGTGTGTGTGTGTGTGTGTGCATTCACAAGTAAATTTGAACTTTTAGTACTGTAATTAGAGGTTGATTGAAAGTGGATTTTGCTAATATCAATATTTCAGAAAAAGTAGGCCAGTAAACCAATTAATGATTGTCAAAAATATGACAATACCTTCAATTTTATTACGCATTTAACAAATAATCCTTTATTGATTCAAATGAAAATCATTCAAATTAAACATTTAGTTACACTACTGTGCTGAGGATCAGGGGTGGTAAGAGCAAGGCAGCATTTATTTGATCACAAATACAGTAAAACAGTAATATTGTGAAATATTGTTACTATTTATCCTTTTTTCTTGTTATTAAAATCTTAACTTTCAGCAGTCATTAATACACTGATATCAATGTGAAATACTAGAAACTGTTTATTTCTTTGTTTTATGATGGTAAGGTGTAGTATTTTAGTACTGTCAAATGATTAAATGAACACACAGTCTATAGTGTATATTTTTTTAGAAAATATTTACATCTATTAATATTTATATATTCATATTCATCATTTATATTCTATTAACATATATTTAATATCTCAACATAGATTTTTTCAAATAAACACATGCATTTATATTTCTAAAAACAGAATAAATACACACAGTACACACATATATTATGTAAATGCTATTAATCACATTAATGAGAGCGCTAAATGTTTTGTAATACTTTTATGGTCCCCTTCAATCCATTCAATGCATCCTTGCTGAAATAAAATATGTGTTTATTTAATTACATCTTTTTGATCTTATTGGACTCAGGCATTTGAAAGGTAGTTTATATGTTTTAACTGAACCAAAGAGTAACATTTATATAATAACATTAAATACACAAAATTGATCATAGAACACTTCAAATAACAACCATCAGCAGCAGAAAGCCACCATCAGTGCCCAAATGATATATCTGATATATTGGTTGACTCTAATAACATTTATTTTTGTCTTTTTGTCTTTTCCAGGTCTTCGTAAATGAAAGTATGTCGTGAAGAAGAAGAGGCGCTGTGCCTATTCCTCCTCTCTGCTCCTCAGCTCGTGCCTCTTCTTTGTTTAAAACGCTTCCTAATTGCCCTAAGTCAGCCCTTTCTGGAGTCCTGGAGAATCGGCTCTTGATTCCCAGCTCTGGACAGAGCACGCTCTGGCACATTGTTCCAGCTGCCTCATTTAGAGACTCTTACAAGTGGCTGTAAAACATATCTAAACCGAAAGGTCCAGTATTTTGTTGGTGTGGTCAGTTATTCAAGGAGTTCCAGCTCTGTTTGTATGTGTGGAGGAGGGTCATTGTATGCTCTTTACCTTCACACAGGGTTTGCACAGTAAAAGCGAGCAGGGAGCCGAGAGGAGGAAAACGGGTGCGGCCCAAAAAAAAAAGACAAAGAAAGCTGACCTCCTGTGGCAGTCAAAAATAGAAGCAAAGGAAGTGTAAAACATGCATACAAGAAACAATTAGAGCTTTTCTGAGTTGTTTTATGTCATAGTATTATGTACAATTCTGATAATTCACTGTAAAATTCTGTTTTAGTCTTTTGTTTTGTTTGTTTTAAGATTTGATTTATATGCAGTGAACCCCAAATCACTGTATTTAGTCACATTTAAATCACACTAAACAATGTATTATAGTCGTTATATTACATCCTCCTGATTTGTTTTCAGATGCTTATTAAAGTGCCCCCATTATGAGTAATAAAAGGTTCATATGTTAGTTTTGGGAGTCCCCAACATGCACGCAGGGTCTAAAAACACTTTCGTTGTCTTGTAATATACAATTATTTTGACCTTACTTGCTCAACGACTCCCAAATGATTCATTTTTCCTAACCTGTCCTATGTATGACGCTACTCTTCAGTGATTGCACAGATTGGTCTTATTTTGATCTCATCATGCCTGAAAAAGCAGCGTTTGTGAGCTGATTTGTGTACAGCGTTAACAGGGATTTTAACACTCCTAAAGTGGTGAAGAACGAAGTTGCATTTTCATTCAGACCACTGAGAAAAAACCAAGTAGTTTTTGGTTTTATGCTAATGTTTCATATTGACCTCAAAATCCAGCGACTTGAGATTCGTTTTAAAAACGACTCGTTTGAATGAGTCGACTCTTTCTTTTGAGGGACAATAACTTCATACACGGTGCATTTTCAGATTTTTGATAAATAACACTTCATAAAAGGTCGTTTTCAAAAATCCATAAAAGGGGCACTTTAAATTATTTGCATCGAATGCAATGAAGTTTGTGCGCTTTAAGTGTGACTTGAGTGTTTTGGGGTTACTGTGCATGCTGTCAGTATTTTTAATGTGTTTGCATCAGCCTTTAGATCGAACAGAAACTAGTTTGGGCTTCCTCTGGTAGTCAGTCAGTACTGGCAGTATAATTACTACATAACCTCATGCTGTTTTCATGATCTATATTATAACAGGACTGGCTGATGTTATGAAACAGAAAACGGTTCTTTCGTCTGAATGGTGCTTGTAATCAAATATTAGTTTGTGAACAAATCTTCAGCATGTCGTATGAATATGAGTAGCGGTTGAGTGGCTGTCAATGTCTTTCACTGTAGATGCAGAGCTACTGTAACTGTTTACTGGAAACATAAACCTCAAAGCACAAATGACTGACCTGACATGTATCGTAAGTGTGGATGAGAGGGACTTTTTGAGATGTGAAGGCCAAGGTCAGTATGTATTTTCTAACTTTCATAGTCGCATAGTTGCTTGTTATCCCAGGTGCTTCATATCATGAGACGTGTGTACTGTATTGTCAACATTTTGGGTTCTTGTGGCCTGGTGGTAAAGGAACTGGACATACTGTAGGAATAGCTCATCTGTTCCATTGCTAATGCAAAACGGAGAACTTTCGAAAAATGCTCAAGCTGCTCTTTTTCAGATCAAACAAAGCACTATAAAAGTTAAAAATAAAGATCCTTTGTTGGTATCTGTGGTTCCACGAAGAGTTTTTAACATCCATGGAACCTTTCTTTTACACAAAAGATTCTTAATAATGTTCTTTACTAAGAAATGTAAAAATAATTTGTTAAAGAACCGTTCCCTTCTGAAGTCAAGCAAGCGTTGTGCTTGTGTTGTTTAGAAAAGAGCAGCTTGAATGTTCTACAAAACATCATCTTTTTTGTTCCTCAGAAAGCAAATCAACAGTTTTGTATCAAGGAAATGATGTTGAATTTTAGGTGAACTGCTCCTTTAAATGTTGAAGTAAGGAAAAGTTTTAGCAGTTAACTAAATGGCATAATCTACCGTTTTCAGCTTAAGGACATTAGCTTACAGTTCTCTTGCTCGGTGTTCTGTTAGATTCTTACATTAGTCATGAATCTATCCTGCCCTCTAGTGTTCAGTGTCTTTCTGTACACACTATGGAGCAGGAAGACTGCATTTTGTACCACTCTGAAAATACTCGTGTACATTTGTAATTGTAGAGTTTAGCATATTCAGCATAGGCCAGCAATAGTAGTGTTATAAGGAGAAAAAGAATGATGTAGATTTATATCACACCTCTCCCCTCGTCTGTATGTGCCCTTCTCTTTTTACAGGTGTTTTTTGTAAGCACTTTTATATCTCTTTTCTGTGTTTGGTCTCTTCTCCGTGGTTCTTCATTGACTGCCTGTCCATCAACACATGTTTGCTGACCAGTGTGTAAATAGATGTTTGTTAATAAAAGTATCCTTTTCATCTATTGACTACACGTTTTTTTTTTTTGTGAGTGTTTGGATTGGTGCTTCTGTCTCTGTCTTTATTTTATTTCATTTTTTGAAGCTGACTGATTGTTGACCTTGTTGATCTGAGCACAAAACTCATTTTGCCATTATTCCATACAAAACTGATTCATTTTTGGGGGGTGGGTTGTACCCTCTGCAAGTAAAGTCTGTAGGTCAATAAGAGGTTTAATATGTAACAGAAGAAGAGCTTTGACAAAGATGTGCAATGCAAATTGTTTTATTAATGAAAATAGAAGTGCAATGTTAATAAACTAATAATAAAATAATACTATACAATATGGTTTCTTATAAAATGCCATCTGAAAATTAATTTTATATATATATATATATATATATATATATATATATATACACACACACTGTGTTTTTTTTAAAACATTTAC
>JAUMHQ010000089.1:4205963-4216491 GCA_032361165.1 Enteromius paludinosus | reverse complement strand
TAATTTTATATATATATATATATATATATATATATATATATATACACACACACTTTGGCATGACACAAAATCAACTCTGGTTTTGTCCAGAACTTACAAGCATGCAAAACATTTTAAAGTACTGTAGGGTCCAAAAGTCCACGTAAGAAATCTAGGATTTAAAATCTTAAAACCTAGAAAATAACAATGTATATTTTATTCATTTTATTTCATTCATATCTTGCTTTATTTAAGTCACTAATTAACATTTTTGTACATATGATCAGCTAAAGTACTGCTGTCATTAATGTATGGGAAAAACCAAATGACTGAAATCTATTTCAAGCAACAAACCATCCACTAAAACCAATATGCAAACGATTATTTTGAAACTTTTATTGCTATATATATATATATATATATAATTAGGATTTAAAATGTATTAAATTAGACTCTAGATGTGAAGTGAACTGTTGGACCCTATTTCAAACATTTGTTTGAAATGTATTTTTTCATTGAGTGCACAATTCTTGCTAATGACACTGTTGAGCAACAGTCTCTCGCTGTGTATGACCGTGTTTGCTCTTCATGACATGAATGCTCGCACACTCCCCCGGATGACTGCCCTGCATATGGGGCAGTGATGCAGACTGGCTGCGCAGTCGGTGCAGACGACCAGGTGACCGCAGGGGATGAAGACCATGGAGACCAGTTTGTCCATGCAGACCTTACAGGTCCTCTCTTCCTGAAGCTGTCTCAGCTGTTCCTCTGGACTCAGGTCTGATCGCACTGGAAAACACATACAAATGCACCAGTTAAGCCATTTCAGATCAGTCAGGGTCCCTTGAGATGACTGATAGCATGATCTGTTTCATCCCAGATGCTATAGATGGAGAGAAGATATACCCAAACACACACATACACACACACACACAAACACACTGAAAGCCTTGAATATGAACCTTTCTCCCTGTCTGAGACCTGCGTTCTTGATGTTCTCTGCCTCCCCACAGTCTCTGAGGGAATAAACCATTCACATGTTAGAGGAATGAATGGCAGACATTCTCAGATTAAAAGACAAGTTCACAAGTTTGTAGTATGTCATTATTTACTAATCCACAAGACGGATTCTTAGAGGGTTCTCACTCATCTACAAGAGCGAGGCCCAAGCGGATGGAAAAGAATGCAGGTTGTAGATTTTAATCACGTTGATGGCAAATTGAAAACATGTCACTCATGCAAAAAAAAGCAGTGAGGTGCAGAGCAACAAAATTGTCAAATACATTCATCAAGTTCTTGTTTATATGGAATAGCATTAAAATTATTGTAGTAGTGGAATGCAAAAAAATGTTGATGCAACTCTTAGGCTGTTTTTATTCTAAGCACTATAAAATGCCAAGGTCAGGATTTTTGCTGAATAACTAAAGTTGCTGTTTGTTTGTTTTTATCTAAATTGCATATCTTTAGAACACTTTAAATATAAGATATATTGAAAAAAAATCATAACCAGGCTGTTTTGGGTCACCACTGACTTCCATAGTAAGATTTCTCTCTAAGACATCCCTTTTATAGCTAATCATGTCACAGACCTGTCCTTTCTTGCTATTTTTCAACACTTTGTTGTCCGTGTGCCAACATTTTAGAGACCTGTATCAGCCTTGAAATAAGCTAATTTAGTTTAGTCTTGTTGTTGTAATTTCATTCAAATAATAAAAAAAGAATGAATATGTGCTTAAACAGCATGTAATAAAGTTCTTGTAATATGCTATTTTTATTTTTATTATTATTTTTTTTTTGCATGCTAGTTAATAGTGAGTATTGGACCTCAAACAAAATGTTTCCAGAAAGATGAAAGGATTGTTATTTTTGAATGTTCTATGAATTCATCTAATGTTAGATGAACACCCAACTTAAACATCTCACAAATGCCTGGTGTATAAATAATAATTCTTTTATTGTTTTGATAATGTTATTAAAGACATGATAATTGCTGTTTTTTTGCTATTATGTTGACAAGCGTGAACAGATTGTTTTTCTTTCCTCCTTTTGTGATGTAAAAAAGAAGGGCATGCGACATCAACAACACCTGACTGAATTTTAATTTTAGGATGGATAATCTGAAAAAAAATATCTCCTCCTTTATCTCGTCAGTGTAGCGCCATATATTTAATTTTTGACATGAATGAAAATGTAGCAGTGAGAGATAGAAGTACAGTGAAACAGCTTTTTAAAAAAAAGTACTGTAAAACTTAGTTTAAAAAATTGTATACAGTACATGACAGTGTAATGATTGTAAATCTATCCCTTGTTTTCCTCCACATTAAGATCAATGATCAATAGCATAATTTAAAATATGTAAGGTTATGTAACTGAGATGTGTTGCATACTGATAAAGGGTTTGGAAACACCTGGTCGGGGCTCCCCGGGCTGTCTTTCCTCCTCCTCGGCCTGCAGGACGTCAGTCACCAGGTCAGAGACTGAGGTGTAGTGTAAGCCGGTGAGCAGGTAGCGTGACTGCACCAGGCTCTCCACCAGCGAGTGCTGGAAACCCATCTGCAGCACCGCCTGCACCACAGGGGACAACATGGCTGCCGCCACTGAGTTCTGCCCACCCAGCACCTCTGCCAGCGGGACAGCACACAGGAACATGAGAGCATGCACTTCACTTGTGAGGGCCACATTTTCAGAAATATTCTTAGTGGAAGTAATCACTACTAAAACGGTTCATAAATGGGCCAGGTTTTAATTAAAGTTTCTAAATACTTTTCAGGTATAGTTCACCCAAAAATTTGCTTAAAGGGGTCATATAAGGTGATTTCAAGTTTTCCTTTCTCTTTGGAGCATTACAAGCTGTTAGATAAGATAGATCAAATCTCTGAAGTTGCAAAGACTATAGTTTCAAAAGCAAAGAGATATTCTTTATAAAAGTTATGACTTATCAACACCCCCCTAAAACGGCTCGTTTAAACACGCCCCCACATCTCACAGAGTGGGTTTATTTTTTGGGTTTACCACCCAAATATTTACGCAAAGAAAGAAGGCGGAGCTATTATTCTGGCTGTAGTGTTGCTGCAGGCGCCATGTTCTGGAGACGCTGTGTGTCGTTGCAAAAGTGAAACTACTTTGTTTATGCTTCCAAAAGAGGACATAACTAGAAATCAGTGGTTATGTTGAATTCACAACACTGGTTCCAGAACAGTTCAACACAAAGAGTGTGTTCAGCGCATTTACAGAGGACTGGATTTACAGCAGTCTGAGCTGTCTGTGCAAAGAGACTATTGGGCAATTCCAACTTTGCAAGGACAGTCTGGCGCTTCTGACTCACAACCTTTAAGTAAGTTCCAATTTCTTCTTAAAAGAACCTGCTACTTACTTTTCAAACATGGGTTTTGAGCAGTGAAGGGTAGTGCTTGTTGTATGTCATTTTTCTGATCATGAATGTAGACATGGTGTTATGTTTACGCAATCAGAGCACACCTCGCTTTTTTAGAACGATGAGCTTCCTACAGATTGACAGGTTTCAGGAGGTGGGGCTTTTAGGGAAAGGAATAATGTACAGTATGTGGAAAATACACAAAATAAGGCTCTTTTTAGCAACATCATATGAGCCCTTTAATATTTACACACCCTCAGGCTATCCAAGATGTATATAAATTCGGAACAAAACAGTTTTCGAGGAAATGTTTCCATACATCACTTGCTCACCATTAGGTCCTATGCTGTAAATGGGTGCCTTCAGAATGACAGTCTATGAACAGCTTTTTTTATTGCAGAAAACAATACAAACATGTAGCTTTTCACTTAACAAGACATTAATGGATGGACTGGAGTCATGTGGATTTAATTGTGGAACAATGTGATGTTTTTATTCACTGCAGAGCATCCATTGATGAGCAAGTGATGTAAAGCTACGTTTCTCAAAATCTGGTCCCATGAAGAAACAAACTTATCTGTAACTTGGATGGCCTCAGAGTGAGTACATTTTTAGCAAATGTTCATTTCTGGGTGAAATTTTCCTTTAAGTGCACGGAAATGTGCTTAATTTAGAAACGACAAAGTCTTTTCTATGTCCTCACAAGTAGAAGTATAAAAAGAGCTTGTATGTGTATGATGTGACATTTATTCAAGTGATTTATGCAAATAATCAGTTCAGGTATTTTTGTTCAACAGCAGCACACATTAATTTAAGACTGCATCACAAAAGACAGTTAGAGTAACACTGATCATCATCATTGTTAGTTTGTGAGGAAAGAGAAGAAGAGAAGATCCTTTGCCTGGGTGAAAAATAAGTTGTGAGAGCTGGAATAATAATAAAAATAACAACTACTGAGGAACATAAAATGCAAGGCAGCACAAAATGCAACCTGATATTTCCTGCTTATTACACAGCTCCTTGCCACACAAATACAATAAGAAAATACTGATTTGAATTTTTTTTATTGTTTTAGATACAGAACAACTATGTAGGAATCGGATTTCCATGTCATAGACAATGGCTATTATTCTGAAAAATGTTTTTAGTGCAGAATGCTGTGAGTGACCAATCAGAATCAAGCCATGTATTAGAAAGCCATGTAATAAGCACACACAAGAGTCTGTTTATCCATACAACACAAGCACTACCTACAAAAATGGAACATTTTACAGGACATTCAAATCGCAGGAAATATGTAAAGTCAGGGGTTTTCAAATAGGGGCAACAGGGGAGTGCTAACGGGTCCTTGGAAGATATACTAACAGACGTTAGAAACAAATCTGTATACTATGTATCGTAACATATGTACGAACTGCCGTGAGATCAGGTTGTCATATCTCACAATTCTGACTTTATGACTCCCAGCTGCAAGTTTGAATCATGCAATTCAGAGAAAAAAAGTCAGAATTGTGAGATAAAACGTCGCAATAACCTTTTTTTTTATTATTCAGTCACAGAAACGGGCTTCCATAATATCTAATTTTGTGGAAAATAAATAATTAAAAATGATTGTTCTTTATTACCAGTTACATGGTTCTGTTTGGATTAAAGCTGCACAAATGCATTTAAAATTAATTGAAAATGCATTTATTTAATCTATTTTATGCTTTTGTACACAATATACATGGCTCTATAAATCAAAATCTAAAATATTTGTTTTTTATTTTGGTGAGGAGCCCCTTGCAGGGGGATCATCATTTTTGGAGTCCATATAGTTCTTATTTAAACATTTGAAAACCCCTGCACTGTTACATCTTTAAAACAGTTATTTTGAAATGACTAACCTGATGTAATGTTTCCTGCAGTTGATGACGGAGATCCACTCTTAAAAACAAAGAAAAACATTTACAATCTATAGCAGTCTTGCAAATATAGCTGTTAAATGAACTGTAAACTGATGGTTAGGTGTGTTATTATTACTTACCATGCTCTCATTCATGTTGAAGTAAGACTGTTGGACATTGCTCACATATTGCCGTCCTCTGGATTGAAGCAAATATTCACATCTTTGAAAAGACAGACAATATTATTAATGAGTACACATAAAAACACCACAACAACATAATTTTAATATGATTTATTCTAGATTTTCATGTACAAAATGTCTCTAGTATTCACTAATTATTCGTTATTAATTAATTGCGGTGGGATAAAACCTTCCTGTGTGCTGAAATTCTCTTCAAAGCATCTGTGTGTTGATGGTTTTATGACTTTGTATCCCCCTACTGTTAAGTTAGTGGAATTCACTGTTGTAAATATACTACAGACCTATTAAATCAAATATCGATTCTGACTTTTTTATTGAAATTGCGTGAAAAAAAGTCCACATTGTGAGATAAAGTCACAATTACACTGATTAACTGATTGATTGAACACTGGAATAAGTTTGGATAGGTGTACAAATCCTTTGTTGCTATTGTTGCAATTGGGCCTTTTCGCTAAATTTGTACACGCTAATCAAACATAGACCTACTCTTGGTCGTTAAGGGCTCTTGGGAAATAAACAGAAGTAATTCACCTTACAAATCAGTTTAGGCCTTCCTTTAGACAGATTTTGAGACATTTCAGGCTAAAAATACAGAAACAGAAACTCACTGAGGAAACCATTTGGCGTGTTCCTGCCAAGGGTCGTCTCCCGGTTCCCAATTTCTCAAACCACCATCGCAGAAGAAACACTTCACACTGTCACTATGGCCTAAGAAACGTACAATCATTACTATCTCCTAAAAAACAGAATATGTACCGGCAAAAATATGTTTTTCTGTAGAATTGCAAGTTTCCAAGTTCTAAACATAAGCACTATGCCTTTTTTAGAGCGCAAAGAGATAGATTTGTGCTAGAAATGCAGTAAAAAATGTTGAGTTTGGCAGTAAACAGGTATGTGTATGTGTATGTGTTTGTGCAATAAGCTTACCATCCTATTAATCAAACATTTATTTACTTAGACCTCTTTATTATTACACTCGTAAACCCTCATTTGGGGCTGGGCCCCTAAAATGAAAATTGTAGATTGTTCCTGGTTCTAAGTTATTTTTATAAAGTTCCAAAACAACAGTAAACTGTAAAACTGTTAAATATGTCAGTTAAAAAATTATTTAGATTTTTAAAGAATGTTTTTTTTTTATAAGTTAACATATTTGTATTTTTCTTTAATGAAAGCAATTTATATGCAATATTTGAATACATATCATCATCATAATAAGCTGCAGGCGTTGCTCGCGCGCTCTCTCGTTCATTCCGTTCTTTCACAGTGCGCGTGACTGCCGGCGCGTGACTGCGATTGCACATAACAGAAGCAAAAAAAGTTTCGCTTCCGCGCCGAGTACAAAGCAAACCATAAAATCTTAATTTCATTTAAAATGCTTTGATAACTTTTATCCACCTGTGTAGAAGAAGCCCGCCTGGGCGAGCGCGTCTGGCTGCACCGATGCTCCTGTGGGCCAGTTGCGATAAGTGGACAGTCTGCTGTCCTCCGACTCCATCTCTGGGTACACCGCCTGTCCAGACAACACCTGCTCGTCCACGGTCAGCCGCTGCAGCTGACTCAAGAGCTGCCCGTCCACAGAGTCCGAGCCCAGCGGAATATTGCCCACATCCCTGCCCAGCACCAAGCCGCATGCGGGGAAGTGCCTCTCATGCTCCCCGCGCGGAGTGTCTCCGTGAACCCAGTGCCTCAGGATCCCTTCGCAGTAGAAGCACTGCACCGTGTCACCGTAGCCCAGATAGTGAAACCCAGCCCGGGCCAGCTCCGCAGGGCTCACGGGCGCGTCTGTGGGCCAGGTTTGGAAAGTCTGGAGTCTCTCCTCCTCACTCCGCATCCCGTTCCGTGCGCTCCTCTGGCGCTCATGTCCACGATCTCCCCGCATCCTGCTCTCCTTCCATAGTGGACTGTTCAGGTGCGCTTCAGCCCCCCCTCCGTTGGCCATATCCCCTATTATTGCGAGGAACACCGTTCACTAAAGCGCGCACATTTCCAGAATAAGCAGTTGTTAAAATGATCTGCGCTGTGGCCAAGCCCTGAATAGCACTTATACAATAGACGCCTTTCATGCTGATTTTCTCTAACTTTCACATGAGCATACCTATCGCCTGTACATGTATATTTACATAATTCAAATATTTGTCACATATTTACTTTTATTTTAAATTATTAGCAATAATAATCACAACAAGCAATAACAAACCACATTTCAGGCTGTTTTTAAGTTAGGCCTAAATCTTTCACTCATCAAGTAATTAGTCAAGCACTGTTAATTAAAACTTAACGTATATTACTTAACAAGTTAATTTTTTTTTTTTACTTATTACAAGAAAACGAAAATTAATCATTAAAAAATATATATGTTTTGGGATAGTGTAAAAAGCTAAAACAGTAGGCCTATTTCAGGAAGCATTATTTATATTGTTGTTGTTAGATTTAATAGATAAATTATTTTTGATTCAGCCTACATCTCCCATAAACCTTTCACTCATCCAAGTAATCAGTCAAACACTGTTAATATAAACTACATTGCAACTTTTAAACATTGCAAAATATTGTTTACCTAAACAACAACAATAAATAATAATGTTAATAATTAGTAGTAGTAGTAGTAGTAGTAGTAGTAGTAGTTTCGTCGTCGTCATCAGTAGTAAAGACGGCATTTCCCATAATCCCCCACCGGAAGTCCGTCATATGTTGACGCCAAAAATAATGGCGGCTCAGTGAAACGCACAGGCTTCGCAATCGACTTCATTTTGATCTTTTAAGGCAAGTAATGCATAAACTTTCTACTGTTTTAATCACTGTAAACTTTAGCATTTTCATAATAACTCGAATTTACTCGTTATAGTGATTTTATTTGTTGAAGAGAGCAGGCCATTGCTGTGCACACTGCTGCGCTTTCAGTGTGAGTTAAACAACATGATTAAAACGCTAGCGCAAACTCTGCCAAAATACCATTACATATCCATTAAATATTCAGCAGCGGAATATTATTGCACATGTAACTGAACGTTAATGTTCTAGTTAACGTTACTGTGTTTAGCCGTGCAATGATTGCAATGTGACTAACATGTGACTACTTATTTTTTCTTAACAAACCCGAATGCATTTATTCTTCAATAAGTTTAGTTCTAATAATCTGTTATGTTGCACCGTTTGGGGGAAACAAAAATATCTTTAAAATGTAAGTGCGCAATGATGCGATTCGAACAATCCTGCATTTCCGCAGCCTTTGCGTAAACATCAACAATACCTGGCAGCAATCAAACCTTCTTTCTCCCTCTCTCCAGATGGCGGGTGACTCCTCAGATAAGAAGGACCTGGACACCGCGGGAAAGGAGCGGGAGTCTCGTAAGCGCAGTCGTTCTCGCTCCAGGGACCGGGATAGGAAAGGATCTCCTGGGAGAGAACGCAAACGGCACCGGTCCCGTGAACGAAAGCGCTCCCGCAGCAGATCCAAATCTCCTGACCGGTGTGTATATACTGTTGTAAGATGAGAAGGTTATATCCTTCACATATCATTGCTATAATGTAATTGTACTCTAACGCTTGAACTCTTCTTCTCTGTATACAGAGATCGTCGTCTAAAAGACAAAGAAAGAGACAGAGACAAGGACCGAGACAGGAGCCGCAAAGACAGAGAAAGAGACCGGGACAGACGGGACAAAGACCGGTCCAAGAAATCAAGGTTGGAATTAGGGTTGCGCGATTTGGTCATTTTTCATATCGTCATATCGCCAGCCTGTGAGATCGCCGATACACGATATTATCATGTATGGGTGGGTGCAAGAGAGAGGATCTCTGTACTTATCACAGGCTATTTGATGATTTTAAACCACGTGAGAGAGAGAGAGGGAGAAAGAGAGCGCGCCTGGAAGCACCAGTAACAGAAATACTATACCTTCAAACATATTTAAAACTCACATGTTAAATATAAAACTATTTAAAACCGCTAGTTCATATATTCGGATACAGCAGTCATACATCGTTATCATAGGGCCGTGCGTCCTACAAGTTTGCTGCATTCTCGCAGAAGTTATAAGTTTAAAAATCAGACACGGTGAAAATCAAAAGTAGATTTGTTTTCAGTTTTACACTAAATATTGGACTTAAACGAAGACGTTAAAGATGAAAGCATTTTCAGATAGCCGAAGTTTATTTTTTTGAAGTAAAGTTAAATTAAACGGATAGCTACAGAAGTCACAGCGCTCTGGAGCACTGTTTTAGACTGACAACTTATTAACTGCATTTTGAAAAATTACTATAACAATGATGAAGAAAAGCAACAATGTTTTTTAATTAATGTGCTGTAAAAGAAAAAGAAAACATAGCTGTTAAGGATGTTTAAAACATGTCTCTTTTAGCTCTAATTTGCGTGTATGTGCAAAAAAATTGTGATGCAAATCAATAATGGTAGCCCAATAATAATAGGCTGCTTAATAATAATAATAATAATTATTATTATTTATACATTAATATCCTAATATCGTCTTGACTATCGACAAAGACATCTGGTATCGTTGATAGCTCTGACTGTCGTCGATACATGATACTATCGTCTAGCGGCATAACCCTAGTTGGAATCATTCTTGCCTCAAAAATCTTTTTCCGGCATAACAGTACGGATGACCTGCTGCCTGAGCGTTAATGAGACTGTGAGATTTTGTTGTGATGTCAAAAAATCCTATCAAAAAACGTTTTGATAATGTTTTGTGATGTATTGAACATTATTGTTGCAAATTATACAGAATTAGTGTTTTAATTTTACACTTAAGGTAATATAATGTTATCACATTGATAATATAACAATCTTTAATGCACAAAATATGAAGCAAATAAAAAAAGATATTATAGTGGAGCAGGTTAAAAATAGAAGCATTAAAAACAAATCTGCACTTTTTGAGAACAGTGGAAAAAAATTGTTTTATTTTGAACAGCCTGACATTGTGTATATATAATGAGATATTGAAAAAAAAAAAAAAAGGAAAAAAAATGTGTATATATACATACAGTTCCTTTTCAAAAAATTTGCATATTGTGATAAAGTTCATTATTTTCTGTAATGTACTGATAAACATTAGACTTTCATA
>JAUMHQ010000089.1:4195187-4205863 GCA_032361165.1 Enteromius paludinosus | reverse complement strand
GGTACTTGACACTGGACTTCAGGCATTTTGGCATTTCCCTCTCCCCAGTCTTCCTCCAGACTCTGGCTCCTTGATTTACGAATGACATGCAAAATTTGCTTTTATCCGAAAAAAGTACTTTGGACCACTGAGCAACAGTCCAGTGCTGCTTCTCTGTAGCCCAGGTCAGGTGCTTCTGCTACTGTTTCTGGTTCAAAAGCGGCTTGACCTGGGGAATGCGGCACCTGTAGCCCATGTCCTGCACACGCCTGTACACGGTGGCTCTGTATATGTGTGTGTATGTATATATATATGGTAGGCTATTTGAGTATAATACAAACTCACAAAATAAAAATTGGTGCAATAACATCCCATATCGTTGGATAAAAATAAAAGGTCAGGTCATAATCAAACTAGATTCATTCGCATTCTCTAAACCTTATGCACACATTTGACTTTTTCGCTGTTTTAAAAAGCGTTCACGTATTCTACAGTTGTGGCGCGTGCAGGCATTAGGACGGGTAAGATTCCTGCGTTTCCCCTTCATGTGAGCTTCTGTTATGAAGCTCCTCACATTTTGCTGGCTTTTGCGTCTTTTCTCCCGCAGCGTCTCTACACCCCCCCCCCTTGCTCTTTTCTGGTTTATCCATTGTTATAGACGGACTCGTCTCTAGTCTTGCGTAGCCAGACCTTCAGACTGAATGCTGAAGGTCTGGAATTCATAGCCGCTTTCTTTGGCCAAGGCCCGCCCATAACGCCATTTAACCGACATGTCAAACAACAGAACGCCATGCAACAGTCAGTCAGATAGAAAATCCCGATAAGACGCTCGCGGTAAACATCTATTTGAAGCATATCTCTCCACTTTTTAACACTCACAAGTAATTCTGGAGAACCGAACACAATACTGAATCGGCCAGCTGTGAGCATCTGTTGTTTCATGTTTGCCAAACGCAGCTGATATCCACTGATATTACGTACTTCACTTGAACTTCCATAATAGATAAGAGGGTACACACAACTACCTCCTAGGCATCTCTTAAAGAGTCTTTGACGTGAACCTCGCATACTTTTGAGAATCCAACGTTTAGCTGATCTTAATAAATGCTTATTGTCCCTCACATAAACACAACAGTTTTTCTTCCGCTATCACACGACTGCGTTTTGTTTCCCCGGCGGATCGAAAATAAATGCGACACTCGCACCCCCCGGAAATCCGCTCAAATTCAACCAATCAGATGACCACTTCGACACTGCTGAAGTGTTTCCAGAAAAGTGTACCATATGCATCAGACGTTCAGCCAACGCTCCGTCGGCGTGACGTCTGGGGCTGAGACGAACTCGTCTCAAACTCCGGTCGAACTCCGATGAGGGCTGGCCAGGAGGGAGGCAGGGCGTGGCTCAACTCAATGTCGTTTAAGACAGTCAATGGGCCACGATTTGTGTCTCAGATACTCTACTGTTGCGGTAATAAATAAATTGGCCTAATAAACCTTTTAAAAAATAAATTAAATTATGACTGACAGCCCCAGCCCAAAAATGTGCGTCGGCTCAGCCGGCATTGCCTGGTATGCCCTATGGTCAGTCCAAGCCTGAGTGTGATTGATTTGATGGTCTCAAGCATTCAGAAATCACACAAAATAAAATTATTACTATGATAAAACCGTGGTTAATTTTTGTAAGGGTTGCAATGTCCACATTTTTGTTAAAGAAATTAAATAAGCTGTAGCATTTGTATGGCTAAAAGGTCAACTGTCAGTAAGTGTTTCACAGAATTCTGAACGTATTACCTGAAATTGATGCACTGGCTTCATCTCTGGCTTTTCTTGTTTTATACAATATATTCTACAGGCCCACACTGAGGTGACTTACCTACCTCAAATCCTTGACTTTTTATAAAATCTGCCATTAATTTTACATTCTGCTCCCAAATGGTCCCTTAAACTCTAGAACTCTATAAATATTCTTCAGTGCAAAACATGTTGAATATGAGCGGTTTCCTCTTAAAAGCTGTGTGTTTCTGGTCTCCTTTCCATTAGCATTAGCCATTACACTTTTCTTGTCTGAAGGTAGACTTGACTTCGTCTTTATATCATTACAAATGTGATAGTCCACTCACTTAACTCCAAAGCAGAAAAACAAAATGTACAAAAATTGCATAGTTGTAAAGCATGTCAGGCATTTTCAAACAAATCTGCAACAGGTGTTTAACATTTTGTCTAAATGTTTTGTTGCAATGTAGTATGAAGGGAGTTGTATTAGGCAGGGTTTTACTTTACAATAATAACTGGCTGGATGTCCATTATCCCTTTATTGCATGGCTGCTTGTCATCCACGCCACATGGACACATTTTCTACATGCTTTGATTTGAACAACAGAGTATCCGTGTGATGCAGCTGACACAGGACCTGTTTGAGTCGAGTGGATACTCTCCAAAATGGGAGAGACACAGAGAATAAATTGTTGAATAAAGTTATTTTTAATATCTTTGCATGCAATAAGTATTTTTGTTGCTTTATAAAATACTGATTGAACCACTGATGGCAGATGGACTATTTTAATGATGTCTTTCATTTGTTTTTTTAAATATCTTAAATTGTGGAAGGACACCGGGGAGAGTGGTTAATGAGTTTATTTTGGGGTGGAGTAACCCTTTAACACCAGTATTGGGCTTGTTACTTGTAGTTAAACTACATCTTCCAAGATTACAGTTGCATCTACTCTCTCATTTCTCAAAAGCTTACTTCAACTGAATTGTAAAAAAAATTAAACTGATGCCACTTCACGAATATACAGAATCTCAGTTGTTCAGTGGACCTTTAAAAAATGAGGTAAAATATTAAGAAATTGTTATTAATAAAGTCCCTAAAATTAGAGACAAAAGTAATTTGATTGATACATATATCAAAATATTTTAAATGTGTTTTCAAAGGGATTTCTCTTTATTTGGAAGAATTCTTAAGATAATTCATTGGCACTTTCCTTTGAGTATATCTGATGGGTGGATAAAAGACACTAATCAAATTGAGTATAAATTTATTTGGAAAAACAAGTACCATTAGAAAGCACAAGAAACTCAGATGTGAAGCCGATCCGTGAGGAAGGGTTGAACGTAAATTATTTTGATGTTATGAATGGTAGCTGAAGTGGCTCCAAGCTTTTTGTTCAGTTGAGCTCTTTTCATTATTTTTTTTATTTTTTTTGAGCCAGCAAAATTAAAGTGCAAATTAGGCTATCATCTTTTCAGTTTATTATTATTATTATTATTATTATTCTGGACACAAATCAATGTAACAGCAACATTTCTAGCCCCTGAATGTAAACTTTTCCATACTCCAAACTGCACTGGGGACTTCATGTGCCTGTGAGAGTTGTGAAAAGTATGAAAATAAATCTAGAAATTACTGAATTGTTGGAGCTGTTCTATGGATTGTAACTGTAATATTACTGAAATCTTATTAGTAATTAGTTACTCCAAACGTAGTATTACTACTGTAACTGCCCAACACTGATTCAGACAATCATTTAAGAATAGCTTTTGTGAGATAAAACGGCAATGATGCATAATTTTTAAAATAAAAATAAAACAAAAAACCCTTTGTAATCAATGTGAGCAATGATTGAACAATTAAGACACGACTGAACTGTTAAAAGTACATAAAATGTTTCTTTTTTTTTATTATAGTTAGTGGTATTTTCTTTAAATAGAAAGCATATACAGCATCAGGCAGGATTAAATTTGTGTTGTCAGAAAGACGAAGGGGCGAGAGAGAGAAAGTGTGTACCTACATCACGCCTGTGGACCAATGAAGTGTCCATTGCAGTTATTGTTCGACCTATAGTGCATTTATTGCATTACAAAGCAGACATCAAAAAAGAAAAAAAATAGTGCAATATCTTTTTCTCTACTTACTCAGGAGAGGAAGTGATAATGTTCTAAGGCGTTTTCTTTCCATGTTTGTATTGCATACAGAATCGAAGACAAAAGACTCAAATAATACCCCTTGTAAAAATTGTGCTTCTCAATACCTCAGAAAGAAAAAAAAATAATAATCAGTGATTGTTATGGATTCTGTATTAGTCCGCTAGAAACCAGATATAGGGGGAACATGTTGTAATCAAGTACATTCACATGTATTAAGACATGCAAATCTTGTTTTTAGAGTATACTTTGACAGAACCTCATACAGTTTATCGCACAGTACACATGCTCTTTTACACTGTGCATGGTGGATCATATAAATCATCACTTTTCTCTGTCTATATCTTTTTTTCAACAATTCAAGACTTCCCTAACAGTATCTGATCAATGCTATTAAAAGGAATGTTCCAAGTTAAAAACAAGCTGTTGACACACAATTCGGACTCGTCTCTCAAAAATCACATGTACAGTAATGGACTTACAATGGAAGCCTATGGGGTAAAACATTTTAGAGGGTTTGAAAGCTAAAATGTGCAGCTTGTGTTAAAGTGCTTGTATCGGTTACAAAAACTTTATACAAACTAATGTCTGATTAGGTTTTTTTCTGGCTTTTCATGATCATGACAGGAGTTAAAGGATTAGAAACAAAATTAGTAAGCAATTTTATATCCTCAGTTTAATTATTATTAAGCTATGTGTCTTTCTTGTAATCAGATTCGGTCATTACAGCTTAACTTGAACCTGGAACATTTCTTTATGACATCAATATAAATAATGTGCTATGGTAAAAATTAATAAACAACAGTGGAGGTATTGAAGCCCATGAGACTGAAAAAGAGCTTTTTAAAGGAAATGAACTTTGTGTTTGTGCTCAATATAAAAGAGGGTAAATTGTCTTACTAAATAGAATAATACTTACAACAAGAATCAATGCAGTACTAAGGTAGATCAGAAACAATCGAAAGAAACAATCAGATCACATGCAACACTTGCATAGAATTTTTTTTTTTGTTTTCGTTCATGCTCTGATTTTCTTTTTGTTTTGGATTTTTTTTTTATTTTTTTATTTTTTTTACTTTTTAAATATAGAACCATAGAGTGAGACATGTTGATAGCAAATAAAGATGCAGTACACTAAAGACAGGATTGGTCAAGGCATTAGTCAGTGACCCTGACGTACACACCCTAGAACATGTTCATATCCCATGATCCTCTAAATGGCCGATGCCAAGTTTACTTCAAGGTCAGTGCTGTAAACATAGCCATGTCCAGAGCCGTGACACAATCTACATCAGTTTGAACTTCTGTTAGAAAGGCAAGATCTGGGAAGATACGGTGACATGTCTAATGACCTGATGTGGGTTGTTAACATATAATTGGGTGATTCATCTGACGTTGAAATGCTCTTTTAGGTCTGAAACATCGTCTACATACTTTATTGTACGCAAAAAACAAAAGCTTATAACTATGTAATTGGTATTACATTCGTCAGCATTCACCACGTCAGTGTAGTGTAGTAGCCATTACCAAGTGTTGTTTTCCCTGTTTGGATTTCAGTGGATTTCCGGTATGTTCATAAAAACTCTCCAGCATTAAGCTGAGATGCTAACGTATTATGGGAATGATGTTGTCCTAATACGACGCTGTACACACTATTGGCTAAATTTTCATACCAGGCATCAATTTTGGTCAAGTCTTTACAATCTAAAATGAGGGTGGATGTTTCTGGGAGTGTACGGATCCAGTACAATCAATGCAACACAATCAACTGAGGGACAGTCAATCTGGCACTGTCCCTCTGGAGAACAATGCTTTAGTGCTTAGGACTAGAGGTGTTAAGGCATGCAACTATACATTCACTCAAGTCTCTGTGCATGTTTTGAAAGGAACTGTGTAGTCGATGTGAAATCATGTCCTATGTATAAACATTGCATTTAATTGGAAAGAGTAATTCTAAAGAAAAATAAGGATTTCTCTTTCTGGATGGCAGTTTTTGGATATGCACTGAAATCTAGAGGCCATCATAACAATTAATAATACTTTGATGTTTTAACACTATTCTTCCAAAAGAACCAAACCAACACCTACAGCGCTACATGAAAGTGTACTGCAACTTTATGTGACTTTACATAACCGTACGACAACTGACGTTACATATATTTCAATGCGTCTCACGTGAACGATCTCGGAGCGAGAGCAATCCTGACTTTGTAAACATTGCAACATTTCTTAAAAACAATACAGATCCATAAATACAAAGTAAAGTAAATTTTTTTTTGTTTTTTTTTTAAGAATTTTATTCAGGATCTTGTGAAATTTCATTCAATATCTATATATACACTAGCTATTCTTAGATGCGTTACTAATATTCTGTTGCAGATTTTAAATTGAAAACGAAAAACGGAGTAGATTTTTCTACTCTAATATACTTAAAGTGTTCTAAAGGTCCTGTTCCAACCTTAATGTGCAAATAGTCCTAAATAATTGTATTTGAGACATGCAGTGGTAAAGATATAAGTATTAAGGCCAGTTTGAATGGTCCTACACTGGATAAACCTTAGCCTAAGCTGCTACAGGTAACATCCGAGTCTAGAGTCATGGTAATGAGAAAAGGGATAAACTTGGATTTGGTCGTAATACAACCTGGTTGATATATGCTAATGTAACCACCAATAAGGTAATTAAACTAGCTAGCAGTCAACGTGTCGCCAAAGCAAGATGTGACGCTGCTATGTTTTTAAGTAGGCCACAATAACCGCCCCCTTAGACAGAGAGCCTCGGAGAGGAAAGAGTGCTGAGAAATGGAGGACAGAGGAAGATCACTCACTTGTAAGAGACACATTCTTCCTGGTAAAGACAAATTTCTTCTGAGGCAGTTTATTTAGTGGCCATTTTGGTAATGCTAGTTTCCAGTCATGCAAGTACAACTCCTATCTACTTAAACCGGGAGATCACCAAAGCTGCTTGCCAACCATTCCAAAAATAATCAAATCACCAAGAAACAATGATACAAAAATCTAAATTTAGCTTTATATATATATATCTCAGGTTAGTCTAGCTAATGTGCATGCAAGTTCAAAAACAGACCAAGATGCCTTAAGGTGACTGACCTATCTCTGATAAGGTCAACAAATAAATGACTTGCAAATGGATATTATATTTGAACCTACTGTAGACCAACTTTCAACTCAATCAAGTCACAAAGGAACAACACGACTGTCTCAAAATGGACATCAAATCTGAACTTCATCTACTTCTATAAAAATCCAATATATGCGTACTAATCCACTGTTGGATGATAAAATAACTTCTGTTTTCAGTCCTTCTCATTTCCCAGAATAAGAAACCAGTGACACTGACCTAATTAGGTTCTTTCTTTATGCAGCAGTACGGAAATATGGGAAGATCGACTGCTTCGTTCTGGAGTTGGAATTCAGCTCATGTGCAAACCAAGACTATAGTCCAAATAATATTTCTCTCACGACAGCAAAGTGTAACCCTGAATTCCTTTCCTACATGTACCGCATTTACACGGTGCTTTGCAAATGGCAATGTTTGCTACATCTGTGAATGTGACTGTGAATATGACTATTCTTGTCCGTTGCCTGAATGATGTCCAGAGGAGGACCAATAAACGACTCCTAATAAGACAAGTGCATATGGGCTCCAATCAGGCAATGACTGAGGGCTTGAACCAAAAAAATTGTGAGCAATTCTCACTTTTACAAGATCAAGTAAGATGCAACAAAATGCTACGACATCTTTCATTGTGACTCACATCCCATGCTATAAAAGTGCTTTTCCTTTTTCCTTTTCCCATAACGCTTTCTGTGCTCATTAGGATCAGGGAGAGTGTATGATACGCAAAATAATAAAGTTAATAAAAAATAAAAAATAAAAAAATTGACTTGGGTGGGGTTTCAGAGGAAGCTCAAAGGTTGTATTGATATGAACATGCATGTGATCTTAAAACAATAACAACCACATAAGCTTAGAAAATAACAGGATCTTTTCATCGACCATGGGCAGCTTCACACACACACACACACACACTGTGCGTTTTCCATTCCTCACCAATTCCCATCACCCCTCACCCCAATTCACATCCCAACCCTCCCCTCCAGACTCCTGCAGACAGGCAGTCAGTAGTTGTCTCTTGGCCAGGCTCTCGTGCGCTGGCGGTTGTTTCGTTGGTTGTGTCCGTCCTGCGAGTCTCGCTGCTGCAAGAGTCGGTCCTGTGACTCGCGTCCGTTCGCGCTGTGGATTCCACCAGGGTTGTTACGGTTGGGCGGATACACATCCCGGTACGGGTGAGGGTGGCGGTGGGGTTCGTAGTCATCTTCCTCCTCTTCCTCCTCCTCCTCATCCTCTTCCTCATCCTCCGGGGGGTGCAGGGAGCTAGAGCCGCCTCGACGGAGGGAGCGAGAGTCACTGGCCTCGTCGGAGGGCATGAGGCTGTCCTGCTCCCCTTGCTCCTCCTCCTCCACTCCCCCTCCACCCCCGGCAGGCGACAGCTGCTGGTTCTGAGACAGAAAGAGAAAGATGACAACTCTGAACCACACCGAGGTCACATGTTTCCCCTTTCTTTTTCACTCCAAAGAAAAATTATTCATTTAGGAGATCCCGTAAAGACAAAAAGCACATATATAAAACACTTAATGTGCACAGAGGAAGTGAGAGGACAGTTTAAGGTGAGTTCTGTGGCTTTGTTCATACTGCATCCAAATTGGACTTGTTTTTTTAAGCCGATCTTAAGGACTGACTGTACAAACTGTAAACCCATATCTTTGAATGTGGTTTGGATTGGGTTTGTTTGAAGTGCTCAGACTGTTCAAGATGTTCAGAGTGAAAGGATTTAAGTCAAATGTGGTAACGGTCTCATTTTTGCTGCCTGTCTGAACAAAGCCGTTAGGTCAGTGGTTCCCAATTCGAGTCCCTACTCTGCATATTTTGCATGTCTCTCTTAGTTAACACACCTATCCAGCTTGTTAGAAGAGATCTGCATGCCGTGTTCTGTGTTAATATGATCACTACACAGTGTTCATTGTTCCCTACTCCTTCAGCAAGAGAAATCCATTGATGTTTACTTTACATGGATGTGTCTCGTACACTTTAATGCACTTTGAGTAGAACACATATACTCTCATTTTAAAACTGAAATCATGGCGAATGTCCAGTGATGTCCACTTTGCAGGGCATTTATGGATGCATAGAACAGACATTGTACATAAGAGATACATACAACATATGCAGAGTCGGGGGGCATGAGTACTGGAATTGGGAGCCGCTGCTTTAGGTTCTAGGCCTAAGGATCAAACTGCTGTGCATTACAGATTGCTATGCATTTTCCTCTGGAGCAAAAGGATTCAGGTTAGTTTAAGAAACAAGGAGGTTGCATTCAAAGGGAAGTTAGAAGGGTTGATACATTCACAAAGCATCAGTCTGTGTGGTCAGATACAGCTTCTTTTCCAAAGTTATGAAATCAAGTTTCTTTATAACACAGGAAAACAGGCAGCTGTATCTGCTTTGTGAACTCGTCTTATGTTCTATGGTGTTAATATCAATCATCAAGGTGCATAAACAGAGCAGTCAGAGATGACTGTGCAGCTCGCTCTAATCCCAGCAAACGAAGGGAAAAATGTAGAGGGGAAAGTGCATAACACGATAGAAATCATAGAAAAAGTAGGCATTGTCAAATGGAAAGTTTGCACTGCCATATGGAAGTTTGCATCATTTGACAGAAAATATTTAAAAAAGGAGTGAAATGGACAGCTAGGAAGTGCCAGAAAGCATGAATTTAATTGATTATTTCTGACCTCCAACCCATAGAAATGCTATTTTACCCTTAGAAATTTAAACATATAAAAATTCTGCCTAGACAAGGGCTGGTCAACATTAGTCATATAGTGTCGCTGTCCTGCAGAGTTTCTCTTCGTCCAAATATGTGGTCTTCACCACTTGAGAGCGCATGTACACGACAGGAAGTAAGTGCACAAGACAGCCCTATAGTACCTATAGTAAATTCTCCGAAGCAGTATTCAACGATAAGCATATCCTATCATTCATCATGTTTTTGATATAAATCGTGATGTTTTTTGCCCAGACCTCGCGCCATTGAAATCTTTCCAGTGTAAATTAAATAATTACATGTACTTTGTTGTTCTCAAATCATTAAGTTTGTGTCCATCTAAGAATAATAAAATAAATATATAAATAAAATTAATAACATCAATTTCAATACAACACTTCTAACAGTGTTGTTTATTGGTCTCAGAAAGCCAAAACACACCCTAATTTCAGAAATCAAAGTTAGGTCAGTAGTGACAGTGTCATTGCGCCAATGTGTTCTGCAGGTAGTTCTTAAAAGATGAAGGAAAAAAAAAAGAAGGAAGAACCGCTGCCACTAGCTGGACTAGCATGGAATTGCTAAGTTTGTCCCATGAGGTAAGAAATTCTACTTGCACATTTGGGATCTTCACACCCACGTGAACACTCAGGCCAAATAAAGGAAATGCGTCATTAAAGTAGTCCAAAGCAAAGACCGCAAGTGTGGACATTTGGAAATCTTTACCTCCAACCCTGAAAAAAGCCACACCAGCTTATAGCTCAGCCTGTGATCCTGAAGACCTTGATTAGCTTGTTCAGGTGTGCTTCATTAGGGTCGGAACTAAATTCTGCAGGACAGCGGCACTCCTGAGGTGTTTCTCAATGTCAAGGATACATCCTTGGCAGGACTGGTCCTCCCAAGTCACTTCCTTCAGAGGCTAGGCGAGG
>JAUMHQ010000089.1:4183968-4194842 GCA_032361165.1 Enteromius paludinosus | reverse complement strand
GGTTGAAAGTCCGAGGATCCTCGACATTGGAACAGTCCTTCGACGGATGTTGATGACGTAGCATCCTCGAAATTCTGACTTCCGAGGATCCTTCCTTGACATTGAGAAACGCCCAGGACTGACATTTCCTATCCTTTGCCTACACTAGTGGTTCCCAACCATGATCCTGGAGGCCACCCAACACTGCATGTTTTCAAACACACCTGATTCAGATCATCAGCTCATGAGTAGAGACTCCAAAACCAGAAATGGATATGTCAGACAAAGGAGAGATGAAAAAAGTGCAGTGTTGTGGGGCCTCCAGGAATGTGGTTGGGAACCACTAACCTACACCTTAAAATGCGCCACCTACACCGTTACCTTGTCAATGCTGCCTGCACCATTAGAAACATTGTCAACACTTTAAGACAAGCTGACCACACCTTTAGAAATGCTGCCTAAACCATTACAAACACTGTCCACAGCAGCCTTTCTCTTTTCCTGTCCTCGTGCACCACCGCTCTGCATATTTTGCATGTCTCTCTTTGTTAACATACCTGATTCAGATATTCAGCTCGCTAGAAGAGTGGTCCCTACACAGTGTTTATTGCTCCCTACTCCCTGGGCAGGGGAAATCCGTTAGTTTACTTTAGTTTGGGACATTGAATACGATTTAAATGACATCTCGTACACTTCAATTAACTTTAAATGGAACGTATAAATTTGCTTTGAAATGGAATAATGGTGGAATATCTGGTGATGTCCACTTCCCAGGGCACATAGAAATAGGGCAAATAGAACAAACATCTGAAGCGACAAGAGAAACATACAAAATGTGGTGGGGCACAAGGACTGGAATTGAGAATTGCTGGTCTACAGCTTTAGAAAAGCTGCCTTCCCCTTCAGGTATGCCACCTACATCCTTTCAAATGCTGTCTATACCTTTACAGATGCTGCCTACACCTTTAGAAACCTTGCTTACACCTTTACACATGCAGCCAAACATTCAGAGATGCTGACATTACAGATGCTGCCTACACCTTAAGACAGTGGTTCCCATCCACATTCCTGGAGTCTCCAAGCTCCTGATTCCTCTCCAGGAACAAGGTTAGAAGCAGTCTAACCACTTCCTTAAGACACATTGTCTATACCACGGGTTTACAATTTTGGTCCTAGAGAGTCATAGTTCTGCAAAGTTTAGCTCCAGCCCAAATCAAACACACTTCAACAAACTCTTCAATTTCTTGAGAGTTGAGAATCCCTTGTCTACACCTTTAAAAAAGCTGCCTACATCTTTACAAACACCTCCTACATCTTGAAGATGTAATACCTACACCACTTGAAGTGCTGCCTAAACATTTATGGCTTGTTTTAGTACAGTACAGTATGCAATTATTTACATTTTCAATGTCAGAAATTGGTATTTAATAATGAACCGTTGAAGTACCTTGTCCTTGTTTATATCAGAGTGTGCAAGCACAAAAAATATACCTGTTTTTTTTTTTTTTTTTTGCAAAATGACAGCATTTCCATTAACCAACGTTATGTGCCTAAAACGTAACCCTTTGGCACTCATAGCAATGGTTTTTGGCGAGATTGAGAATTTGGGATATATTTATACAATGGAGACTTTAAGGAAGCAACACTGAGTGATACTTCAGAAACATGCACAGAGAGGGTAGAATAAACACAAGCATCAACCGAATGGCCGTTTCATATCCGTTTTCAAACTAAAAAACAGAAACCGAAAAAAATTATAATTTTTCGCTTTTCATTTGTTATAAAAAAACGAAAAAACAAGAATTCGGCTCCATTTTTTTTCGCTCCGGGACAGAAAACGAAACCGAAAACAGAAAACCGCTTGATCTCTACACGTGGGCGGAGTGAAACGCCCCTCTCCGCTGATTGGCCAGCCAAAAATTAAAACATAATAAGTTTTTTATTTCTATTACATTTAATATCTTTCTCTTCATTAAACAGCAATACTAACAAAATTACAGCACCAAATTAATTATAGGCCCCTCCCATGTCCCATATTTCTGTACGACTGAACCAGTCATGCATTAATTAGTCTTTTGCACGCAAAATAGAAACAGAAAATTTTGCTATGCGCACTATTTGTTAAATAAAACCCTTTACAGTTCCGGATGATGCATTGATTTTACTTTTTATGAGCAAAAATCATGATTAAAAATCAAAATTATGTTGTGTTTTTTTCGGTTTCCGTTTTTTAGTTTGAAAACGGATATTTAATAGTCCAAAAGCCAGATCAGGATGTACTGTCCTGAATTATACTGTACTGTACCTGACTGCCTGGTGGAAACGAGGCTAGAACAGGGGTCATCAAACTTGATCTGGGAGGGCTGGTGTCCTGCAGAGTTTAGCTCCAACTTGCCTCAACAAACCTCCCCCCTAGAAGTTTCAAGTCTACCTAGTAAGACCTTGATTATCAGCTTCATTTGCATTAAATTATGGTTGGAGAGAAACTCTGCAGGACAGTAACCCTCCAGGAGCGAACTTGGTGACCCCTCCCTTAGAAACATTGCCTACACCTTAAGACACTGACGACATTTTAATGTACGTTTGGACGAGTTGTCTTACCATTAAAAGGCCTGCATAATTTTAAACAAAATACTTTTGTATTACTCCCTTTTTCATACTGGAAAAATGGCATTGCCACATAAAAACTATGAATGTGCCGCATGATTTACCAATAACAGCATAACAAACTCATATATTTGCATATATATGTATATATGCAAAGTGCTTTTTTCAATGGGGATACCAGATGGCCATTTTCCATTTGGAGGGGTTGAAGGAATTGGAGGATGTAAAGTATCAGGGTGGGGTTTTGTTTAATAGTCCGAGTGGGAAAAGGCAGTCTGACCATCCCACCTACTCACCGCAGGTTTGTGAGCGTTCATTCAATTAATTCCTGTGTTTCAGAGAACTGCAAAGATGTCAGGCATGAATGAGACACAGAACAGACAGTTTGAGACTTACAACATATCAGTATTACAAGCATCTCTGGGCCCAAGACAACTTGAAGACAGAGAGTGAAAATATGGAGTAGAGGAAAGGAAGGAACAGACAAATGTTTAATGACCACTTTCCTGTTGTCGAACAGAACAATTATCAGTTTTAAAATTACACATCTGTTTTGTTAAATACACTATACAATAGAGCAATTATTACTTAAAGCAGAATAGCATAATGGAGTGAGACGATATGAATGTACAAGGGGCCCAAAACTCTACGAACTGTAGTGCAAATAAATTTATTAAGCATTTTTTAGTTCCACTGTGCCTGTCTACCTTACAAACTGTGTCCCACATGCTAGTGAAACCATTTCCTGTGAATCTGCAACTTTCTGACCTTCAAGGTCAACTGTATAATTTAAATGAATTTGATGTGGATGCAGACATAGATCTACTCATTACAAATATATTTCTCAAAGCGGATACAAATACCATCTATATTTTAGAAGACTATGTTTAGCACAGTCTCTGGACTACTTTCCTGGCTGATCGATGAGGACACATACTACGTCTCGTGGCCTCTGGTCTAACTAGGTCAGTGCATACATGACTGCAAACCATAAACTTTTTCATTTTTTAATAATGCAGTTGTCTGTATTTTTACAAAAATAGGAAAATATTGAGTATTTATGATATATACATGATGCTTTTTTGAATAGCCTTCTTTAATATGCACTAAAAGACCATGCTATTCCACCAGTTTCACAATCCCTCCATGTAAACTTACTTTGATTATCCTGAGAGCGCATGCAAAATAATTATTGCTCTCTATTATATATTTATATAATATTATTCAAATATTTCCGCCCATCCACGCAAAGCCACCTTACCTGTAGACTGGAGATTGCTGAGGGTGGGGTCATCAGATTTTGCTCCAATAGGGGGTTGAGAGGGGTGGTGCCAGGCAGATGAGTGGCACGCCAGTAGACCTCCAGATATTCAGCGAGGTGCTCACAGGCGTCCTCCAACTGGTTCTCATCCAAAATGACATCAAACATCTCCTGATGGGGAGACAGGGTGGAGGAAAAGATGACATGCGGGGGATGGAATTAGAAGATATTATAAAAAATATCTTGTGATGGTGGTCAGGTGATGGGAGATGACGTTGAGCGACAGGTAGGATAATGGCTCTATGAAACAACATGCAACATGACTTTTGTCAGAATATGGTTTGGAAAAGCAAGGGTCACTAAAACTGTAGCAAGGCCAGTCAATCAAGTGAGAATGAAGAACATTTAAAATTACACCAGTGCGCTAACAACGGGAGACTCAGATTTTACCTTCATTTCCAAATAACACACAATTTAAAAAAAAGACAAAGCAGTTGTCAGATGTGCCCTAAATTGAATGCCCTTCAGTTCAGTTTGAAGGAATATTCAGAACTGGATTGGTAAACCAAATCAGCCAATTTATGACAAACATCCCTGGAAAAGTTTTTTTTTTTGGTGTGTAATGTAATGTAATATCTTGGCAGCCCTAAAAACTTCAGCCTACTTTCTTTTGTAAGGCAAGAAAAATGAAGCAAAACTATTCCTTTATCTATAAGAAATAGATCCTGACATCATTACAGTGCTAACACTAAAGTTGGATCTACAGTGTTCTGAACACCTCTCTAAGGGAATTATGTGTATGTGTTTTTAAACTTGAAGAACTTACAGGAGGACATTGAGACAGTTTATCTGCTGCCATCATCTGAACATTAAGGTGTTTGCTCTGTGATTTACCCCTCGACTTTATCAATCGCTGTAGGACCTGCCAAAAAAGAAGACGAATGAGAATCAAAGGAACTGGGTTAGTTTTGACAATAAAGGATTTATTTTGCTGCTGACAAGAGCCGAAGATATTTTTTGTACGTTTTTCACCGTATTCCTTAAAATAGAGCACACAAGCTCATCAGACGCACCTTTGGAGAGGTGACCTTGACGTACACTACAATAGGAGCTAACGAGGTTTTGGCTAGTTGCGCTGGATGGTTAATGGTGTCGGCATCTAGAATCACCAACTGAAGAGTTTTGGCCAGCTCGAATATTCTCTCGATCTCACTTTGTACCTCCGCTGAGTGGACAAACAGATAAATAGCATCCATAAAATATGAATCCCAAGCAAAACGTAGGGAGAAAATGCTCAAAAGCTTAAATGTTAAGCTTAAACGTTTGCAAGATCAACAAATGGGCAATTGACATTGGGCCATCTATCACTGAGCTCTGAAGGCTGTGTGTGATGTTCTTACCCAAACTGGTTCGTGTGTTGGACCTCTCCATGATGGGTCTCTTGTTGAGAACCGATCTCTTTGCTAAAGAAAGGTCAGCGGTCACCCGGGTTATAGAAATCCTGGCAGCATAATAATACATAAGTACACGTAATAATGTGAAAGAAAGATTCCTCACCCAAAGCTATCATATTCTTCTATGCATACAGACAAGAAATTTGTCAAGATGTTTTTTAAAACTCACCGTCCATCAAAGCGATGTTTGAGAAAGTCAAACAGGGCTTTCTGCATCATATCTGTCACCTGTTGACCGACACGACATATTAGATAACAAATTTTGAAGACCAATTCAGAGGGCTGTAAAATGTTTAGTGCTCACCTCATAGCCCTTCAGTGAAGGCCCGACCAGAACCACAGGCCTCATGGACGGCACCACATCATAGGGAGGAATGTGTTCAGTCTAACAAAGATAAGAGTGGCACTGTCACACAGGATACAGCATCAACTACAGCTACAAAATACTAGATTAGAAACAGTTTATGTGATATATCGGCACAGTAACCGGCAATAAACTTGGTACAAGGTGTACTGTTTTCTTTTAGATGCAGAAGACATCAGATATGGTCTTACTATTTAAAGAATCTAGGCCTGTCACAGAGACAAGTGCAATTTGTAAAGGCACACATTCTACTGATGGTACTCCAAAAAAGACTTGACAGCCGTTCAATAAATAGTCACATTATTCCAATATACTGTACACGACTGCTGCTCAAAGGTTTTTATCCAGCAAGGACGCATTAAATTGATCAAAAGTAAAAAAAAATGAGCACAATAATTTCTAAAGAAATGTTCCAGGAGCAGTAATGATGCTGTAAATTCAGTTTAATAAAACAAGATGCCGCCTTGGTAAGCATTAAACATGACGTAAAACAAGGATTAAAAAACACAACCCAAACTCAGTATTGTTGGCTATTTTGTGTGTGTTGCCACATCTACAAGCTATAATATAGCAATCCATTTTTTGCTCAAATATGATCGATCTGACCAACCATTATCATAAGAGAAATGATCTATCACAAATCCATATCAGCACCTACCTGCTTTAGCTTCTGTTTGGCTTTTGAAAATAAGAAAACACAGAATCAGCATTCAGAAGATTTTAGACTCAAAACGGTTTACGTTTTTTCCTCTATTCTGAACTTCTACAGGTGTTACCCTGCTGTACTGTATTTGATTGTGGAGGCTCAACCTGTGACAGAGCATGCATTACATGAAGAAGAGGAGCAAAGAATAAGAGCAAAAGAAAGGGAAGAATAAACTCACTGATCTTCAGCCCTACTGATATTTTGCTCATTTGGGGCAGCATTCCCAGCCACACACATCCCCTGCAAAGCAGCATGGCACCCAGGGCCAGTCATACTCACTCTCACCTGCAGATGGCGGAGTGGATCTCCAACCTCCTGATACCATGTCGCCCAGGCTTGAGGAGGAGTTACCACTTTTCCTGAGGAGAAAGAAAAATGTTATCACCATCACAGAGCAACAGCAAATGCCTTCACAGATCTGGTAAGCTATCTGGACATCACCAGATTTGTCAGTTTCATTAACGTGCTATAATTTCGACTTATTTTGGTATCTGCATTTGGACAATTCAAATATGTTTTCGCAGCTTTAGAGAAATATGGACAGATCACTAGGTACAAGTAAAAACGGATATGGCTGTAGGTTTTGATGTGAGAGGACATTATTATAGATTATGGACACATATATCAGAGTGGTGTGGATAGGTTATCAGCTGTTTGGACTCTCATTCTGACGGCACCCATTCACTGTAGAGCAGGGGTCATCAAACTCAGTCCTGGAGGGCCGGTGTCCTGCTGACTTTTGCTCCAACTTTCCTCAACACACCTGCCTGGAAGTGGAGTATACCTAATAAGAGCTTGATTATCTGCTTCAGGTGTGTTTGATTAGGGTTGGAGCTAACTTTCGGCATTCGGCATCCGCTGGAGCTAGTTTGCCGGCTGCATTCCACATGCTTTTATGCTTCCTGGCCAGTGACGTCACCCGCCTATGACGTCCCAATTCATCATTGGCTGATTTCACATACGATTCAGAGCCGTCATGCTGAAGGCATTCCCATAGCGTCTCATCGACTCAGCGTCTCGTTCCTTCGAGGAACCAGGGTTACATGCGTAACCTAGAGACGTTTCTTAATATTAGAATGATTTCTAAAGCATCATGTGACACTGAAGACATTTGAAAATGTATTCAAATAGAAAATTGGAAATAACATTTCACATAGTTTGTTATTATGAACTATATTTTTGATCAAATAAATGCAGCCTTTAGAAGCTTGTTTCAAAAACATGTTAAAAATCTTGTCAACCATAAATGTTTCAACAGTAGTGTAAATATATACCACACAAATGTACATTTTTAAGCTGTGACTAAATTGTTTATGAACTCTACTAACAACAATTGAAAGGACAGTTTGGTATATTTCCCCCTGTTTATTTTAAATGTACATTAAACATTTAAAATATCATTAAACGATCACAAGAAACAGATTCTTTTTAGATTAAGAAACATTTTCAAACATTATTTCTTACGCAGTCACACCCTTTTCCTTATCTTTGTCCCTATTCTTGCTCTGCTTCTTCTTGTTGCTGGACTGTCCCGCAGCAGGGGACTGTTTCTCTGCTCTTCCGCTGTCTGGTTTGCATTTGCTGGGCGTCTGGCTGTCTTCCTGAGCCAGGACTGTGCAGTGAGCCGGTCTGTTTTCATTAGGACTCGAGCTCAGTTTAGTTAGTCTGTCTCTCATCTCCTTCAGTCTCTGATCCACCGTACACTTCTGCAGCTCCAGCATCACCTGCTGCTCCTGAAAGAATGGGGAGCATCAGAGACACAGAAAGGAGGGGTGAGAAATACATTCTACAATTTAAATTCATTTGGCCCTCTTGCAAATGTAGTGGGGGCTGTAAGGGGTCTCCATAAGGTGAGTCAGACTGGCTGTTACCTGAAGCGTTTTGTCAAACCAGGGCTCTTTCTTCTCCGGTGGGCTGCGTATGTGGGTTGCCCTGTGGAGTTCAGAGGAGAGCTGCTGGTAAACTTCATCAAGTCTGTTTATTTCTCTTTCCATACACAGCACCTGAAGCACAGGTAGAATAAAAAGAGGAGATATTTCCATAGACATAGACTCTTCAGAATGAAATAAAACATGCATAAAGTGCTTTCACTCACTGGGACTTGAGACTTTAGGTCAGTTTGCCCTCGTTCTGTGCACAAAAGACCCACAATTGCAGCAGTGTTCAGGTATTTGCAAGGCTTAGAATGTTTTATGTTAAAAATTACTCTCAAAATCTCTCACCATCTCCATGTCTGTCTTTTAGAGTTGGTTTTAGTTCTTGGAGGAGCTGCTCCAACTTGAAGTATTTATATACTTGAAGCCTAAAATCGATTACAGTGAATGTTTTTAGTGTTTTAATATATTCTCAATGTTAAAAACCCACCTCAGATTGGATACCAACCTCTCTGCCAGCATGTGCTCGGTGAAATGGGTTCCAGTAGGTATTTTTACACTGAAGAAGTCCTCTACTAATGTTCCGAAGGCCTCAGGTGTGTTAAACTCATCCATCTAACATGTGAGCAAAAGTCTGTTATAGATCTTCATAGATTTCATATATATTTCAAACACGAGCCTTACCTTTCCTTCCCTCTGGTCCTCAGTGAAAGTGTGATGAAACAACTGCATGCTTAATGCTGAAACGGCCAAGTGGAAGGCGTTTATGAATTCGAGAGATTTTGAGCCTGTAAAAAATAGAAATGGCAAAATGTTTAATGCTTTTTGGACAATTTGGCAGATGTTACTGTAAAATAATACTTATATATTTATAAAAAATGTATAGGTCTAAAAACAAGCATTTTAGATGTATTTTATGTATCTATTGATGTATTGTACACTACGTTTTAAAAGTCAGTGAGTTTTAAACCAATGGATACTTTAAGGCCTAGTTTCGCTGACAGAGCTTAGGTTAAACCATGAGTGGGCAATAGTTCAATTAGTTAAGTTAAACTACAGTTAAGTATTTTTAATAAACATGCCTTAGAAAATGTCACGGTCCTGGTGCGGGAAGTACGAGCAGAGATTTTTAATACTCACAAAGGTTACAGACAGGCAGGTAGGCAGAATGGTTGATAAACAGCAACATATAATGATCCGAACAAAGAGACTAAACTGAACAGACATTAAATAGAGCACGCAATAAACTAAATGAGACACACCTGTAGAGAATTTTTTTAAATGTTTACATGCTGGTTCTCAAAAACAAAGTTCATGTGCATTAAAAAATGAATGGCATGTCTACAAAAAAATCTAAACATCTACAAAACAAAGTATGAATGTGAGAGTATTTGTTAATATTTTAGTCTGGGAAAAGACCTTTGTTTGTTAAACTGTGGGTTTAGTCAGTGGTGATGTTTTCAGATGATCAAAGGTAACAGTAACTTTTACTTTTTTTACTGAAAAAAAAATCAATTTCAAATAAATTCAGCCACCATACAGTACACATAAATTCCATTCTAAAAAATATTAAAATAAAAAAATACATTATTTTGTGCATTTAGGGTAATGTAATGTATTTATACCTTTTAAGGTTTAAAAAACATTATTTTCTACAGTACCTTAAATTATTGTTGCTCCTCTAAGCCCTGCCTTCCTGAAACGAGTTGATTTGTACAAAGCTCAACGTTCTAAAAAGCGAGGTGTGCTCTGATTGGCCAGATATCCAGATGCGTTGTGTTTGGGCGAATACCTCAAGCGTTTGGTAGAAAAGTTACTTCCTTTACCCTAACCTGATGCTGTGTCCTGCCGTATGACACAAAACCAATAAAACCCATGATAAAATTTGTGATCAGAGAAATGACAAACATCAAGCGTTACACTACACTGCTCAAAACTCGCGTTTGAATAGTAAGTAGCAGGTTCTTTTAGTAAGAAAACGTACTTAAAGTACCAGACTGTCCTTGCAAAGTTGGAATTGCCCCACTTTAAAGAAACAGCCTGTGCACAGATACTATTGTAGCCTACTCCATCAGGAATCAGTTCTCCGTAAATGCGTTGAACACACTCTAATATTTGGGCTTAACTGTTCTGGAGCAGTGTTGTAAATACAACTTTAACTTAGTTTTGTCCTCTTTTGGCAGCACAAACAAAGTAGTTTCCCTTTTCACAAAGAAACAAAGCGCCTCCAGAACATGGCGCCGGCAACAACACTACAACAAGAAATAATTAGTTTTTTTCAGCATACACGTGGGGGTGTTTGAACAAGGCGTTTTAGTTTTTATAAAGAATATCTTTTGGCATTTAAGACTTTATTCTTTGCAACTTTAGTGATCTTATCTAAGCACGAACAGCTTGTAACACTCCAAAGAGAAAGAAAAACCTTTAAAAATCTTTAAATTGTGACACTATTTCAAAATATTATATATTTTTCCTGTATCTTTGATCAAATAAAAGCAGCCATCTGAAGATGTTTCTTTTTAAAACAAGTTTTGTCCTTAAAGGTGCCATATAATGGAAAACTGAATTGACCTTGGCATGGTTGAATAATAACAGTTCAGTACATGGACATAACATACTGTGAGTCTCA
>JAUMHQ010000089.1:4168724-4183008 GCA_032361165.1 Enteromius paludinosus | reverse complement strand
TTGTCAATAAATTATTTAAAAAAGTGCATAATAAAATGTTTACAGTAAGTGGTTTCAGATTTTCAGAGCCTATTTTACATAAAAATGAATTATGGAAAAAATATATGCAAAAAAATATACACAATTTCTGATATTTATATGTGCATGCATATTTAAAATAAAACAGTAAAGGTGCTCTACGTTTTTGGTCTGTTTGTTAAATCAGCCAGTCTAATAAGTTCTTATTTCATGCTCATAATAAGGCATACATGTGCGCACACACACACACACACACATTTATGTATCTACTAATTAGTAATATTTAACTATGAGAAAAAAACAAAAAATGCACTGCTTTGTAAAGCAGTAAAGCGCACACACACACCCTTATTGACTGTATTCACTTCAGCCAACGGAAGGTGAGAAAGTGCAGACATTAGCATATTTAACTCTCTCCGGCTCTGAACAGAAGGCTTGTTTTTGCAGATTCAGCTCTTTTATTGTGAGCAGCGTCTCATCGCCACTGTCTCTGTGTGTAGCAATCATTCAACATTAGCAATTAATCTTCCGCATAACAAATACATAACTGAGCATTTTGAGAACCACTGTGCTGCTCTATTTTTGGTGAAAGGTATTGATTTTTTTTAGCACACGACTACGTGTTCTGGGTACCTTTTGAGATATTTATTTCAACGTACTATGATTGGGACACACTAATTCTAATTCTGAAAACTATTTAGGATTAATAAATAACTAATCGAGACCCAGTAAATATAAGTTTTTTTTAACACAGTGTTCTGATGTTTTAGGGTGTCTCAGGGTGTTAAGAGTGATTTATGTGGTTGCTAGGGTGTTTTAGGTTGTTGCTAGGTGGTTGATTACTGAGCCAACAAAGCCTTATATATGTTTGGCCCATGCAAATAACGGATGACTTTTATACTAAGTATATAGTATTAGTGTTAGGGGTTTGTTCATTTAGTCCTAGTCTAGCTCCACCACCTTATCAGCACCGCACTCACTCGTTGCCTTGTATTTATTTTAATTTTTTCCACAGCAACATTTTAAGGATTTATTGATAACCTGCTTGTTTTAGAATCTTCCCAGTGTAATGACTTCCGCCTCAAAACATTATAATTCTCATTATAACTTTTATCAATTTTAATTTCAGAAAGACATGCAGCATTTTGTCTGTAAAAGGACACCTTTTCCTTATAAACAGTATTAATAGTTATATTATAGCCATTACTTTAGTTATAAGGATAGTAATAGCTCCCACAAAAATAAAACCCCATGATTAATTCACCCACAAGACATTCTGGGTGTACAGTTTATGTGTGTGTGTGTGTATATATATATATATATATATATATATAAGATATCAACATCTAAAGCTACATAAACTGTAGAAAATGCAGAGTTCTGACTTTTTGGCTGACTTCTGACTTGAAGTATGATGTTTGACATAATATTTATTATGTTTCATGTTTTACACCTTATTTTTATATTCTACTGCAAATATGTATTGACCCTGTACCCTTACACACATGATAAGCGGTATGTGTTGTAAATGACCAAACACAAGAGCGGAGAGATCTGACATTTGATCCTTGCCTCCAAAGTCACAAAAGTGTACTTGAGGAGCGAGTAGGGGTTGAGCAGCTGAGAGAACGCAGAGGGTTGAGCGAGCGCTACTAAGCGGCATTCTCGCTTTTTCTTTCACATTTTTGCACACGCATAGTGTTGTGTGCTCTCGCGGTGCAGAAATGCTCCCTCACGAGAATGGTTTTCCGCTCGCGCATACGCACACGTCTTGTTTTGAAGTGCGCTAGATCTGAAACGAGGCTATTTAATCCGTTCGCCCATGCCTAAAACTGCCACTGCTGCTCGTGTATGCAAGTTCTTGAGTTAACAAAGATTATTTTAAAAAGTCCACTCAGTGTAAAATCTGCATGAGGCGCCCAAACAAAAAAAAAAGGTGTGCATTTGAAGGATTTTGCACGGATAGAACATGAGTGAAGTAAAGCCTTTTTTAGGCTATATATAATGTTACGCAAACCATCTGTATGCTGTCTGCAATGAATGCCAATGGCCTAATTTCTTGTCTTATTTACAAGTTTATTTACAACATATAATTTCATACTTATTTTTATTCTTGTTCTGTTCTGAATACCATTACATTTAAAATATTTGTTGTACGGTTAAGGGAAAGAGGCTATAATGTTAATATTTAATCTACATATAAATTATAGAAATGAATGTAGCATAATGGTTTGCAATTACAAGGTTAACTGGTGTTTTTGGGGTAAGATAAATTTGCCTTTTATGAGATCACTTCCACTTTTTGGCGGGGTTTAGTTTTTCCGTGTCGTAAATTGTAGGGGCGAAGCTTCTAAACCGTTATATTGAAATAACAATTGTTTTCATCCGCCACATTTATCAACTTGCGATCATTCGATTTTTGATTCATGATCTACTCATTCACAAGCTCACGAGCTGATTGAGACGCGCCCTGTAACTTCACGGAGTCATCGTCATACTCGTCTTCTGCCATTATTACATCACTATTGTTGTGGAAAAGACCAGAATTGATTTGCCGCCTTACAAAAGCCCACATCCAAAGCCCAACTCAGCTGTGTGCAGATGTTTACCCCTCACCCCTATCTTAGCGAGTCTCTGATGGCAGATGAAGTTGGTTCACACCCACTCCTGCTTTCACTGCAACACCAAATATAGCACACAACACCAAACCCCCAACCCCCACCCCGCGGCTTCTCCTTTCGCCTTACAGCACATAGATCATCTACCTCTCTGTGAGTAATCTTCATAGATTCATAGTGGATATCATTTATCCATTAGACACCTTCATATTTTAACATCAAGATACGCTCAAGGTTGTGAAACAACACCACCTCCTCGTGAGACAGGCGGAAATAATAAGACATAGACAAGGCATAACAGTGTAAATATGCCTCAGTGCGTAAAACCACATTGCCTTGGGTGGAATGATGAAGGTGGTCGCTGAAATCGATGCAACTGTAGGAAAAAATAGAGGACGAAATGAATGGAAGTTCTGGGCTGGTGGGAAACATTCTTCTGGTTGGCGAGGCCATGGCGATGCTTCCTCCTATATTTGAAACACAGCCCTGATTCTGTCAGCTCCAAATAACAGCCTCAAACAAAGCCGGCGGTACACATGGGAGGGAGGAGAGGAAGACACAGGAAAAGAGAGAGAGAGAGAGAGAGAGAGAGAGACAGGTATGGAAAGAGAGACCGATGAACATGAACAGAAAGTCCCATGAAAAAAGGACAAGTCTCCTGGGAAGTTAACATACAACCCAAACAACAACTGTATCTTAAATACAAATTATAAGGAGTGATATTTTCCATCTCAATGTCTCACTTGGTTCATTTGTTAAAATAGGATTGAACGGCACACTTCACTACGTGTTGTCAGAATTATGCCTAAAACAAAACAAAAAAACCTTTAAGATATGTTCAAGATTCATACAAACTATAAAAAAAAAAACTATGTTGTCCACAATAACAAACAATATTAGCACACTCTGAATTTTGTTGTCTGTCGCTTTAAATGCATGAGCTCTTTAAAGGGGACATCCGATACACAACATGTATCATGTAAATCAACATCCTTTTACCTTGTCTTTGATCTCAGTGACCCATTTATGTGCATGTCTCTTCTGCTCACCACACCCCTCTCTTCTGGGTTTTTTTTTTTTTTTTTTGTGGCATGTTAACATTAAAAACAATACTAATCCACTATCAGGAGGTAATTAAGACTCATGTTCATGGCTGTGGCCAGTGTTTGGAAATTAGTGAGTTCTTGGGTGGGGTAAGAATTGTGTTATAATAAAGGCTCGTACACACAGGGACAATCATTGCATGCGAACATCGTCAGTCAATAATGAAAAACAGAAGTACCCTGTAAACAAGAGGGTGCTGCGCAACTTTTTATGCTTCTGACACTCGCTTGTCACAAAAAAGGAGGAGGGAGCCAGAAGACATGCTGGCCACGCTGGTTCTTTGTTAACTGGCAAAAAAAACCACGGATATTTCAAGCGGCAGCTCCAGCTCTTTATTTTCAGAAAGGTCCTCGAGTGCCACCAACTCGCTTTAGCAGCACGTGAACAAAAGTGGCAATCTTATTGGTCATCCAGTTTTTAATGCAGCACAAGGTGTTTTTTTTTTATTATGCTTTTGCGTTTTGTGCACGCTCACATTGATGCCCACTTTTGTTTAGTCACGAGGCATTAAACTTCAGCAATATTCGCATACAATATTCTTTCCGGTGTGTACAAGCCATAACTCCTACAAATACAACTGTTAACACTTAAAAAAGAGAGTTGATGCTGCTAGAAACACAAATACATCCCAAAACATAAATAAAATGTTTTGGCCAGGGCAGGGCCTGATCAGTATGACATCATTCTACTCTGAAAATTTAAACACCTTGATTATTAAGACCGTTTAGGATTTTTGGGTATTAAAAAATTGATGGATTTTTTTTCATTGTAGAGTGGTTGTGTCCACATACTGCTAAGACATATTTCTATGCAAACATCATGTAAAAGTGAATTTTAAAATTGGTGGATTCTGATTGGCTGTCAGTGTTTTTCAAATAAACCAGCCAGAACAAAAATGCTTTGGAAGCGATTCCAATAATAATTGTTCCTATTTCATTATTGTTAATAATTTGGAATTTTAATTTGGAAAAATACTTTTATGTGAAGTGGTTATTGGCCATGGTGTTAATGGATCTCAAATCTTCATTTAATATAATATAATATATGGTTCTTATGGAAATGTATCTTGTTTTTGGACATTTTTACTAGACAAAAGGATTAATATACTAATTATAAAAACATTTTTGCACTATTTCCAATTGAGGACATCCCTGGATTTCCCTAAAGAGATGTTTTATTTTATTTAGCTCACTTTTCTGAACAAATTTGTCCCCAAACTGACACTAAACAACTACACACACCAGCTGTAAGCAGCTCTGCAGTGAGATGTAACATAACAGGCCAGGGGAGAGTAAATGGTCTTGGTAACATCACCTCAGCTCCCTGTAGCAATATTGTATAAATGTTATGGTCTTATTTATTAAAAATAAGAACTCTAAATTGTGGTATACTACAATTAATTGAACATCAATTAGATTTTCATCCTAAATTTTGGATATTGGTTAAGAAGTTTGGTGTGGGATATATGAAAAATTAAATTTTTTTGCGAGGATACAAACAATTGATGTCTTTGAACTAGTAACATTTCTTACTAGGTTAACTGTATGTTACAAAAAAACAACATGGAATTTATGCCTCTAAGATTTTTAAAAAGTAATAACACCAAGTATACAGTATTTGTAGAATATGCCACCAAAAAAAGTTCAGTTGTTTGGGACTTGATGTACACAGAAATGCATGGTTTATTGAGGAGAAACAGAGGCAGACACAGGAATGAAGCGCTCATATATCTACACATTACTCCTCCGTGTTTATGGCCTGTGCGTGACACAAGCAGGAAAAGTGCTCCTGCTAAGTGATCCTAAATGATTTTACGGCCGTTTGTGAACTGTCAGAGCGGCCATTTCCCATCCATTATTAATGCGATGGATTTCAACAGCGCACTGTGTGCTACACCCTGCACTAATATCTTAGCCTTCCTTCAAATTTCACTCGGATTCGGATGTGACTGAACAACAATAGTGAGCAGGAGGAGGAGTTTGTGTTCAGGAGAGGATGTGCATCTTTGTGTCTGTCAGATATAAAGAAGCTTCTAAAGCCTAAATTTAGCCTATTCCCGTCTGATTATTAGTCAGCAGATATGACTGACGAAATTGAGATCTTGCCTCTTGGTTTTCGCTGAGGAGCAGAGCCGGTGACACAGCAGTGGTACAGCACCATTGAGGCCAGCTACTGTTATCATAGCACTACCCATTCAGTAAACTGTTCAATAGAATGGGGACATTCCCAGCATTCCAGAGACATACAGCCTTCTCGTAGGAGGTCTCGGAACGTATACTCATATGGACAGAATTTCAGTGAATATGGAAAATTGGAGGTGATTGAATCCTCTTAGTAGCAGTAGCAGAAGGTCTGCAGACTAAACGCCTGCAGGTCCCCTACCCTCTTGGTGTAGGCCAGTGCGAGCAGAAGCAGTCTTTATTGATAGAAACTTCAGCTCAACTGCTGGCAAAGGCTTAAATGGGGCCTGTTGTAGTGCTCTCAGCACTAGAGACCGGTCGCAAGAGGGTACACTGGAGTTCAGTGGAGGATTCAACTTTCTGGTCCCCCTGAGGAACCTGATGACCAGGTCATGCTGACCAATGGACCTCCCATATTTAAGGGTCATGGTTTGCAGCGATAGCAGCCACATAGACTTTAAGGGTGGAGGCAGACAGCCTTTGCTCCAACTCCTGCTGCATGAATGAAAACACAACTCTGATCGGGCATCTCCATGGGTCTTCTCTTGAGGAGAACACCACTTGACGAACAGGTTCCACTTCAAATTGTAGACACATCTCGTGAATGGTCGCTGAAGATATGGTGACCTTGGGGTAGGTCGCCTAGAACCTCTGTGTCCCATCCAGGGATCAGAGTTTCCAGAGGTCTGGACGCAGGTGCCAAAGGATGCCCCGTCTCGGAGTCAGGAGGCCCTTCCTCAGAGGAATCAGCCAAGGAGGGGCTGTCACGAGGAGCATGAGTTCTGGGAACCAGGTCTGGGTGGGCCAATAGGGTGCCACTAACAGGACCTGCTCCTTGTCCTCCCTGACCTTGCACAGTAACTGTGCTAGAAGGCTCACTGGGGGGAACGCATACTTGCGCAGGCCCTCGGTCAGGGAGTTAAACAACTGGCAAAGAGAGGTCTCTGGAGAGGCAAACAAGTCTACCTGAGTGGCTCCAAAACACTCCCAAATCAGCTGAACTGTCTGGGGATCGAGTCTCCATTCTCCGGGAAGTGCAGCTCGCAACAGCTAGTCAACAGCCTGGTTGCACAAGCGTGGAATGTGAATGGTCCGAAGTGACCACAGATGCTTCCGATTCCAGAGGAGGAGGAGGTGGCCGGGTTGCTACATGCGACAGTCATATTAGGTTTGCAGACCACCTTGTTGGTTGATGTACGCAATGGTAGCCGTGTTGTCTGTATGGACCAGCAAGTGCTTGCCCCGAAGATGTCCCTTGAAACGGCCTAGGGCAAGCCATACCACAGTTGATGTGCCACTGCAGATGAGCTACTGTCCAAGCCCCTGATACTGCATGCCCATGTACGTGGCCTTGAACACCACAACATGCCTGGAGACCTGCTCTAAGGGCACACCTGCCCAGAGAATTGAGAGGTCTGACCACGGGTGAAGGTTTGGTGGCAGGCCGGTGTCACCACCTCAGGATTCAGCCGTGAAGCTAGTGCTGAAGCGGTCTCATATGAAGCAGCCCCAATGGCACGACTGCCATTGCTGCTGCCATATGCCTTTGTACTGATATGCTCGACCTTCGAACGCAAACCTAGGAATGGCCTGTGGCGCGAAAGAATTGAGACATGAAAGTATGCATAACCTGGTGAGCTCTTCATGCACTTCTGGGAAGAAGGGTACCAGGGTGGGGTCCTGAGAACCAGCTCGAGCCACCCTTAAGTACCAGTCATCCAGCCTCGAGGGTTCGGGACGCGGTGGAGCTTTCCACTCGAGCCCAACCCCCTCGGAGGCCCGGGCAAGCATAGCCACCAGTCCTGGATCTGTATCTGGCACAGTGAAACGTCCAGTGGACAACGCACCGGCCAGAACTTCCCTTCCAGAACCTTCTGACTTACCTTCCAATGCAGCGATCGACAGCCAATCGTCAGGAGGAGCCCCAATGGAAACAGCTGGAACCCCCTGTGGAGGTCCAGACTGTCACCGAGGCAGCTCCACTGGCTGCGGAACACCAGTGGAAGGAGGAGCCCTCAGAGGGGAATTCCTCACCATCACCATAAGACCAGTCCACCCCCCGCCAGATGTAGTGCTCACCCGGCTGCTCTCACCAGGGGGAGCCCTAGATCTGGGCATAGGAATGGGTACCCCACCCCTTTGCCAGTAGCGGAGTCTGGTCCGCAACTGCGATTTGTCGTCTTCCCACAATGAGAACATGACTCATCCACAAAAGCCACCTCCGCGTGGTAAAAGTAAAAGTAAAAGTTGAGTCAAAAATAAATTTCACACTTTTCCCCCTAATTTACAAAATTGCTACTCACTAAAATTTAATTGTTTAACAATCTTGTCAGGCATATTTCCAGCATAAATAAATTTAACATACTTCAAGATTAATGATTTTCACCCGAAAATTAAAAAAAAAAAATTTTTATTTGCCAGATCCTAGGTTTTGCCCATTTGTCAATATTTTTTCAGTGATTGGACAGTTTCATTTAAAGCAGTGTTTGTGAGCTTTTAACGCTCCAAAAATGGCACCTAGTGGCGAACAATGAATTAGCATTTTCATTCAGACCATGGCGAAAAGACCAACAAGTGGGCGGGAAATATACTAATGTTTCCTTTTGATGTCAGCATGAAACGGCTTGGGACTCATTTTAAAAATGACTCGTTTCAATAATCCAGTGTCGACAATAAGTTTATACACAGTGCACTTTCAGATTTAAAACTTGGCAGGATGTTTTTATTCTTAAGTTTTATAATTTAGAGCAGTGTTACACGCTGCATTATAAAAAAATCATAATAGGGGTACTTCAAATTCTACATTCTCACAAGGTGTGGCCATCATATTAGTCAGTACTATTGTACTAGATGAATAGAATCTCAAACCATGCAAATGATTTTGCAAGAGGTGTATCAAGGTGTGCTATTTCTTTTCTAAATGATCAGACTAAATTTTGCAGCATGTGTCTATTATCTGTATTTAACAGTTCCACACAAAACCTGATTTCCACTCTGTGTGCCTGAACTGGGACACCTGAGTGCACTTGAGAGAGTTTGTTATGCAATGTCTGTTTAGCAAGGTGTCAGAAATATAATGAGTAGCACAGCAGCACACTCGATACCTTCTCGTCCCAGAGTGTCCTGAAGTGCTCTGGAAAGGGAGGGGCTGGAGGACGTATGGACGTGCATCTTATGTAAGCCTTCAAAATAAGACTCTTCCTTCACACAAAAACACCCTGGTGCTACAATAATCATGTAATACTATGGTGTGTCAAATGATTAATGCACCATCATATTTACAATAAATCGGATTTTAATGTCATGGTATATGTCCCAAAAAATGATTTGTTCATGCTGGAAGTGAGATGCAGCTAGAACAATGCAAATATTCCTCATATTTTGGTTTGGTGCATTAAGACTGTGTATATACAGTATATATATAGAGAGAGAGAGAGTGGATGAAGAGAGCAGAGGGGGAATGTTATGATGCACAGAAATGATAAACCGTGAGGAAATGCAGAGCAGAGGCTTATACTTGCAGTTCTGTATATGCTTTTAATCAATATTAATTTGTGTGGCAAAATGAAAAGCCCCTAGAAGCTGCCCCGAGTGCACATATGAGAGAGGGTTCACGTGGGGAGCGTTTGCAAGCAATAAGAAAGCAGATGGGATCGGATAGAGTCTTGAAATAGATCCACTCAACAGCAGCAGGTAAATGCCACTGTTTCTCCTGCAGAGATGAGTCACAATCCAGCAAGACAACCCCACCCGAGTCAGAGCAAAGATTTCTGGAAGTCAGCACGAGGAAGCAGAAACAGAGCTACAAACGTCTCTATAGTAAAACACATAAGAGAGAAGCCAACCCTTGTATTTTATGTAAGATCCTTACACAACAGACCGCTCAAACAGTCAAGAAGAAAAAGTATGCTTAAAACATTTTATGCATATCGCTAAAATGCAGTGTGCCATTTTTTTTATTCAGCAGGGACAAAAAATATTTCTAACAACAAATTAGCATATCAAAATGATTTCTGAAGGATCACGTGACACTGAAGACTGGAGTAAGGATGCTGGAAATTCTGACTGCATGAAAGAAAGAACTTTTTGAAATATTTTAAAATAAAAATTATTTAAATTGTAATGTTTCACATAATTACAGTATATTTAAATTTTTATTATTATCAAAATATGATATATTTTCTAAATTTTTCTGTCTATGGTGCCCTGGTTTAGTCTTATGTGGACTTTTATTGTGAACTTTTATCTCCCACTACGCCTTTCTTCCCTTGTGTTTGTGTCTAGTTAGTTTCCATAGTGATCAGTAATCAGCTCCACCCCCTCATTTATCCCATTGTCTCCCCTTTATAAAGTGTTCATCTGTAAGTGTCTAATCACTGAGTATTGTGAGTGTTTCCCTCCTGTACAACGCGTTTCCCTTTTCTTTTGTTTTTTCTTTCATTCATCTGTGTACCGACTTCGCCTGCATGTGGATTTTTGCCCCTTTGGACTCTGTTCGCCGATCGACTGACCCTCGCGCCTCTTTGGATAAATCTTATGTTATTGCCTGCGCTATACCTGTATGCCGTTGTGTTGACCCAGCCTCTGTATGACCATCCCATCTAATAAAAGCCTGCTTATGGATCCGCCCTTGTCAGTCCCATTCGTCACTTACCTACCTACCTATTTTATTCATCTAATATTACAAAAATAATAAAATATTTAATTCTATATTAGCAATATAAGAGATATTTAAAATGTTACAAAGAAATATGTAATAAATATTGCATTGCATAATAGTACCTAGAAGGTTTGCCAGTGTCTGACAACCCAGACATTTCAATTACACTGCAGTTTAAGTTAGGTCTGATTAATTATTTATTTATTTATTTTCAGCAATGACATATTTAATTGACAGAACAGATAAACTAAATCAATACAAAAAAAAAGACATCTTTGCCATTATATATTTCTTTACTTTATATTTATAAAAGACTCTTATAAAATGTTTAACTATAAGCAGAACAGATGTTTCCATCACTGATATTAAGAAAATAATTATTATTTATTGTGCAACGAATCAGCATATTAGAATGATTTCTAAAGGATCATGTGACACTGAAGACTGGAGTAATGATGCTGAAAATGTAAAAATGTAAGGTATTTAAAGGAATAAATTACTTTTTAAAATATATTCAAATTGTAATAAATAAATGCAGCCTTGGTGAGCATAAGAGATTTCTTTCATAAACAAAAACAAATATTCTTACCAACCTCAAACGGCAGTGTAAATATAAACTAGCAATTGCAACCCAATTTTGCTTCTATAATCCGTTCTTTCACACGTAACAGTGCCAATATTCACAATAACGCACCACCTCCTGTTAACCATCTCTTTATAAAATACAGCACATGGACCGCTGTCTTCGTGTATGTAAGAAATCCATGATGTACGTCACAGATGCTTATTTTCAGGTACACCATCGCAGGCACAGTTTTTATGAACACAGAGAGAGCGTGATGATTTAACATTCTCCAGCAGGCTCAACTCCAAATGAGCTCCATTAATATTTTAATATTTTAATATTTAAGGAACTATTTTGGGAGAAAATTGAAACTGCCATGACCTCCTGGTCATGAAAATTAACAACCTGCTCAATATGCCGTCTCTTCTTTCCACACACACAATATACAAACTCTCTTAACACGTTAAACACTGAATGGGAGATGGACACTCAAATAGACAATGTCCCTGTTAATACCCTGTAAACTTGCCTTTGTTTCTGGAGTAGGTACCTAAGGATGTCACATTTTACAGGCTGAATATAAAGACGAATGAGCTTGTATGGTGTGCGCTGAACAAAACGAAGAATTTGGGTCACTCATTACAGAGGAAATTCATTGATGTAACGAGGCTGACATAGATGTTGAAGTGTGCCATGGAGAAATTCAGTGTGCTAGTCAGAACCTATTTTTTCCTTTTAGTGTGTTTAAAAGAATCTCTTAAACAACATGAAGATGCTGCAGGAGAGTAATGGAGCTGCCTCCATCTAGCGGCCACGTCTTGAATTACAGCACAAGTGAGACCAGGACATACAGTACAACGTTAGGGTAAGCTGTATTCTATTCTTATAGATAAGTGTAATCAGCTACTACACAAAACACATTAGACAATTTTTAGACACTGAAGAAACCTAAAAACTGAAAAAAGTTAAAAAAAAATAAATAAAATCTGTGGGCATATACAAGCAATTTTTGTTTTGTAAATGTGTAGTTCAACTAGTAACTGCAGCAGCCAGCAGTTAATTAGTAATAGTCTTTTAGAAATGTAGAAATTTTGGAACAACCTGAAAACAACCTTTCCTTACATCCAAACAATATTTTTTTTTTTTAAAGGTGAAATACACCACACATACACCATAATCAATTTTCAACTAAAAACTTCAGAAATTGCTCCAGAAGTCAAGTCCATGTAAATAAATATAAGGGGAAAAAACTTAAGAACTATATATATATATATATATATATATATATATAAACACCCACACAGATGCATTTATTTATTCTAAGGATCAATGTATCTTTTAATATGACAATATAGTACTAATATATTATACATGTTAAATATTTCTAGTATATTAAAAAAGAAATTAAATATGACAATTCAATGTACAAAAGAAAAAATGAACCCTTTTCATAAACCCTGACACACTTACACACACACACACACTATATATATATATATTATAACAAATTATATGTATATGTATATGAAGAGTTCATTTGAAAAAACAGATAAAAAATTTTTTCGTCTGTGCATTAAAATTAATTTCAATCAAAACTTAAAAATAAACAGCTAACTAACAAAATTAACCCAAATAAAACATGATATATATATATATTAAAATGTACCTTATAAATTTACTTTGTTTTCTTAGCTCTGCATAAAAACAGTATTTTTTGAACACAGAAGCTGAGGGAGTTTTGCATATTTGACATCTTTCTGTCCTTTGACTAATATTTCAGGAACATTGGGACAAATGAGAACAGATAAAATATATATGTTGTAGTTTCCATTCACCAGACATTTACCCAACTACGATAACTTCTGCTTCTGAGAAAGCCAGAAAAGCATTCATAAGACACCTGCTGATTCCAGAGTCACTAGTCAGTCTACACAACCTCTGTAACTACTAAAGAAGTGAAGAACACAGAGTAACTACTCATACAACCCCACATGATGTAAACCTGATGACAGAAAGGCGGAGTCTTACCTGTCGTTTGATGAAGCTGGAGGTGGTATCAGACGAGGTGCTGCCATCTGAGCGTTTAAAACGACCCTTGCGCTTCGGGAGTTTTCGTGGTAGCTATATGGAGATGACCACATCACAACAAACAGTAACATCAGACAGAAGATGCCCTAGAAATAAGATGCTCTTTGTTGCTGTCTGCTCTTTACAAAACAGGTGCTGTTGTCTTTTTTTTTTTTTTACTTTGCCTCCTTAAAACTTACACACAAAATGCCTTGTATCTCTTGCAAAATTTGGCATCACATGCACAATATTCCAAACCCATCTAATTTTGCAAACACCTTTGTAATAATATTAATTCCTGTTAGATTTGTGTTATGTAGGTAGCTGTGTGTTGTGTTTTATGAAACTGAAGAGGCCGAGAATTAGTGTATGTTTTTGCATGCATGTATGTCAGCTTTCAGAAATCGTGTGACAAGCAAAGATTTTGTGTCTAAGCAGTTGACCAAAAGAAAAAAAAAACTGTAACTAGGCTAGGACACCAGATGTAAGTGTTTCTGGAGCTCCAGCAGCAGTTAGATTAATGTTCACATTATAAGAAATAGGTCTGGAGTAACTGTAAGCTCTTTAAATAGTTGAAGGTAAAGTCTTAAAATATGACATAGATATAAAGTTTAGAACTGTTCTACTAAGCAGTGCTTAAATACCTTGTGTGGACTAAGGGTTGGACCTTGTTTTTGTTTAGCTTTTTATGCATTAAAAATATTGTTGATCTTACAAGTTCTTTTTTTGTTGTTGTTTACAGAAAAAAGTGGTGAATCCGATACTCAACTAACTTGATCAGACTAGTTTTTACATTTTGGCTGTATTTATGCAACTAACTTTAATCTACTTTAACTTTTTTTTTTTGTTTGTTTAAAAGCTTTTTTTTTTGCAATTAACAATAGAGTTCAACATTATCACGTTTAGCTTTTTAATCACTATTTTATGAATGCATTTTTAGTAAGCATTAAAGTTTACCACTGGAGTGTAGCAAAGGCTATATCAAATCAAAAACATATCAATGAGATTAAATTAGTCACCAATTCAGCAAAAAAAATTCAGCAAAAAATCAAACGGATACAAATCGCCGTGA
>JAUMHQ010000089.1:4032353-4064317 GCA_032361165.1 Enteromius paludinosus | reverse complement strand
CATAATAATGAAACCAAGTACACATAAGATATAGACAATGGCTATGCTGTGATTTTGGCTCTATTTGCATGTAAAATTGAGTTAGAAGCAACATAATATCTATTTTAACTGAAAGCCCTGCTCCTGAAAGCTAAACAGAACAGACGCAGAGAGAGGTGTGTGCGCGCTCTGTGGAAACGAGCTAGTGCTCACGCTAGCGCGGCAGTACCGGAGACTCGCTGAGGTTTGTTCAAGAAGTCTCTAGATTTGTAGCTAGTCGCTTTTAGGGAAAAATGTTGCCAAGGGGGTCTGAATAGTCACTAAGTTGGCAACACTGAGCATTGACAACAGACTGCAAAGAAGGATGGGCACGCTTGGGCTGATGGGAATTGTAGTTCCCGCTACCTCTCGTTCGCTCCATTCGCCTGAGCAAACTTTTCTCAGAGGACCTATCATTTTATCGAGTCATGCGACCACGGTATTATCGAAAAAATTTGATATCGCGGTACGACTGTATTTACAATACCGTTACATCCCTAGTTTCTAATGTTCTGAATGAACTTGAAAATAGGGATGCACCGATCCAGTAAAGCCGATTTCACATTGAGCTGTATATACTACACACAGCCGTTGTTCACTGACGAGCTGCGCAAATCCACGCTGATAACGAACATAGTTTTGCAATCTGAAATCTGTCAACTTCGACTGCCCAATTTTGCAAACTGACTTTCAGCAACTAGCGCCGACTCTTCTAAATGGCAAATCGGTGCAAAAATCTTTGCAAAGATTCTTAAGAGAGCCTTCAGGTATGCACTGATGGCACTAGCAATTCACCATGTACTGCACAACGCAACATACTATCAATGAATGGTGATATCTGAAATACTATTCCATTCAATGCACATCCTTTGAGATGCATTTCCTAACATCTTGCAGTTATTACGTCCCACTCGAGACGTGCGTCGGGGTACAGGAGGCATTGTTACCCCTTTGTTTTAGATAGCGGCTTAAGTGAATGAGGAAGGCTTGTGGAATCTTTGTCCACGCGTGTAATCCGAAAGCTTTAATGGGCACTGATTGAAGTGTTGTGTCACACAGAGTGAGATTACAGTGGGAATAATGGCGCGTATTGTCCCCCGTTCCCCTCATAAGAGAACGGCTGAATCAGTTTGATTCTTTCTTGCAAAGGGGATCTCAGTTTAATGTGGTTGCCATGGCAGCCAGGCACTCTTGGCTTCAACATTTATGCTAAATAAAACACCCTTTTAAGAGTAGACACAAATAGGCGGACCCACGGTGTTGGCTTTGTGTCCGCGCGTGATTGTGTGTGCGTCTGCGCGTGGGCGTCCGCTGGTTCCAACGTATCTGTTTATCGGGCGCTACAACGTAAACTCTCGGCATGAGAAAATATGCATTCAGGAACACGAACGAGCACAAGCGTAATGGCTAATGTAAGACCTTGTTCTGCGGCATTGAAAGTGGGCTTCGTCTCTGAAAGAGCTTTTTGTGAGTGTGGAGAGTGTGTGATCTGTGCGTGTTAATGGTTATTGGAGGGGATGGGGTTGGGCGAATGTCTATTAAAGCACAATAAACGAGAGAACAACACAGAGAGGCCGAGAGAAAAGGGTCAGCTGACGGGGTTTGACCCTGTGACCCTCTGTTCCAGCTGCTGTGGCGATTACGACCCTCCCCGGCTGAAACTCAACACTGTCTTTTGTTTCAGCCGGTTTCGAGGTGTCCCTGGACGCTCTCCCATCTCGCACAGAGATCAGGTTTGCGCACACACAGCGTGGAGTTTCTATTCGATGATAAGACACACAGAGAGCTGTTTAAGCTGTCGTGTTTAACTCTTATCTACTACATCGTCACATCAGACACACTCATTAGCCACGATAAACAGCCCCTCGGGACAGCGAACGCACACGTATGAAAACATACACACGCCACTCATGTGTCCGGCGGGGCTTATGGGTAGGGAGGGGAAGGTCAGGCCTGCTTCCTCAGCGTGGTTAGAGTTTGAAAGGGTAAAAAGTAATTTCCAAGGAATGGAGGGAGGGAGGCACTAAAAAAGCCGAAGAATTCAGAGGCAATTTAAAAGCAGTGTGGGAGAGGGGGATGAGAGGGAGAAAAAAAAACGAAGAAAGAGGAGGCATGATGGAAAGTAAAAGAGAGGTTGTTATTTTCTCTCTCTCTCTCGCTGTTGTTTTTTAGGGACTAGTCGGGCCACAACCTCCGAGGAGAGAGAGAGAGAGATAGATAGATAGAGGAAGAATAAATCAAACAAACCCTGAAGGCTAGAAAGGAGGGAGAAAGATGAGAGAAAGAGAAGTGTGGGTAATGATGGAGGGGGGAGTTGAGTGGGCGACGGAGAGGACGAGAGGGTGAGCGCGAGCAGGGGTGGAGGTGGAGAGGGGGAGTGGAGGATTGCAGGGCTCAAGGTAATCTGGGGAGTTAATGCAGCTTAGCAAAGCAGAAAGAGAGAGGGAGCACAAAGTGGCAGACAGTGCGAGCAGCAGAAAGAGAGAGGGCGTAAGAGACAGAGAAAGACAGACGGAGAGAGAAAGGGAGGGTCGGAGAGAGTGGGAGAGAGGAGATCTTGGGGAAAATGGAATGCTGGGTGGAGAGGGGAAGCAAACACGCAGGGCTTTGTGCTAAAAGCACGACTCTGGGGAGGGTGCGACCGACGCTAAATCCAGAGCACAGGCCAGAAATCAGGGTTTAAAGAGCAGGCAACAGGACCGGCCCTTTTTAGATGTCCAAACACACGTACACCAAGCCTAAAATGAACCTTGTGGTGAATTGTTCTGTATATTTCTTAACAATTGCTTTATTGGAAATGCTGCATGTTGTCATTGCTTTGTGACGTACTAGTGTCAGCTGCGTCAATTCACTGCCATTCACAAATCCTCTCCCACAGCCTTATGGGATAGTATCCACTGAATGTGCACTTGAGAATCTCCAACTAAGCAGTTGCCCACTTGGTTTTAATAATACTGTGGATGTGAATAAACTAAATCAGGCATATTTTGTTGCAGATAGTGTTTTTGAACCAATTGGTTAAGTGAATGACTCAATGACTCACTTGATCAATGACTCGATGAAGTCATATCAAATGAGTAATGTTGTATCAGAACACCTGAAAATCAGCACAATAACAGTTGTGCTTTTTAATACTACAATTAAATAAGAAGATACTATTTAGTAACTTCATTTTAGAGTCACATTTGGAGAGTTACTTTGTATTTGTATTTATACTTTGCCAGTGAAAAAGTACCAAGCAAATTAGCATCTTGGAGCAACACAACTTCGATAAAATCAGTTCAGTAAATGAGTGACTAATCCAAAATTGCATATACTCTAAGTAGATACTAATGTTGCATTAATAAATGCCCCACAATCACTAAAAGCATGTTCTCTATTTAAAGAGCTTATTTACACAAAATTTGACACATTTTTTTAAATTCATATTATCACGTTTTATTGTTTTTTTTATCATGTTAGTTAGCTGTTTTTAGATATTTTAACCTAATCAAAATAACCCAACTTGAATGAGATTAATTGGAATTTTTTTTCTCTTTATATGTTCTAAAAAATCTACAAATGTGTATGGTATTGAGTGTAATTTAACATGTAGTTAACATACCATTGTTTGCCAACTGTATAGTAGGGAAATTGGTTGAGCAACTGATTCAATGGCTCACTTTTAAAGAAAATTCATTGTTTTGTTCCTGAATAAATCAGTGTTTTTGCTCAAATCAGTTTAATGAATGACTGATTCACTCATAAAGAGGCTTTTGCAACTTGCGGAAACAAAACTAAAAAGACCCAGTGTTGTTGGACTGTTATATTTTGGAAAACGGCTTAACCAATCAGATTCAAGGACAGGAACTATTTGTTGCATAATGGAATATTAAAGCCTTTTTTTCTCCCTTGTATATTTGTGACAAACAACACAGGTAATTCACAGCATCATATATGAGTCTCAGTCTCTCTGAAACTGTATAAAACATGAAGATGCATCATGATTTTTTCCCCCTAATATATCCGTGACTTAATGGGAGGAATATTGCACAAACAGTATGTGTCACCACACTGGATAAACCTGTTCAATTTTTACTGAGGATAATTGCTATTAAAAGTCTTCTTTGATAGACCTACGTCGCTAAGTCTCTAACATCAGTGAAAAGTCAGACTATCTTTCTTACAGTACAATTTAAACCACGTATTATGTTGCAAATCCTTATAAACTTGCCAGCCAAATGGAGTTACTCCACTTTATTTTCTCACCAAAGGCAATTTTACTAACACTTGGCACTTAGCAACAGTTAATTATGACCTTGAACATACACATTACAAAGATTTTTCATACAGAAAGTTTCCACACAGCTGATAGACGCTGGAGTGTGTTGTACCTTTGAGGAATGTCTGCTGACAGACACTTTGAATGAGGTCGAATTACTGTAAATTTGACAGTAATGGAGACACGGCCTGGCAGATCATTTCTGTCCAGGCAAATCCCGAGTTTGATTGTGGCTTTAGTAATTTCCCAACCCCATTTTTCCCCCAGTAGTTTCCTGCTATCTCATTAGTCCTTGACAAAAATAGTGCCATAAATAAAAAAAATGATTATAAATGTGTTAATATCCTAACTAAGGATAAATATCCTAACTATGTAAAATTAGAGTTCTGCAAACGAAAACTTTTTAATAACACATGTAAACTAGGACTACATGTGTATGTCTCTTCCGTCCCACGTTTACTGTATTTCTGTATCAAGCTTGGCTGTTTGGCCGTATCCTTGGTAACTTCTGTCTTGGGCGAAGAAGGACACAGGAGCCAGAGAGCGACTGAGCGAGAATTAAAACTTAAAGTGGTCAGTACAGACGTAAAGGTCTGCCATTAGAGTGTAGACAGACTCCAGGTATGAAACCAAATGGAAAGCCTGAGAAGAAATGAGCGGGAGGGAGACGCCAGGTCTTCAGGCGGATAAGACGATCAGATAGAGTACTTAATGTCAGATTATCTGACACACGATATGATTCCAAACAAAAAACTCAAACCTCGTCATCAGCAGTGTCGACCGGGTCAGAAGCCACTCAATGTTTCAATAAAACCATTAGAAATTATTGTATTGAATGATCATTCATGCACAAATTCCCGGTTCCGCAGGTAATTCTGCAGCTGTCAAAACACGCCATACAACTTCAACTCCATGTGACCGACATGCAGTCTGCAGCTCCACATGGTCAATGGAGCTCCATGGCAACAGGATCTCGTGTAGAGGGTTCTACATTTCAACTCGACACAGTGGAAGCGAATCCGAGAGGCAACAATTTATAATGAGAGATGATGTGACTGCACGTGATCTCCAAATCTTAAAGGGGTCATAAACTGAGAAACCGCAATTCACTTGATCTTTAGACATAGAGGTCACAACTATAAAAACATTCTGTACGTTCAGAACTCAAAACTTTCTTATTAGTTTATACTGAAGCTAATTTGCCAAAAAGACAACTTCTGGAAAGTACCACTCTATAATATAATGGATATAATATCCTGCTTCTGCATCTGCCGTTTAGCCCCGCCCACATGTAGTGTAAATAACAACAGATAAATGCAGGTCTACATAGAAACCAATAAAGATGCTCAGAATACAAGAAAATGCTGTGCAGTTCCAAGTTGTGGAAAAGTCGTCTTTGCATAATCTTTATAATCTATTTTTAATGAAGATCCAGACCGCGATAAGAACTTTGTTCATCAATTTTATCGCAGATTCTTTTTTTAAAAAGGCACATTTCGATGCAGGATTTTGAGAAAGATTAAGATGATGAATCGGACAGTAATGTCACAACACAAGTGTGAATAGACTGTTTTCATTATGTGGACACTCGTTCTTCTCGTTTTTGACTGTGTCACAAGTATTAGCCAATCAATAGTCAAATAACCACCACATACATAGATGAGGGGTTAATAACAGGACAGAAAATGGCCTTCTTACTTCGAGTTATGATGTTTTTGATGCAAAAATCTTGACAATGTTATAAGGCTACGGGTAGCACAGGTAATCCTGCCACTGTCAAAACACGCCATACAACCTCACAAAATGTGTGCGTCTGCCACAAATAATCAACGGAGCTCCATGGCAACAACATATGTAGATGTTCTACATATCAAGACAGGTCTTCAGTAAGCAGAAGAGTTCATTGGTGCAATGAGAGACGCAGGATAATGTGTGATCTGCTGGAATCTTAATATAACTCTGTACAAGGTTACTGTGACTGACGCACCGATCTAAAATGGAACAATAAGGAGGTTTTCAGGAGGGGCAAGAGTGGGAAAGAGAAAAGAGAGGGGAAGAAAGTGAAACGGAAGTGTCTTATTCCCTATCGCCAGAGGAGAGTTGGGTCGGTGAAATTAATTGCATGTGATCAAATCAGCAGAATCATGCCCTCCCCTAGAGTATGACGGATGGAGAGTTAGAGAATCGGGGTCTTATTTAAGCTAGCTGACGTGTCACTTCCTCTTCCACTTGTGGTGGGGGCCACAGAGTTGGCCCCGTTGACATGTGGGTAATACGCCACACAGTTTTACACACTCTCCCTGTGAAGCCTCATCAGAACGCATCAGAGCTAATGACAGAGCGCGACTGGGGCATGAGCGGAGAGAACTGAGCTAGAAAGATGGGATGAGTGAAAATGTAGCTCTATTCCAATCTATTGAGCTGCTGTACTGTCAGCTCTCTACACAGGCAACTGTTAGGGCTGCATGATTTTGGTGGGAAAAATTTAACTTTGATTGCAATTTCAAATTAAAGAGGGGTGGGGGATGTGATAAAAAATAAAATGCTTGCTTGTAGGGCTGCACAATTTGGTCAAATATATAAATAGACAGATAGTTAGATCCAAAGATAAAACCACAGGAAGCTTTTTGGTGCTTCTCATTACAAGTAAAAGTGACCTAAAACTGATGAGTTTAAGAAGCATGTACTATTACTCAAGACAAGACGTATTTTTATAGCAGCCTTTTGAGATTTTGATCATTGTGCTGTCACATCATGATTTCAATGTTATTCTGAAGGAAACGAGAGCTTCGACACCATATTTAATTTAGTTCATTGAGGATTTATGTCTACACTTATTAAAGGAACAGTTCACCCAAAAACTTGTACAGGTTCAGAACAACATAATGGAGCGTAAATGATGATAAAATACTCAGTTGTAAGTTCAATAAAGTATGGCATCCACCCTGAACTACTGTATAACCTACTAGACTTTAATATTAGCAAGACAAACAGCACACACAAATATTGTGTAAAACACCCAATTGCTTAAACATTTATACTCATTATTGATGTCAACTTTATCTGCCATATTGGAGTTTTTCACTTCTTCAAACTAGATTTTGATAACACACTTATGAGAAAAAGAGAAAAGACGGTATTAAGGTGATGGAAAGACACAGAGGGAGCACAGGGGACCAGAGGTTAGAAAGAAGATGAGGGAGAGAAGCAGTTAAGATGAGGAAAATAGCAAATGAAGGAAAGAGACATAATTGATCTCATAGTTGTAATTCCTCAGAAGAGAAGGAATGGAGGCTGGAAGTGGTGGAAAAATAGAGGGATAGAGAGGATGGATGTGGAGCGAGAGGGGGAAAGAAATGGACTGTTTGGGAGGACAGTAACGGCCACTTCCTCATGTGGTCTCAGGAATGCAGGACGGGTGGATCTGAGTGTGTGTGTGTGTGTGCCCGATAGAGCAGACAGGAATCCCTAACCCCCACAGACTCTGGAGCCAGTTATCAGAGACAGAGGGGCCGGGGTGTCCCAACTTTATCTCTCTTTCTCTCCTACTTTCCTCCTCCCTTTTTTTCCCACTTCTTTCTTTTCATATCCTCCTCCTTCTGCCCTTTTTCTCTATAATTGTGCCAGCAGGAAAAAAAAAAGAAAACAAGGAGGATGTGGGGTAAAAGAATGAGAGTGAGCTGGAAGCGAGAGTAGGACAAACGTTGGAGTGAGACTGCTTCAAGGTTGTGGTGAATTCTTTCACAAAGCCAAACACAGAATCGAGAGAGACGTCTTTATCCAGTTTCTATAGTGCACTGCCCTCTAGAATGTTCAATTCTGATTGGTCAGTCATGGGAAGTTTTATAATGAAATTGTATAACTGATTCTCCACAGGCAACTGGTTTTCTTTCATAGCTGTGCTAGCTTGTTCAATATGTTGTCTCTTCTGTCTAACATATTTAGTTATGTGTAAAAATAAAAGTAATTTAAACTTGATAAACAAATTCACATCTATTCACCACCATTCTATTGCACTGCAGAGCTTTGTCACAAAAACAAATTCCTCGTATGTGTAAACATACCTGGCAATAAAGCCCATTCTGATTCTGATCTATTCATTGGAAGTGCTCAGCGCAACAGATGCCCTAATTCTATTTTGTTCGCACATTATTTACTTCCTTTGCATGGAATTGTGTGTGTGTGTGTTTGGTTCATATTTGCAAATGATGTGAGCGAGCTGATTGTGATTGTGAATTAAATAAGTATGACAGTTACTGTAAATCAAGCCAGTTTCTCATGGCATGAAGAACGAAAATGAATTAAAGCTGCAATATGGATGTATTTTGTTAAATGTATTTTGTATGTGTGTTGTTTCTTAAAATATAAGATTTATTGAGAAAATTCACAACGGAATTAATAACGATTTGCAATTACTTTTTATTTTAAAAAATGTATTCATTTAGATGTCATTCGCTCATTTAAAACTATCATATAATTACCAAACCAATGTTTTTCCTCCAGTAACTTTAAGTTTTAACTCTAAGGCTCTAATCTTCAATCTTGCAGTGTTGATGAAATATTTTCAACTGTTTTTACCCCTAGACTCAGTGACGTCACTGGACAGATAAGCTGCTTGTGAGAGTGGTCCTCAGCTCCCCCGGCCTGGCTCCACCACGGTGGAAAGGGGTGTGTTTGTGTGTGTGCAGCTCCTGCCGTGAGGTCCTGATTGTTTGGAGCCAAACTGGTGATGAGCCCAGACCCTCCATACTGATCGCCTCAGGGGAAGGATGGTGACACTTCTCTCACTCTCTCTCACCTCACACAATACCTCTGAGAGAGAAAGGTGGGGGGGGGGAGAATCTGCCGGCTTCCTGCCATTTTCGCAGAAAAGGGAGCCTTTAACTTCACGCCACTGTCACTGAGTGAGTTGGTCCAAAAAATCCACTTCGGTACAAGAGTATTTGCAAAGAAAACCACAATTCTGCTTTTACGGTGTGTGTGTGTGTGTGTGTGTGTGTGCGTGATGGTGGGCATGAAACAGAAGCCAGGGAATGCTTCTGATGGTGTGAAGCTCACGCCCAAAGATACTGCATCTCTTCAAGGGCATTCCATCACACACACAGTCGCTGCAGTCCATTATTTGAAAGAAAACCGTAGTGACACACTGAATTGATGGGGCACGATTGGGGACATGCAAGAGATTTGTATCCTCCATGCATTTATGCTAACACCCCCTTCACAAACACACACACATGAATTTACCTAGATATCTACACAAGAACATACTGTAGACTTCACCTGTGTTTACATAAAGCATAAAGCAAACTGTAATGTCTACAGATCTGTTAGCATTTCCATTTTTCTCAGCCGCAATTGCATGGCTGGTGCTAGAAGTACATCATTTGAAATTTGCCATCTTCATTCATTGGTCCTCAGTTCAGTTCTCTCAGTTCTAAATTCAGTTGTAAATGTCATGTAACTAGTAAAATGAGTCAACTAGCAAACTAGTCCAATCCTAACCTATAATTCCTCAAGCCAACTTACTGATCTACTTCTTAAACTTCTTCTTCTTATTATTATTATTATTATTCTGAGACTAAAATTTCTAAACGCTACTCCTCCTAGAGCTTCAACTCTACAAACTCAGACCAGATCTTCAGACTGATCTCACGGGGTGTGCTATATCTTTTCTAACTGATCCGACTTACAATTTTCGTAAAAATTGCGATTAAAAATGTAAAAAATCCCATAGACTTCCATTCACTAAATATTCAGATGAGCCAAGACTCTGCCAGCTGTCAAAATTCAAATCTAAACACACTGCAGTCATGCTAGTAACATGCTAATCATGCTAGCAACATGCCAATCATGCTAGAAAAATGCTGTTAACTTGCTAATCATACTAGCAACATGTTAGTATGCTAGTGTTTGTATTATCTGACTTTCTAGACTAAAAACGTTACACTGAAATTCTTCAAACTTTTTAAAATCGTAACTGTTTAAACATGAACTATTTTAAACTTTTCAAACTTTCAGCCTCGGCTTTCTCAAGCCAACTTAAATTTTGTCTCGACAAACTTTTTTATCGAGTTAAATATTTATGTTGCTTCAAAAAATTATTCAAGCAAATTCGTGAAAAGACATTAAAGTCAAGTTCAACCAAAAATTTGAATTCTGTCATTTATTACTCACCATCATGTCATCCCAAAACCATAAGAGCTTTGTTCCTTTTCATTGGACATTGTTAAAATAATCCATGTGACATCAGTGACTCAACCATAATTTTATAAAGCTACAAGAATATTTTTTGCACAAACACACACAAAAAAAGTATTTTCATAAATGTCGAAAAATAACTGTTGATGTCACATGGACGATTTTTACATGTCCTTGCTACCTTTCTAGGCCTTGAACATGGTTCATGGTGCATTGTTGTCTATGCAGCTTCAGAAAGCTCTCGAATTTCATCAAAAATATCTTAATTTGTGTTCCAAAGATATTTTTGGAATGACATTAATGTGAGTAATTTTAATTTTTGAGTGAACTATCCCTTTAATAGATAAAGCTTCTTCTAAAGGACACCTTTTTTGCTATTTTAATATTAACTGTAGTAGTAAAAATAATATATTGAACAATATAAATAATAAAAAACATTATATATATATATGAACCAATTAACAGTTAAAACACCCAATTATTTAGGTTGTAGAGACTAATGTGTATAACTAAATATAGCAGCCCCACCTCCCACACACATACTCTGCTGTATAATCACACCTGTTTCTACAGCACATACGACACACGTATAACAGATCATCATCTTTAGCGCACATGCAGTTGTGGTGCTACAGCTACAGTTCGTATGTCAGCCACTGCCCACTTACACATTGGAATTTTCCTTTGCACCTTTAACGCCCTCTCCCCTAAACCTCTCCTTATTTAGGAGCGAGGGAGAGCAGAGTGCAGCCACAGGGAGGAGGTGAGGGGAGGACAATGGGTGGAGGATTGTGAGGAGCTGGAGAGGGTGTGGGGTTGAAGAATGAGTGTGTGTGTGTGTGTGTGTGAGGAAGGGAGATTTTGCCCTCCCACGCTGGTTGTGTGTGTGTCTGTGTAGCAGGGCCAACCCGACACACCCAGAGGGCAGCGAACCTCCACATCCTGCCCGGGGCGTCCGTTTGTCCAAACAGCTCACTTCTTCCTCTTCTCTCCTTTCTCTCTCTCTCTCTATGCTCAAACCGGTCTGACTAGAGGGTAGAGAGCAGAAGAGGGTGGGGGTTTGTCTATAAAGAACAGAAACCCCCCGTAAAACCAGAAGAGGAAGAAAAAGCCGCGGAGTAAAATACAGCAGAAGAAAACAAACAGCAGGGCGTTGTCCTGCCCTGAATGGGGAAGTTTGACGGTTTGGTGGTGTTCTAACCCCTTTACACACTTTCGAACACACACACACACACACACGTACCTATTACCCTCTCCGTCCACAGCGGTCTGCCTGGAGCTAGTGCTAGTACACAGTCACAACGAGATGAACAGTAAGGAGATCTCAACCTTATACAATCAAAGACTTACTCAGAGTGTCTAAACACGGACAAACGGAGATATATCCTGTCAGGCCTATAATCATGCACCAGAATGCTCTCCTCTTTCTCTTCCTGTCTCTCAGTGATCAGTTTTTATGGCGTCATCACAGACCGCTGCAAATCTATTGATTGGGGTGCACAGTCCTGTTCCTGGAGGGCCAATGTTCTGAAGAGTTTAGCTCCAATCTGCCCCAACACACTTTCTACTGATCCTGAAGACCTACATTGGCCCTCCTGGAGCAGGATTGGACATCATTGGGAAAGTGCATCTTACGGAAACAGAGCCGGGGTTTCCAACCCTGTTTTGGATGTTTCCTTCAAAAAAGAAAACCGTCAAATTGTTATTAGATACCCATGTTCTCAAATACCTGGATCAGATAAGAAAAGCTTCCAGAATTTCTATTATTTAAAGTTTCCGGGAATGTAGTTAAGAGAAAAAAAAACCCATGCAAGGATCATCCAACCAAAAGTTGTGTTTATGTTACACAGGGGCATCAAATCCTGTTCCTGGAAGTCCACTTTCCTCAATCACACCTGCCTGAAAGGTTCTAATGATCCTGAAGACCTTTATTAGCTGGTTCAGGTGTTTAATTAATGCTGGTGCTAAACTCTGCTGGAAAATGTCCCTCAAGATTTAGGATTGGACATGCTGTGACGCATTTGGATGACATGAATTGATCAGTGACTTCAAAAAGCCATACTGTAGTTGTAAGTCCCTATGGAATATGTTTTAGTTTTTCCCAGAAACTGTTTTATTTTATTCCAAAAACCTTTTTTTATTATTTTTTATTAAATTTGTGTGGATTTTTACTTTTTACATTCTAGTTAGTGTTTTTTTTTTTTGGTTAAATAAAACTATTATCAATCAAAAAAGGATGTAATTAATTAAAATCATGAAACTTACATGATTTAAAGGATTAGTTCACACAAAAATTGAAATTAGCCTATGTTTTACTCACCCTCAAGGCATTCTAAATGAATATTAGTAATCCAATTGGACTTTAATTAAAATTTGTCCTCGTTTTTCTAGGATTTATAATTGCAGTGGGCGGGGGTTTTTCTCTACAGTCCAAAAGAAGTCAAATAAAGCACACTGGACCATAATAAAAATTGCCTCACATAGCTAAATAAAGCCATCCTATGGCCAATTGATGTGTTTTTAAAGGAAAAAAATCAGTATATTTATATTTACAATGTTACAAAATTGTTTTGTCAAAATCTCCAGTTCAGTCAAGTTAAACTGAACTTTTATTTTGACAAGTTGTAGTGAGGACCTTTAAGTTTCTGTTTGAATATAATATGTTTTTTCTCAAAAGAAATTGTACAATGCTCATGAAATGACTTAGTTTCAATTTATTAATCCAAAATTAGGCAAATTCTGTGACATTCTACATTATTCAGTTATACAGTTATAGCATCGTGGAAATCATAGTTGTGCTTTCCAAAATCCAACTTGCCACATTCCTTTTCCATTTAAAACTCATCCAGCTCTTTCCACAGGCTCAAAGCTAATCGTTATACATTCTTGTCTGTCCAAAGCTTCAAGCTTTCTAAATATGGTTCAGCGTCTGTCACAAGTGCAGACAGGCCCTCTCCATTAAAAAGGTAAGAAACACAAGCAGAACTGTTGAATAATAGCAGGACAATCCCCGTAACATCCACTGCATCCGGAGATCAGCTTTGATTCTGATGGTGAGCGACGAGAGCGAAGCGCATTCCCTCCACCCTATGCATTGTGATTAATGGGATTATCCTCCATTAAACAGCCCACCACGATACTAAGTGGCTTGTCTCATCGTGTTCCTCTCAAGACATCTATTACTTTGCAATAAGCCAGTTAAGCACGGCCTTCCTCAAACAGGTTAATGTAAGGAAATATTTACCCAAGTGGGTGAGGATTGGTTTTGGACTGATTCCAAACAAGTGATGAAAAAGTAAACGACAGAACCATGGCTTCAGACACATCGAGATTTGGTGATCATGCAGATAATTTGAGTTTTAGGCTACCATGTTGTGATCCATTTTTACTTTTTATATTTTGGGATGTTTATTGAGAGGAAATATAGGAAGCAGTGCAGGAGGAGAAAGGGGATGGGGTCAGGAAATGGCCGTAATTGAAAACTTGGGTCACCTGAAGCATTGTGCACTGTAGGATATGGCTCCCACTGGATCCAATCTACTTTTTATATCAATCAAATGGTCCCCCAAAATAGCACAGAAAGGTACATGTAAGTGCCTCTGTCATGTGCAAACTTTTGTTTCAAAGAAATTTTTTGCTGGCAGGGCATCTTTTCTTCAGTGTTGCCCCATGGGACTGGGAAGAAGCCCAGATGGCAGAGATGGGCAGTCGGCCACTTTTGTTGCAGATACAACATGGGTGTTAGAAGGGGATGATCTGCTATAAAAACTGGAAGCTTTTACCGTCCCTCCATCTCTACTGAGTAGCTCAGGCATTCTGCTCCAAGGGCAGGGGGTGCTTACGTTTTGGAAAAAGGCATTGCTATCATCGTCATCTTCACTGGCCAAAGCCGAGACACCGTGGTGTGTCCTGGCTTGAGGCACCTCTTGGTTTTAGAGGCCAAAGTGTCTATATATAGTGCATGTGTAAAGGATTCTGGGAGAGGTCGGGTACTCAGAGACCAGAGGACTGAAGCAAGAGGGAACTCCACCATGAGGAAGTCTGGATTTTTCTGTCCATGATAAAGTCAAGAGTGTTCACTTTCAAAGAGACAGTGAGACACACAGGTGGGAGGTGTGGAGGAGTGACAGACATGTCATTTCCAAGTAAAGACAGCGAAAGAGAGACAAGGACAGTGGGAAGAGCCTAAAACAGTAAGTGAACCTGAAACCTGGACAACAAAAATAAAGGTTAGATAAATTACAAACTGACCAACAGCACTGAAATAAAGGAAGAAAGCTTCCTGATATGCACTCACAGCACTTTAGTGATTATTGTCTGAATTTACTGACTGTGGTAATTGACACAAACAATAAACCCACATTAGGTGGAAAAAACCCAGAATGTTCCCTTTCAGAATCAGGTAAATCAGCTGATTTGATGGCAATCTTGGTAACTCCCTGGGGCAGCTATTTCTAATTGTTGCAAGTACTAAATGAAAGAAAAAAAGATTCCAAAACTGTTTGCCAAGCTTATTTTTAAACCGGATTAGTCAAATCTGACCACAAAACAGTCATGAATGTTGTCTCTTCAGTACAATTCATGCTAGAAAAAAAATATTTTTCAGGGTCATGTAAAGATGGTAAACAGTATTTTTGCAACTGTTTTCAAGGCTGTTCAAATTAATGCAAGCAAAGATTGGCTCTGGGAACTGAACTGCAAGACTTACTAAGGTAGTTGTTAAGTTTAGGCAGGACTGGGGATAGGTAGAATATGGTCATGCAGAATATGTTCTTGATAAGTAGCTATTAATAATCAGCAAATGTGTTAATAACAGGCATGCTAATAAGCAACTAGTTAATAGTGAGAACTGGTTCCTATACCCTTTGGCTCATTTGGGGTTTGACCTCTATATCCATAACCCACTTTTACGAACTAGTCCTAGGTTTTTTGCCCGATCGGAACCAAATCACTGCAGAAATATTCTTTGGACATTCATAATCAATAATTATATATATATAAAAAAGTAGAAATTTTGATTTTGCCGCAAACAGTACTCCAATTAGGCTAATTAGCTAATGTTAGCCTAATGTTATTCGGATTACAACTCGGGAACGGAATGAGGTATCTTCACCAAACTCGGTACACATGTGTATAAGCTCAAACTTTAGTCAAATACAAAATATTGTGCAACTCTGACTCTTGGGGGTGCTATAAGGAAGAAAAAAACATTTTCAGCTAGAACTAGGCAACCCTTGGTCCAACTTAAAAATCGGCATAAAAAATGAAGTTTGATCACTTATTAGGCAAGGTTAACGGAGGTTGATTGGAACGAAACTCGCTGGGCATGGTCGACTCATAATTCTAAAGGTCTGTAAGAATTTTTAAACAAATCAGTCACTAGTTGGCGCTAACAAGTTTTTTGGCTCTGTAATCACATAGTGTTTGACACACCCACACAATATGCATATCATTTGATAGATCTCCTACTGAGCAACTTTGCCTCAAGAACCATTGCGGTCAATTAAATTGTTCATTAAATATTTGAAAACCTACTATCATATGATAGGCCTCCTCATTCTAAACAATTTTGTCTGTAGGACTAATGCTGTCAATCAAACTATTAAGTCATTCAGTAATTATTCACAAAAATGTTAAAAACCTACTTTTAAACTAGTCTCAGGTTTGAAGCTCAAACTGGATCAAACCAATACAGAACAATTTTCTGGACTCTCCAGATTAATAATTATCAAAAACATACTGAATGTTGTACTTTGGTTAGCTTTATTAAACGTGGTTAAAACATGTGACGGATGAGTCTTAGCAAGCATGCAAAGCTTCATACAGTGAAGCTGACATTATAAGGTAGCACTATAACCAATAAAAAAGCCCTCAAAAACACAATATTTCCAGAGTAAATTACCTTAAATCTCATATATTTACTTATAGACTATATCTTCATATAATATCATAGATCTCCTCGTTCTGAACAACTTTGCCTCTGGGTTTAATGATGACAATCAAACAGTTTTGACAAAAAACATACTATAACAACAGTTTTGTTTAAGAAGTTGCAATTAAGAGCACACAAACAGTGCTTTCAAATATCTAAAATTGCTATACAATCTGTGTGCATGTGCATGTGTGTGTTTGTATTAATATAAAAGTTTAACCATTTCACATAATTTCATTTGTCTGTGTGTGTGTCTATGAGCCTTGTTGTCCATTTGCAATGTGCTTTCGATGCCTCAGCCATACACCCAGGTGTTCCTATTTAACCTCAAAGGCCTTAAAAATGCTCGAACCCCTGGAACTGCTGCTTGCAGCTATATTTTTATTTGTAACCTTTAAAGAGTCTATACACTGATCAATTAATACTAATTATCTGGCATGGTTCACCTTATTGTAGTTGAGACATGTTGTAGTAAAGGAGGAACAGAGAGAGACTGAAGAGAGAGGCGAGAGAATGGCATAGAGCGAGGCGGAACACAAGAACTCTGTCTGACAGTCCGACATGACGCCTTACCCCAGAACAAACAAGCATTCAGCTACATTGAGGGGCAACCCAGAATGCCATGGGGGAGACAGAGGGAGAGAGAAACAAAAAAACAGAGAAACAAGAGAAAGAAATAGAGAGGAGAGAACTGTGAAGGTCATCTGGTGGGATGGTGAGTCTCAATCAAAAGAAAGTAGGGAGGCACATCGGATGAGGGCCAGAGAGGGAGGAAAAAGGAACAGATGAGGGACGGAGTGCAAGGAGAAAAAAGTAAAAGTTTAACATGTGAAATATGAAATCTATTTTGGTTTTAATGGAGAGGAAGGAAATATGAAAGTAGATTATTAAACTGGGAGAAAGCGACGAGGGAGGGGAAAATCCAGAGGTGTTCAAGGTGGGAGGGTTGAGATCTGTTCACGATGTTTTAAATATTAAAGCTATTTCAGGTTTAATGAGGTGTAAATACTATGGGGAGAGTGGTAAGAGGATGGGGGTTAAAGGGGCCTCACTCTCATTATTTCAAGCGCACACCTTTTGACTATAGAGACCCAGAGAGAGAGAAGTGAGAGCGAGTGTAGAAACAGAGAGATAGAGCTGATGAGGAAAGAAATAGGGCTGAGAGAAGAAGGATGACACAATTCGAAAGGACTTTACGTGAACAATAAGTGAATAAACAAAATAGTCAGTGACAGAGCCAGTGTATGAATGAATGAATGAGAGATTGCAGGAAAAAAAAAAGAGTGAATGATGAATGGAGAGTGCATGAATGAATAAGTGACTGAGTGAGTGTTTGTGAGAGAGAGAGGATTATAGTCATTAATGAACACATGAATGAAGGAAGGGAGGGATATATGAGGGAGTGAGTAAAACAGTCAGTGAATAAATTAATGAGTGAGAGAATAAATTTGTATGAATTAGTAAAGGACTGATCTATCAGCGAAGGCATTGATAATTCAATGAATGCATGAATGTGTGAGTGTTTGTAGAGCAGTGGGCGAGAGGCCAAAGGTTTCAGAGGAGAGTAAATATATGTGATGTGTTGAGGCTGAGCTGAAATGAAGGCAGGGAGGCATGTATGAGTGACTGAGTAATTAATGAATAAATGATTTACTTAAATGAATAAGTGAGTGAGTAATTCATGTATAAATGAATGAATAATGGAGTGAATTAATAGGTAAGCCAGAGAGTAAGTGCATAAATGAGTCAGGAGAATGAATGAATGAGTGATTCAGTGAATTAATTAATTAATTAGTTAGTAAGTGCGTGAATAAATGAATGTATTAGTTTGTGAGTGAGTAAAGAAGGAAGAAAGAAAGAAAAAAGTGAATCAGTGAATGAATGATGCAGTGAAATAATCAGTAAGCCAGAGAGTGAGTGAATAAACAAATGAAGAAGAATTAATAAATTAATCAGCAATTGAAACAACTGAAGGAGGCATGAGTGAATAAACACATTTGTGAATAAAGGAAAGATTAAAGGAGCAAATGAATGAGTAAACCAGTGCGTGAGTGAGCGAGTGAATGAATGAAATAATAAGTAAGCAAGCCAGTGAGGGAATGAATTTGTGAATGACCGAAAGACCATTTCGAAATGAATGAGTGAGTGAATAAATCAGTCTGTGAATAAATTAGTGATTCAGTGAGTGAATAAATGAATTAGTAGGGTGAGCGTGATTTCACTAAGTACAAGATGTTCCTGCATCAACATTCCAATCAACCTATCAGATTTGAGGGATCATTTTTCTGGGGGTAGGTTTAGGGGTAAGGATTGGGATACGTTCATATTTTTGGACTGTAATGTCAATCCAGGACAAAAGATGTTGATCCAGGATCATGTCTTACAGTACTTGGCAAAATCACGGCGACCAAAATAGTAGGAGTTAGTAAAGGACAGATCTTTCAGTGAAGGCATGAATAAGTGAATGAATGCATGAATATGCGAGTGTTTGTAAAGCAGTGAGTGAGAGGCCAAACGGTTAAACTTTCAAAAGAAGAGTAAATAGATGTGATGTGTTGAGACTGAGCTGAATACACACATGTGTATGTGTGTTTGATCTGATGAACAGGATTAGATTAGATGAGCTCTGCTGTGAACATATCAGCCGCTCACAGAGACAAGTGCAAAGTTACACCATAAAGATGTTCTATAAAACACACAAGACTTGCTAAATATTCAAACACTGTTTATACATCCCAGGCGCTTTACTATTATTTGTGCATGTGTGTGTTTTCTCCACATACACACTCTTAAATCACATACAAGCACTCAGTCACCACATTTACATATGCATCTTTACACAGATAAACAAAGACACCTGAGAAAGCACACACTTCCCTTTTAATAACAATTTAAAAGTAAAATAACATGCCAACAGCACCAACAACCCATTTGCATGTGGGAATGATCTAAACGTGGGATTTTTTGTTATGTGCTGTGGACAGGGGAAGGCCAAAACGACCATCTTATTTTCCTAGTCTCTGTCTGATCAAACGATAGCCATGCTCATGAACATATAATCTAAAATAAAATATCAGTGACCATTTCCTGACCAAACTAAAAAAATCCCCCCCGATGACAGCGTGAAGTTCACAGCCACAGCTAACCACAGACACCCCCCTCTTCATCAGGGAGTAAACCTGAAACACAAAAAGCACTCAAACTAACATGCCACTTTCGTACACAGATACTATGACATACCATCAGAGACACACTGGGTAAATTTCCTTTCGAAATGTCACCCTTCGGTGGTAATTTTCTGACCTGACAAACAAGTGCTAATGCTAATGCTAACCATTGAGGCCTCTAGTATTAGACCCAGGCTGTAGAAAAAAATACTGATAAAATAACTAGGGTTGTTTTAAGGGTGTATGAAACATGGAGCTGTGACTCAGGTGTGTATTACAGACGTTGTGGGTTTGTTTGTAAGTGGCTGCTCGCTCAAAAGAGGTCTGGCTTTTGGAAGAGCGCTAAGCTTGTACATTCAAATTTCAGAGTGTACACACACTCCTGATGATGAGTAATGAAATCATGGTACTTGTAAATGGGTGGGGACAAACTGATATTGCTACTAATGAAAGAACAAAAAGGTGTAGGATGATGGGAAGAAAGAAGAGCACTTTATGACAACAAAGAAAGGAACTTATCCTGCTGAAAAAAAAAACAGCATATGCTGGTTAGTTAAGTTTTGATGCTGGTTTAAGCTGGTCGTTTTGCTGTTTTATGCTGGTCCTTTGCCAGCACGTTACCAGCATAAACCAGCAAAGGACCAGCATAAACCAGCTTAAACCATCATCCCTGCATCAAAACATACCTAACATATGCAGTTTTTTTCAGCAGGGCAGACATTGTTGATAGCAGCGCAGATTCTCTCATAAACAGTTTGCTGTATAATCAGGTTGATTAAATATACTTTTTATGCAAAGACATTAAAGCAAAAAAAAAAAAAAATCTATATACTAAAGCATAATTTCATGCTCCATTTACAACCTGTTCTCAAGAGAAAAAAATTACTATTCTACATTTTGTATAAATTTATATGAAGTGATTTGTACGGAAGCCCATGACTTACTGTAAGCAGATCAAATGAAAACGTACACATTAATTCGTACAATTTAAACCAATTTGCCAATATGCAAAAAAAAAAGTTATAAATTATAAAATATAAAAGTCCACTTATTTCACAAAAGCAATACATGAGAAAAAAAATGTGCAGTTTGCATTCTTAGTGTTGCCTCAAAGTGGGCACTATTAGCAGATATGGGCGTAAACGCTTCTTCTATAGTCAATTTTATCTTTCAAAACAACTACTGTCAGGTAGCCGAATAATTTGGGAAAAACTACTTTAAACATAGCAGGGTGCAACAAACAAAAATGTAAACTATTTAAACCAAACTGACTGTGATATTGTGATGTTTCCCCAAAGTTTGGGAATCTTTATTCCAGGACACATGCCCATTATAGCACCTAAACTTCTTTCAACACCTGCAAACATCTGCTAAACATCTAGAGTGACCTCACATCCCCTCTCTAGAACCGTGATGGATTGATGTCTCATGTTTGTCATTGGTCAGTAAGACGTTCTGAATGTCCATTCACCAGCAACCTGAAAAAGGGTGTAGTAAAACTTAAGGACGTGTGCAAAGAATAACTGGTATGCAAACAGTCCCTATAGCATGATCTGAGGCTTATCTCCAATAACATGATTAGTATAATATTTTAGCAGACATGAGAAGTAGCTAGAAGCTTTAGACAGTAGCCTGACTGTCTTTTTGGTCTTGGCTGCTTAATCATGTTAAAAACCATATCCTCTCTCTCTTACACACACACACACACAACACATTTCACAAAGAGCAGGTTGAGAAATATCCCGCTGCTCGCCAGAACTTCATACCAGAAGCATGGTAATTTAGATATACAGTTCTATAAACATGCCAACCACCAATTACAAGCTTCTTAAAACCATTAGTCTGCGCACAATGCAACTTGGACATCAGCATCCTGAGATCCCATTTAGTGCTGTCAGCAAACTGCACCCTTAACCATGCAAACCATTACTCCTGCAACTAGACACTTCCTGTGCCCTTTAACCAAATCTGAGAAAAGTCTAGCTGCTGACTGGACCTCAACACGGACAGTGATCACTTATGAGGGCATTTATAGAGTCCCTCTAACTACTAAAACTTTCATATTGTCTTAAGATTTGAACATGTTCATGTTACATAGAACAGGTGGGTGATAAAATATACTCACAAACACACAGAAAATAATCCTTGTTTATTTAAACAAAGCAAACCATCCTGGCCACAGTAGCCACTCGCATAGGTTTTGGACAGACCTGTCTGCCTCAACTCCTCAAGAATCCACCAGTTCAGTAGGAAAATGACAGCCGAGTCCAAAACCCAAAGCAGGGCATGAGGGCTTTCACAACATCCCATCTTTCTCTCACCCTGATCCGACTCGTCCAAGCCTGAGCCTGTTTTGTGTACCAAGCAATATTCTCATCTTCACTGAGCATCGGCCCACATTATCAAATGACATCCAAAGCAATTTGCTGATTTTGCAAGTCCTCAGTTCCTGAGGACTGAGATTTACGCACGGTTAAGAGGGGTGATTTTAGATTTGAAAATGTTTCGATTTCCATTTAGTACGTAATTCAGTTGACCTCAAAAGCTTGACTAGCATATTAGTTTGGCTTATAGGGGCCAGTGCGCGAGGAAAATAAATGTGTACTATTTGTGACGCACACAAAGGAATGGGTGTGACTTTAGTGAGCATGCGTGTGTACGCGGTACTGTGAGCTGGTGTGTACTTAGATGTGTGGAGTCTTGCACTTGATATTTGATCTGTGGGGTTGGGTCAGCGAGTGCAGTTATATCTGTTGGAGCCGCAGGTAGCAAGGCTGGCAAACAGAGAGGATGAGAGAGTGCCTCGAGAGTTAAGTAGGTAAACTCGCACTAAGCTGATGCAGATCTCCGCGTATTCCCCTCCCTCTCTCCTTCACTTTATCCCTTTTTCTCCACACTTCAGAAGACCTTGGGGCACCCCCCATCCCAACACACTGGCGCACACACACACATACAATTTAATCCTCATACCGCCACCAAGGTCAATTCAATTATCCTGTTTTCTTAAAGTGTATGTGTGCCCATTTCACAGTCGGCCTGCACGAATTCACCAGAGATTAGAGCTGCCACACTTTTAATGATCTACATACCTATAAGCAACAGTATCCGAGACAGGTAGGGCCTCATCCCCGCTTGCTGGCGTGATCTGTTCCTCAGCACGGATTTTGTTTTTAGGTTGATGAGGCTGCCTGGCGTCCCATGTGTCTTTCCGATGTTAATGAGGAAATGAGTTTTTTCAACCCCAAATTCCCCACCTCAATCTGTAGTTTGTCATGCCGCTATACTATTAGTGTTACAACAATAATTTTCAACTTCATCAGAGTTCTATTTCTATCTGGGTTCGAATTATACAATCAAACACGGTGGCAAAGTATTATAGAAGACCTGACTCTCACGGGATCCTCGAGGCAGTGCTCGCTACAATGAGAAACAAACTTTGTGACTGTTAAAAAGTACTGTCCACATAGTATGAATGAGGGGAGTACGAATGCAATCCTACAACGTCAGCTGTATCGGTTGACTGCCATTCACATCTCCTCCCCTGAAGCCTCATGGGATATGAAAGTGTCCATTCGATGTGCAATGTCTCATGAATACCAGGAATCTGGAGTCATACTGCTTATTTCAACTATGGTTTTGGAGAGGAGCGGGGTGGGAGGGTTGCTGTCCTGCAGCGTTTAGCTCCATTCCAAATTGAACATAGCTGAAATATCAGTCTTCAGGTTTAATAGAAAATTAAGGGCTGCATCCAAAAGGCTAGGCAGCTGACTTGTTGCCTAGGCACCTCATGAAACTGATTTTGAACTGAATTCTGAGGCAGCGTAATGCTTTAATGACCTACAACAAAATAGAACAAGTTTGGTGATAACTAAACAAATTCTTTATTTTTTTAGCTCAACTGGCAAGGAATGGAATGCACAGGATTGTGGGATATCAAGGCAGCTGCCATCAAAACTCACTTAGAATAAGTTATCTCCGGAGACAGGAAGTAAAGCAAAATTTGGATTTGGATGCGCCTTGATGTCATTCTGCATTAGAAGGCTGCCTCAGAAGGCAGCAATTGTAGAGCTTTCGGGTGCAACCTAAGTGTTCTCCATTAGGGATGCAGCTAAACTCTGTTCCTCCATAACCGGAGTTGCCCATTGCTGTACTGCATCTAGTAGGCATATTCAGTCTCTTTTGCAAGACTTTATGAAAGGTCAACAATCAGCTTGCTAATGTTTTCACAATGTAATATCCTGATTGGAAGAAAGGAAGCAATAAAGCAAACAGTACACAGTAATCCTACCTGGAATGTCCTGGTTGCCGTAGCTCCAGCCAGGATTGGAGAGCATGGACGGCAGCGGCGACGCCGTCCGACTGTCCCCTTCATTTTGTTGGGTAATGTGCCTGACCGTGTCCTTGTTCTTACGGTTCTTCCTGCGGCCCGAGCCAGGGGGTTGCCAGCCCCCATCTCCTCGTCCACCTTGCTCTCCTGGCGTGCCTTGTGCCCCTCGGCTAGCCCCATCTTGCAGATTGGAGGGGGAGACCTGCTCCTCTTTGACTTGGACAGAACGGTAATCAGCAGGCCACAAAGGCTGCAAACAAGCATCCTCCTGGCTCTCATGGCTTTTGGGTTCCTGGTCTTCCTTGCCGTAGTTGCTACTGCCTTCGTGGCAGCTAGCGATGGCTGAGTCTCCAGATGAGTTTGCCGGGCTGGTGCGTCTGGCCAACCACGGCGAGGAACTACGGGCCGAGATCATAGATGCCAGTGCTTCCGAAGCTCCACCCACACCGGGCCCAGCCCCGCCTCCCATAGAGCTCACCACGTTGCCCATCTCAATATCCGCAAGTTCGTCAGCGAGCTCAGAGCGAATACTAATGTCTAGTGCCGCCTTGATGAAGCCATGACACGCTTGCACTATGTCTGTCATCTGTAGGTAGCTGGCGGCCGACATCACCTCGATCACATTCTTGCTTGTGAGCGCCAAGTGGGCGGAGTACATGAAGTCGAGGATGGTCTTGAAGCCTTGAGCTGTGACAATGTCCAGGTGCGTAATGGTGGCCTGCTGCTCTGAGCCCTTCTTCACCTGGCAGTAAAGTGTCTTGAAGTAGCGGCTGCTGCCCAGCAACACGTTCTTGTGCGCTTTGAAGATCTTGCCCTCCACGATCACACACACGTCGCACAGGATGCCGTGCTGCCGCTGCTCGTTCAGCTCCCGCAGGAGCTGCCGGTAGTGCGACGTGATCTCCATGTCTTCCTTCCGGTTATTCATTGGACTAACGGGTGGCTGCTTCTCCTGAACAGAGTCTAGAGGAGGACAACATACAAAACACAAACCCTGGTTAGTACAGTTGCAGTAGATGCAAGAAACAGACCTCAAGTTTCTGCATAAAGACAGAACAGCAATGCCTGGAATGAAATACTAGATTCCACTAATAGTAGACTACTGTGAAACAGTTGGCATTATTTAACAATAAACATTATGCCATTAAGAATGACCACATTAAGTTACATCTGAGTGGCATCCAGCTATTACTATCAATAAGGCTGTTATTTTCCATTTCTGCTATTTATAATGTGCTGCAGAAGTTAAGCTTAATTAACATTATTTTCAGCATAATGTTGATTACCAGAGAAAATAATTGTAACTTAAAGCAAAAATACATAAGGTAACTTGCAATAGAATTTCTCAGTCTCAAAATATGAAGGTCTTATTTTTAAGGCACTTCGTTGAATAATTAAAAAAATTAAAAAATTAAAAAAAAAATTAAAAAAATTCACACACACTGATATTCGAGGTGTGTACTTGTTTAAATTTTCTAAATAATTTTCTTCAACATAAAGAAAATTCTGTTTTTATTGAGAGCTTGTAAATAATTGCCTGTCAATTTGTCACATTAGAAACCCAGTGAGTGCATCACATTGTGGGATACAGTATTGTATGCATTGTGCTTTGTTGTTTGCTGCACATTTTTGAATTCCTAGTATTCTATAAATATTGGCAATTCACATACATGCACAGTTTACAAACTTTATACTGTAGAAATATAACAATAATGTTATTATGCAAACCCAAACACAGCCAATGACTGAACAGGAGTTAATACAGTAAATGTAAATCATCCTGTCTGGACACATTGATTAATATCATCTTAAACCCCAAAAAAATACTACCATGAATATACACAAATATACTTTACAATTTTAATGTGTTTTTTATTGCAATGCAATAATAAGAATGGGATTACTTTATTTGCATTACTGAAGGCTATTAGTTAACAGTTTAACTGTCATTAACTGGCATTCACAGTCCTAAAATGGGCTTCTTATTATTGTGTTGGAGTGTCAATATTTGACAGTTTTTGTGAGATTTACCCCATGCTTCCCCTCTTTTCCCAGCTGTGTGTGTCTTTATAGTTTCTCTCTTTCCTCTGTGCACATTCAAGAACAATGCCTTGCCTCGTCTAGCACTCCTCCCCCATCTCTCTATCTTAATGATTATAGCAGAGATGCTCAGGTGTTCACTGTTCAACCCTTTAATCATGATGTTTTTCTCTGTTCACTTTATTAGCTGCCAAATAAAATCACCCAGTGAGTGTGTAAAGCACTTTAACACAATCATCGCCTCTCCTCTTCTCACTTTTCTCTTTTTTGTTACTAAATTGTTTCATTTAATTACCATTTTGTGAGTTAGTTGAATAATAAAGTGGAAAATGGAGCTGCCAAACAGATAATTCATTTTTAGCGAGGAAAGGTGATGGCTGTAGCCCAGCAGACAATCAGCCTCAAGCCATCAGAGCTGGCCAATGCATGTCACCTGCTTCAGAATGGCATTTTAGTGACATTTAGTGCTTAAATGACTTTTTACGGAGATAGAAGACCTCAGTAATAACAACTCAAAGCCATGGTCAATTTCTTCTGTCAGGTTTTGTGCTGGTAGGCGTCTTTTATGAAGTCAGGTTTTCCGTGATGAGTGAGAATTGTGATGCTGCGCTCCATGAAAATGCAATTCTTCACTTGATTTAATATCAATCTTAGGACTCTTTGAAATGCATAAGAGGTTACCAGCTATGTCAGGGACTGTCAATAGTCACACTACTTAAAAATACTTAAAAATTGTTTTGCACACAAAATTAAAAGCCTTAACATGAAGTATCTAGTTCCTGACTGCGAGGCCCAAGTGCAATCTGTGCCTGCAGGTATAATTATGCTGTTGGCTATCATAAGAGCTCCGTTTAACACAATATATTTTAAAAAATTTGACAGATTAAAAAATATGGAAGAAATCTGCAGATTCCTGAGCCTTTAAGGTTCGGAAATTAACTTATTGTTAGTATTACTATTTTACAATCGTTCTCATGGTTATACGTCACTGTTACAAATTAAAAATGTCACATGCAAGCAAGTAGTAAAATTGCATTTATACAACAATTAAATCCAGAAAAATTTGGTTGTGAGCAACTTACATTTTAGACAATATTATGTTGCTGTGTTTTTACTTCAATCAGCTGAATAAATGATTCAACGACTCGTATATGAAGGCAGCCACTTGTTTTGTTCCTGAATGAATCAGTGGTTTTTACTGATTTAAGTAAATGATTCACTCATACAGACTTGTTGCCACCTACTGGCATAACATTGCAGGTGAATGGGTGCCGTCAATATGATGGGATTTGTTTCTCCCAATATATTTAACTTTTCACTTTACAACATGTTTGGACTGGACTGGAGTGGTGTGGATTATTCTGATGCTTTTATCAGCTGTTTGGACTCTCATTCTCTGCTGAGGATGCCCTAGTGAGCAAGTAATGTAATATTACATTTCTCCAAATCTGTTCTGATAAATAAAAAAATCAATTTACATCTCTGAAGTCCTGAGGGTCAGTAAATGTTCAGAACCAATTCATTTCTATAAAAAAAATTATTTACGAAAAATTGCTTTTTCTTTGATTTTAGCATAAACCTTTGTACGATTTTCCCATAGACCAATTCATGGGTAGATGAACTCTCACGAACCATGATTTCACTGACACTCTCTGAGACGCAACTTCTTACATGAACATGCACCTACATTTTCACACACACACAGATATCCCCAATAGGCTAGACTTCCCCACTAGCATCCTCTATGAGCAGCACAGAAGCCTTCCTGGTTGGGGCTAAATCGCAGGGACGTGGAGTGTTACCAAATGGGGCCATGATTTGTTTTGTGAGCGTCCAGGCTGTCAGCTCGCATCAGCCCCACCGCAGTGTGACAGCTCCCATTCACTGTAGTGACAGCAACGTTTGCTGCGGGGCCGGCACACTTCAGGTCATGTTTAGGAAAGTTCCTCTCAACCTGATGGCTTGTAAGATCAAATCAATCCTCTGCCTCTCCCATGTCCACTTGTGCAAATACACCTTACTTGGAAGACTGAAAGAAGAAGAGAATGACAGTGACAAGTGACTTTTTTTCCCCTTTTTAATAGTTTTAAGCTAGCCTCCAACTGCTTCGCTTGAGGCTTTTTGATTTGATCGCTTATAATGCAGTCGTTCAATTCATTCTAATAACTGAACAATGTTAGCGATTTAAAGGGACAGCTCACCTAAAATGTGATGCACTTTTACTGCACTTGGCTTCAGTTTGGCCATTTTTTATTAATCTTTTCATCTTTCCCCTTGTGTTCCACTTAAGAATGAAAATTCTTTGGAACACAGACCCTCTCAGAAAACAAAGGTCCAAACACTATCATGGGGCAGAACCTTCTCAAATAGCATATCTTTGCACCTTGTAAAGCATGCATATTACTACCTTTAAGGTACATATTAGCACCTAAATGGTAACATCTTTGCACTTAAACAGCGCGATTTAGCACCTTTTAAAAAAGGATACCACCCTAGTGGCTTTTGTACCTTTTTTTCTTAGAGTCTAAATGTGACAGAACTCTTGTGTGGACTATCCCTTTAACATCAGAGAATCTTTTCATCCATTTCAACCCCTAAAACCAATTTATTTTTCTCTGACAATGAGTGGTAACGCCTCAGTAAATAACAGCACTTTGCATCCCAGGCTCCCCAAATTAGTCAGTTCTTTTCATGTGACTCTTCAGAACTACTTCATCTGTACAACCAACAATGAATATTAATATCTCTTCGTTGGCTGACCGAGTTACATGACAATCTGGGCAATCAAGTGCAACACAACAATAAACATAAACAGCACAATTGACAGACGTGTAACACAGCTAAACACTGAATGAGACAGAATGCAGTCGGACTAATCAGATTTTCTGCTTCAGTGGAACTAGAAGCATCTGAAGCTTGTTAGACAAAAAGGAAGAGTGTCAAATGAGAAAAGCATAACAGACAGCAGGTTCACATAACCTTAGCGAACCATAGAGAGCGCAAGTGCAGGTGCAAATATTTCATTTTGCGAAAGGCTTCACACAAGAACAATATTTTGAGATATTTAAAACGGTCATTAAAGTGTCCCTATTATAGATTTTTTTTTAAATGATGCAGTTTGTGGCACTAGAGATTCAAGTGAATAAAAACATCCTGCAAAGTTTTAAATCAAAAAATGCACCGTGTATACAGTTTTAAAAACCAGTCTCAAGCCGTTTAATGTTGACGTCTATATTAAATATTAGCATATTGTCCGCCTGCTTGGTCTTTTTTTGCATTTGTCTCAATGAAAATGCCAGTTCATTCTTTGTCACTAAGTGCTGCGTTAAAAGCTCACAAACACTTCTCTTAAAGAAATCGACCAATCACTGGAGGGCTTTGGGAGTTGTTGAACAAATAAGATAAAAATAAATGCATATGATAAGGAAACGAAAGTGTTCTTGGACATTGCATGCATTAACCTGTTGTTGGAGACTAGCAAAAACAAAATATTAACCCTTTCATAACCCAAAACCCACTTTAAAGTTCATCGCATAACTAACAAATTAAAGAGTTTGTTTGAATGCATGCTTAATGCAAGTGTAGGCCGTATCTGATTTTATACTTCTGAAATTGATAGGACAGGAAAAATTGGCTGTGAATGATGAAATACTCTGTAGCGATTTGTCATTCATAACATGACCAGAAACTTAATAGTGTCAACTCTGATGTTGACTTAAAAAAAAAAAAAAAAAAAGGATTTCCCCCTTCTAAAAGTAGGCTGATGATGGCTTTAAATGAAGCTCTCTGACTGCATTCAATTACAGTGAAATTGTGAGCAAAATATCCCTGTAAAACTCCATCATCTAACTGTGTTGTTCAGATGATTATACATGATTGGAAGCAATTGCTTTAATAAGGTTTGATAACCACTATCCATCAATGTTTCGGCACCAGGAGCAACAACATCATGATATTATCTACCCTGTCTTACATCGCACACACTGAGCTCACAGGTAAAGCCTAACCGCGGCCCAGCTTAGAAGGTGTAAGAAGTGCTAGTAGTAAGGTTAAGGTTAGGCTTAGACCTGTAATGGGATTGGAGGAAAGAAATGTGCAAAGAATGGAGGCCAGAGCAGCCTAAGTCTCTGAGGATAGAGTGTTAAAGAGTGCCACCACCGCTTACAGTTCCTGTCACCCGCAAACACTCAGATTTGGAGTGACTGGGTTCCTCCGGCCAACTAAACACACACACACACACTTGCATATACGTCTGTGTATGCTCTTCCTTATTTTAATAGAGGTGGTTCTGATATTCTTTGAGGGGACAGGGGAAACAAGGCCATCTTTCTTGCTTTTTCTTTGCGTTTCTGTGCATGATGGTGGGAAGGACAGTCGTGACATACAGTACGAGGAGGTGGTGGAAATAGGAAGGGTGGGAGGAAGACAGCGAGCGCTCAGAGGGTGTAAGTCATGTATGCGTCAGTGTGTTTCTCAGGCAGCCAGTCATTTTAAACCACTCAACTGGACATCAGGGCCATTATCCAAGGGGTTAATCCCCAATTTCACAGAGCTGGCAACAGGCAAAGTGGAACAAAAAGGGTGCAGGCCTTTAAAAAAAATAGCAGAAATGTATGCTCCCACTGCAGCCAACACACGAAAACATTAAATAGAAAGGCAAGTTTGAAACTCTTTCTTTTTCAAAGTTCATGAAAGTGTTATGATGGCTTCTCGAAGCTCAGCCGCAGCATTTTAAGTCATAAAACAGCTAAATTTAATTAGGGAAAGGCTACAAGCATACCCTCAAATTGGCTTTCCAGCTGGTGGTAAAATCATTAATTGACTGAACCAACAGCTGTTTAAATGTGGTCTGACCGAGACAAAAAAAAAAAAGTAAATGACTCGTTAAACGAGGAGTATTGGTATTAAAAGATTAGCCAAATAAAACAGAATAAACAGCAAATGAGAATTAAGCGCAGCTAACTATGGTTACGGGCACTAACGCTGGGGTATTTTTTATTTCTTTTTTTAAACATCTAGAAGAAATTCACAAAGAATACAAGTGTTACGACAAGTACAGAGATAAATGAGCTGAGGATAAAAGGTGGATGCATTTAGTCTCACTATTTATATCTATTAGGGTAGCAATATAAATAGACTCAAGCAAATGAGGAGGAAAAAAGGGTGATTTGGCTTTGTTACACTGCATCAACAAATACTAGATGGTTAAAGCTATTTATAATATTCATTAATGAGATATCAGTACAGGTAAAGCTTAATATAAAGTGTTCATATATGTTAAAATAAATATATATAAATAAAATCATGATATCCAATGTAAATACCAAGCTTGATTAATTCACTCTTAAAGCTATAGCTAAATAGAAATGAGTTACGATATGTTCTCTCTGTTCTAGGTACAGTATGATTGATAGAGAAATATTATGGGAGACATTGGTGAAATATATTTGGCTGCAGCAAGAGCGACTTAGATCTCAGATACTTTATGTGCTGCCATTTTGCTGGCGTTTTCAGTATTTAAATATTTCAATCAGGACTAGCAGTCAATGAAAAATGTAATTAAATAATATGCCGATAAAATTAAATCAACACTATTGCAGTTACGTGCACAGATGAATATTTGCTACGAAAAGCTCCTAAATTAAGGTAATTAAAAGAAAATAAGTTAATACTGTTTATTACTTTTTTTAAGACATTAAAACTTTTATTCAGCAGGGATGTGTTCAATTAATCAAAAGTAACATTAAGAAATTATAATATGACAAATGATTTCTGTCAAATAAATGCTTTGTGTGTAAAATTTCTATTCATTAAAGAATCCAGATTGTTTAAATAATAGTTTCCACAAGAAATTTTAAGCAGCACAAGAAAAGAAAATTAGAAATGTTTCTTGAGCAGCAAATCAGCATATTAGTATGAATTCTGAGGCATCATGGGTAACACTTTTAGAATAGCGGATGCTTGTAAGTCATTTATAAGTGATTAGTTAATGATGAAATGTTAATCTACAAAACATTCACA
>JAUMHQ010000089.1:4003070-4016964 GCA_032361165.1 Enteromius paludinosus | reverse complement strand
TCATTACGTCTATGGAGAGTCCTCATAAATCACAAAAACCAACATGTGTGTGTGTGTGTGTGTGTGTGTGTGTGTGTATGCATATCAAAGAACAATTTATACATTTGGCAGATGCTTTTATCATGCCTTAAAAAGTATATTTATAAAGCTATATTTTTAAGGTTGTGTGCTCAATGGGAATCATACCCCTGGAGCTGTGAGCACCATGCTTTACCAGACAATCTGCAGGAACACAATCACTATACTTTTACTTGCAAGAATAAGAGTCAGATAGTGCTTCATTATAATTCTGTATAGTATATATACACTTTATAGTCAAGTAAAAGGAAGAAAGCAAAATTTTAGTGTCTAACCATCAGAGTATATTACAGATAAAAAGATATGAGAAATCTCTCATTTGAAAAATATTGCCCAGGTTTGGTCAGTAACAAGTCTAGCACATGGTGTCATTAAATCATTTTAGGCTACCTTAAAATTACTGTTTTCCATCCCACGAGAGAAATGGGTTGGACGAGCTGTTCTGCTACAACAGACACCTGCCAGCATAGTCAGGCACATACACACACACGCCACTAACTTCAAGACACATTGCAATCTGTACATCTATAATGGTATAAATAACGCTATTGCCATGCTAATTAATTCAATATTCAATTAAAACAGGTTATGAGTGTCAGAGAGGCGGAGAAAACCTAAAAAGTGATTGGCAAAAGGAAGTTGTCTTGTTTCCACTGGCTTCATTCTGTCTAGATGGGCATGAGGACAGTTCCTTACATAACCAGTTCTTCTGCTCAACTGACTCATTTTTACACTGCAGACAGTTACAATGCCATTAATACATGAATGCGATTTTAAAAAGCGTGACGGTTCCACTCATTTACGTTGTTATATGTAAAATAAGTTAAACGAGCGCAGTTAATTTCGCACATAAATGCGCTGATAAGAAACATTTATTGATCTTAACAGTCTGAATTCGACATTTTCGGCTGAACAGTTACACATATTTCCAACTATCCAATCAGAATCGGGTGCACCTGTAGCAAACAAGAGCTGACACGCCGCGAACAAGCGTCATAATAATCAATACAGAGTGTCACATTCTTTGGACAAACGCGCTGAATGATACATTGTTGCGCCTAACGCTCGATTCAAATGTATCAATTCAGAGACGCGCGTTCGAATTCTTTGTTGACGTTTATCTGGAAACCCGCTGATGTTCCGCCGTCGGCGAGTCAAACAAGTGGGGTCGCTCCCCTTAAAACCAACCCGTCAGCGAGGAGAAAATGGAGGAAGACGGAACTGACCAGCTTTAAGGGGGCAGACGTGGGGAAAGAGACAATAACCCAAAGAGCAACGCTACTATCACCTAACGCTTTCCTCATCGAACACTCGAATGTACTCCGCTCCTCTCAAGTTGAAGAAAGTATTAGGCTCCGACTGCATGGATTCAATTATGCAGGACATAAAATAATAGTAAAGTGAGTCCAAAAATAAAAATAAAAAAATCCCCTTCCCTTTTCTGGTAGTAGGTTTAGGGTGTTGACGCAGCAGAAATTTCCTGCTGGAGAAATTCCCCTTTTGGAGGTTAAATGAGGGGAGGAGAGAGTGGGGTTAAGCCCTCTGCCTGCCAAAGCTGAGCTTTCCATTTAAATACCACCACCACATGTACTGACCCCCAAAGGACATGATTTTAGGATTAAAACTTAGGGCAAATGTTATAGTATAAAACGTTGGCTATTAAGTTCCTGGAGAGATGTGAAGTAAAGCGTAATCAGCGCGTTAAAAAAGGTTGACAAGACAAAAAAGAAAGTCTCCCATCACTCCAATAAAACTCTATGCCGAATGAATGACTGCACATCTGACAGCTGTTCGCAGCGCGTGCATCATCTGTCATGAACATGTTCTCACCTGGAGACGTCAAACAGGTTGCTGTCACGCAGTCTACTTCAATGACGTGAAAATAACGCAAACGCACCGGCGTCGCGGAAACTCGCAACTTGAACTTACCTGAGTACCTGTGTCGAGGCGCGAGCTCATGTCTCTGCCATACATCCAGATGACAAGTCAAGCATGAATGTAAAAGCGCCGAGACTGAAGCCTGTGCGGTGATCAGAAGGGAGGAAGTGCTGTTAGAGATAGAGTGGAAAGGTGAGAGAGGCATACCTGTTAACCCATGAGTTCTGGGGGAGCGCGATATCGATGCTTCGGAGCTCCAGTATTTCGCTCGTGACAGGTTTGGGAGAGTGAGCACGTCAACAATGTCAGCAGTCAGCTGGGAGACGCGCGTGTGTCGGTCAGTGTAATTCCCCTGCTCGCTGTCTCCCTCTCTCCACGCTCGTCTTTTTCTGTAATTCTCCCTCCCCTGCTTTTCCGTGTCTCGGTATCAGGAACCAACCTCCCCCTCTGTGTGTGTGTGTGTGTGTGTGTGTCTAGCTCTCTCTCTCTCTCTCTCTCTCTCTCTCTCTCTCTCGACTGAGAGTCAAATACAGGAAATGAGGCAACATAAACCCTCGCATTCACCATCAAACCCTGGACAGCTCCAGCAGAACTCATACAGCCTTGAAGCCTCCAGGTCAATTATGAATATATTGAGGACAATGTGCCAACCTTATTAATAGAAAGATGCTTAGATAATAAGACAAGTGAATAAGACAGGTGAATTTAATTTCGATACAACCACAAATAAATAAGAGCAAAAATCTAAATTGAAAAGAACAAAGTAAAATTAAAATAATTAAATCCCTGTCAATTATAGTCATAACCCCTAAAAGAAGTCTATATAATTTTTTTGGCTTTAGTTCACTATCTATCTATGACTTGTATCTAAAACCGTAACTATTTTTTTTGCATTACACACACATAGAAGTCATGTAATTATTTTATAAATTAATAAAATATATAATAATAATAATAATAATAAAGGACATTTATATTTCATATTAAATGTATGTTATACAATACATTTTAAATGTATCATCAGGGTGTCAATTTATGTACCTGACATTTAAATATAAAACTGACTGATCGTTAGTTTTGCTTTTTTTTGGTCAACTTTTTGTTCACTAGTTTGCTTAAAATGTCTGCTGGTATGCTTTTATAATAATTTCATATAATATTATATTATAGATTTAAGACTTAGCAAAATATAATGATTTATGCAAACACATATACACACAAACATACATATTTAAGTATATAAAACATATAATATATTTTATAATAGTCTGAAATGTTATTGTTGTAGGTGTTGCAACTATTATTGTCTTTACTAATTTTCTATATTTTTCTCTTATTGTTTTAGCTAATAGCTTGTTTAAACATCCTATTGTTTGCCAGAGCTGTGTTTAAACCTTGTGTCCAGTTCATATAGAGGATGTGCTGTTTTTTTCCTGTGGGTACTGCTGTATTTGCATGAGGGAGCGTCTGCGCGTACAGGCGCGTGTAGGCGTGAGTGCGCGACTGCTGCACGCTTTTGTCCGCTGTGCGTGAGAGTGGCACGCGCCCCCTAGTGGCGTGAACGGCGCTTTCAATTCACCATGGAGGGCATGTCATCACGCTCTCAGCGTCCTCAATCTGTGTGGAAGGTGTCACCTGCGTGCTTATGCAAATCACAGGAGGCGTGGTTACTTTAGTTAATTTTGCATATTCTTAGAGATGCATTGCCATCTGAATGGCTCAACTTTCCAGTCCAGTTTTTGTTATTTAAATGCTGTCTCTATTTTTTTCGCTTAATTTGAAAACAACAGTCAGGCCATTTTGTATTGCACATGTGCACATTTCACAGCTTTGGCCGGATCGGAACGTGTGTCAGGCAGGGTTTGTGTGTGTGCGCGTGTGTGTATGTGGATTAAACCCATTGACCTGTGGCAGGGCTCCTGTCTTAGGCTCCTGTGCACGCGTGTAATACTGATGTCCTTTAGCCACTCTCTGCGTCCACAATCCGTGTCAGAATCAAGCTGCTTTTCTCCCTTGCTCTATCCGTCTGCCTGTCCATGTACGCCAAAGGCGGTCTGCCAATCTGCCTGACACAACACAGTCTGCCTGATTACGCCCCCTTTTATCCTGCCACCTCTTAAACACCATCCCCCTCCATCCAGCATGGGGCTCAAACTTCATTAGCCCTCTTACGTATTTATTCATTCATATCATGAACACTCATCCAAGCCAGGCCAGAGGGACAAGAGCCAAAGAAGGCCTTGCACACACATAAACATAGGGAAGTGACCAGACAATATATTATTTCAAAACCTCTCAAAAAATATGCTCAGACAGTCCTGCTAACTCTAGAAACTCTATGCTAGGAATTTTTTTTTTTTTTATTTGAAAAAGTACACCCCAACATGTTTTCAGGTCTAATACACATAAAAGAATAAATTATAAAGAATATAATTGCTTGCAAACTGAATAAAATGTTTTCAGGCACCTAACTGCATTTTAATTGCAAATAAATTTAAATGTACTATAGGTTAAATTTATATTAATGCACTTTAATTTGACATATATATATATATATATATATAGGTCAAAGATGAAAAAGGGGTCAACCATAAAAACATATATAGTTTGTATATTACTGCTTTAAATTATTGTTGTTGGGACTACTGTGTTTCCTAGCTTTCTATATAAAATATTATTCTCTTATTGTTCTCGTTTAGAATCAGTAGCACTACGCATGTACATTCGGTGCAATTAAGCGGACTTCTTTTTCACAAGGGTAGGTATCTTGTTTCAGGCTTAAAACTTTGTTATTTAGGGCACTACAAACACATTTCAACTCCTCAAACACATGTTCACACAGATCGTAGATGCATAATTAAAAGAAAACACTCCCATAAACGTCAGCACAGGAAACGAGAATGGAGTCCAAGTGCTGACACGCGTTTGAACCGTGACAACAGGAGGAGAAACATAAATAGCATCCTTAAAAACTTTCTGAAGTCTGAAATTAATTACGTCTTTACTCTGGCCCCCCTGCCATGAAGCGCAATAATCGTTCACGTCAAACAAGCGGGCGAAAAATATATATAAACACAAACTGTCATAAAAATAGCACGGGAGGATTTCAAAGCACCGTCCCCCCCACCTTTCACTATCAATTTGCCAGTGAGCTGAATAGTGCTCTGTTTCTGCCAGTCTGTCAGTGGATGCGAAGGGAGACCAGGTGTGTGTCTGTTCTATTCAGTGACGCTCTGGTTTTCTATGGGGAGCTCAGAGACGAGGTGTCCATCTAAAGGTGCAATGTGACGATAATGGCAGCTGACAAAAACCAAAACCGACTTCTACACTAGCACCCGCTCTCAAAACAAACAAACAAAAAACACAACGGAATGACAGCAAAACAATGAGACCTTCGCAGACATTAAATGGGTGAACGGAAAAGAGGGTGGATAGACCGAGGAAAGGGAAGCTAGAGTGAGATGTTTTTTACTGAAGACTAGACACATGAAAGACTATCAAACAACACAACAGCTCTTAGGTGTCTGCATGTCCATCATCGTCTAGTTTGGTCAAGTCTAATCTTGTCAACATGAAGCAATGTTCAACACAGGGCACTTTCGCACCAGAGCTTTTGCAGCAGACTCCGCTTCACGTCAGGGCTCGGTTCGTTCGTTTGGTTTGTTGTATGTGTGTGAATAAGTAAACCACAATTGAGTCTGTTCTGAAACATTAAGCTAGTGAATGATTCACTGATCTGAATGACTATTGATCTTTTAGTATGTTAGGCCCAAAACAGTCACAGAGTCCCAAACAAGATGAATCCACCACCAAAAATCACTTCGGTTATCATATTGAAGTGTCATTCCAAACAGAAATGCTCAAATCCAAAGGATTAAAAATAAATAAATATAGGATTTCAAAGGGAACAAATAATGGTATTCATTTGGCGTGCAACCCTCACAGTGCATTATGGGGATTCTCTACGCATTGACTTTACATCGGTTGTGCACTCGTTTTTGTGGTGCGTTGTCCATCCAGGTACTGACCAGGCTCAACCCTGCTTAGCTTCAGTAGGCAACCAGGCTTGGGCTGCAGGTTGATATGGCTGCATATGCTTGGTTTTTACAGCAGGGTATTTGAGGGTATAGGGGGCGATTTTGGATACAGCCACTGAGTCGCCCGGCGCAGGATTGAAGAAGATGCCCTACGCCTGGGGTTCTAAATTCTGGATCTCGAGGTCTACTGTTCTGCAGTATTTAGCTCCAATCCTAATCATACACACCTGAACAAGCTATTCAAGGGCTTGAGGATCACTAGGAGGTTACAGGCAGCAGAGTTTGAGCAAGCTTGGACCTGAACTCTGCAGGAAAGTGGACCTTGAGGGCCAAAGTTCTGAATCCCTGCCATACACCCTTCATCCCTTTTGAAACCGTTTGAAGGGATTAGGGCAGTGGTTGTCAACCACATTCCTGGAGGACCCCCAACACTGCACTTTTTGCATGGCTCCTTATCCAAACACTGCTAATTCAGGTCACCTGCTCATTAGTAGAGACTCCGAGTTAAAATGGGTGTGTCAGACAAAGGAGACATCCAAAAACTGCAGTATTGGGGGGTCTTCCAGAAATGTGGTTGAGAACCACTGGATTAGGGCATAAAGATGAGCACTTCAGAATGACACACAGCGGTGATCTCATGCCATGACTTATCAGTCTTCAACTGGTAGCACATCTTAACGTTTTATTACAATAACTTTCAGGGCAATGTTCACCATAACTGAATTTAAAAATTGGGCTAAATTTGCATAAACTTGCATTTTAAGTCTTCAGCATTAATATGCGTATGAATGGAATGAATCAACTGAGCACAACCAACCGCAGTCTTATGAGGATTGTCAAGCAAAATCAATTTAAGAATTTGGGTGAACTTTACAAGGAATGGACTGAGGCAGGGGTCAAGGCATCAAGGGCCACCACACACAGACATGTCAAGGAATTTGGCTACAGTTGTCGTATACCTCTTGTTAAGCCACTTCTGAACTACAGAAAACTTCAGAAGAGTCTTACCTGGGCTATGGAGAAGAAGAACTTGACTGTTGCCCAGAGGTCCAAAGTCCTCTTTTTAGGTAAGAGCGAGTTTTGTATTTCATTTGGAAACCAAGGTCCTAGAGTCTGGAGGTAGGGTGGAGAAGCTCATAGCCCAAGTTGCATGAATTCCAGTGTTAAGTTTCCACAGTCTGTGATGATTTGGGGTGCAATGTCATCTGCTGGTGTTGTTTTTTAAAAACCAACGTCACTGCAACCATTTATCAAGAAATTTTGGTGCACTTCATGCTTCCTTCTGCTGACCAGCTTTTTAGCGAAAATCACTAAAAGTTGGTGAAATGACCATGGTGTTGGTGTGCTTGACTGGCCAGCAAACTCACCAGACCTGAGCCCCAGAGAGAATCTATGGGGTAATGTCAAGCGGAAAATGAGAAACAAGTGACCAAAAAATGCAGATGAGCTGAAGGCCACTGTCAAAGAAACCTGGACAGCAGTGCCACAAACTGATAACCTCCATGCAATGCCGAATTGAGGCAGTAATTAAAGCAAAAGGAGCCCCTACCAAGTGTTGAGTACATATAAAGTAAATGAACATACTTTCCAGAAGGCCAACAATTCACTAAAAATGTCATTTTTTATTATTGGTCTTATAAAGTATTCTAATTTGTTGAGATGTGAATTGGTGGGTTTTTGTTAAATGTAAATCATCACAATTAAAAGAACAAAAGACACCCCAAAGATGATATTGTCTGTTTATTATAAGCGCATGCACGTCTGCCGCTTTAAATTCTCCAGCTCTTGATAGCAGGATGGATTTTGATTGGCTGTCAATGATTGTAAAAAAAAAAATAGTTCTGGTTGTTATTCCATCAATATAAATTCTCTGTGCCTCTATCATTATAGCTGTGGTGTGGACACTGCTAATCTTTAATATTCAGAAGGATTTTTAGAACTATATCCCGCTTGTATATATATATAACGCTTGGTGCAAACTGGCCTTTAGAAATTCACCATGTTAAAACACACAATAACCATTTAAAACTGATCAGCAGCAAATATTTGCTGCCATAATTTTGCAGAGTATCATTGCAAACTTCCATATAGTAGACTTTGTAAAGAAATGACATCAGATAAGCAGTATGTCTGAATTTATCATATTTAAAAGCACAGGTGATCTAGATGTATCCAGTATCAAAGTATACAGATGACCTGCAGTACTACTTCCAGTAAGATTCTGTGGAAGATTCTGCATTCAGTGGAAACGTTATTATCCCATGAGGCAACGGGAAATACAGTAAGTGAATGGCTCTGAAGAGACAAATTGACCCTGCAGGTCACATGACATACTTCCTGAAGTAAATAAATGTAAAAAAATTTGCATCTGCAGTAGTTCTAGACTACTAGATAGAAATTGCCCTTAGGAACTTGCATTGTTGCATTTAACCAGTCACAACGAGACGCAAGTCTCAATCTGTGCATGTTTTGCTTGTAAAGCAAGAGTCACAAGTAAAGTATGCTGACACCCTCTTGTCTAGGGCAGGTTTGATAAACATTTGTCACTAACACTCACAGAGATGCTCATGTTGAGGATACTTACAGTAGATAACCTAGTTCGGTTTGGAACCAGACGCTAAATTGAAATAAGCCCCACAGAGGGAAGAAGGGGGTGTAACCGAACTGTTGAGACCAAACAGTGGAACCAAGTATGCAAACTGCCCTAGACTCTAGAGTTAAAACAAGGTTTTTACTGCAGTTAGAGTCCTTCATGTTAGAGACGGACTGTGCTGCAAGCTGGGCTGAACTCGGGCTTCTCTCCTCTCTCTTCCCACTCCGCCCACTCCATTTCCTCTTCTTCTCTCATTTCTTTTGTAGCACAGAATGGCCTTGGCTGACCATCACTAACCACCCCCTTCGCTGCCCACCGCCTCTGCCCCTGCCCGCCTCAGAAATCACTCAAGGCCCTCTCTCTCTCCTGCTCCCTCGCTTCTTTTCTGCTCGGTTCTTTGCAGCCAGAGGTGACCTTCCCCAGCTTACAATCACACAGACTGAAGGCTCGCCTCCTGTTTAGCTTTAACAAGCTCCTATCTTTTCTTTCTCTTTCTCTCGTTCAGTGTCAGTGTTTTTGAAACATAAAAACGAAAGCTAGCCAGACTACTGTTCCCTAACTCTTGTCTCTCTCCCCGCCTTATATCTCATTTACTCACTCTGTACTTGTAGGGGGGTAGTATTAGAGTACAAAACGACCTTCTCTTGCCCTGGAGCAAAAACATCCTCTTATTGCAGAGGTCACCCTCCTGATACAGCTCTCCAGGTTGGAACACTATACTGCTTGTTTTAATGATGTCAGGGAACACACAAAGCTTCCAGAACATCTCTTTCCCTCTTATCTCTTTTGAGACACAAAAACCCTTCCTTCAATCTTTCGTGGTAAGAGAGAAAGCCTTTTCAATCCCTTAATATATCTAAAATTAAAATATTAATATTGGGAAATGTTTTTGTAATGTTTTCTAGTTTAAAATATAAAATTATTCCTGTGTAGTAGGAAATGTTAGCATATTAGAATGGGATGAATTAGAGTAATGGCTGCTATAAAATTAAGATTTGTCTTTACAAAGAATAAAATATATGTAAAACATATTCTTGTAAAAAATAATAATTGTAATTTGTAATATGATTTCACAATTTTTTTTTTTTTTACTTTTTAAACAACGGATTCTTTCAAAAACATAAAATACCTTAATTTTTGGGGGGGATTAAAACATGTTTAAAGTAATTCTAATTATATAAAATAACTGAATAATCATAAATCATGTAAATAATAAATTAATTTACAAAATGGAGTAATGACTGCTGAAAGTGCAGCTTTGTCATCCCAAAATAAAAAAATGAATAAAATCGTTTTCATTCGTAATATTGCAATATTACAGTTTTTACTGTAATTTTAATATTTCCCTCCCTTTTTTTAAATTTCTAAATAAAAAAAACATAGAATAAAGAAAAAAAAAAGAAATAATAAATAATAGATAATGGAGTGTCATAAAAATTTGTGCTTTCAAATTATTAATCGTGATTAAATCGCATCCAATATACAGTAAATGTTTTAGTTACACAATATATGTGACTGTTTATATGTATAGTATATATAAATACAAACACATGCATGCATGTATATATAACGTTTTAATTTTTATATAAAATATAAGAACATAAATGTACATGTAAATATTTTCAACAACAGTATATACTATGTGTGTGTGTATTTATAAATGCATAATTAACAGTGCATATATTATGTAAACAAAAACTCTTATTCTGTATGTGATTAATTGTTTGACAGCACTATTACAAATATGAATACCCTAATTAGAATAATCATAAAAATACAAAACCTGCATATCTAATAACTGAATAATTACATGAAATATGTAAATATATAAATATTATTAAACTAATCTATAAAAATCTAATAATATGTAATTTTACCAAGAGAAATGTGTAAAATACAAAACCATTTTTGAGCTCCATGTTGCTCTTCACAGCTATCTCAATCTTTCCACCCTCTCGAGTGGTTTAAAGATCTATGCGTGTTGAGTGAGGGGGAGGAAAGGGTTAATTCTCAGCATCTCCTCCTGCTTTAACAGACCAGCAAGCCATTTAATTTGACCTTCCCTGACCTTTAGGGGCCGTGACACACTCCCACACCAGAACAAATTACCCCTGACCTCGCAGGGAAGGGGCAGTACTCGGCCATGAGGGTGCTCAGGTCATCGGCTCTGGGCTGCACGGGAACTACAATACTTTATACACCAATACATGTGTGTGTGTGTGTGTGTTTGTGTGTGCGCTACACAGGAAATCAATGCATTGTGTATTCTTTCATTAGACAATACAAATGTATTCTAGGATCTACACAGTACAGTTTCATGTACTACTTCTTTGTTGCCCCAGGGTGATTTCTGTACAAAGTATTTTCCAGGAGTTTTTGAAGATTTTACAGCGTGGTTTCGTGCAGAAAACATTTAGGGGTAAAACACAAGAGGAACTGATGTCAGTAAAAGCCCAGCAATACATACAGACATGGCCTTTTTTTGCCCACATGTGCGTGCAATTGACAGGGAAACACCTTTGTGACGTGATGTAGCTGTTAAAAGCTTCCTCCAAACAAATGTCAACATTTACTGCAACCCCTGCCAAATTTCTTCATAATTCCCCTCTCACTTTCTTCCCTAAATTTGAATGTGCCTGGACATAACTCACATTTGTTTAAGGGACTCAAATCTCAAAAAACAAAAAAAACTCAAATAATGTGACTTGATGAGAAGTGGTGTGTTTATTTTTAAGCAATTGGAATTGCTATTTTTGCTATCACATTAGCATTAGTCGTTTCAAACCCGAATAAGTTTGTTTTCTTCTGTTGAACGCAAAATAAGACATTTTGAGGAATGTTGTTAACCAAACAATTTATGGTCCCCATTTACTTTATACGTTATATGTTTTCATACACTGGAAGTCAGTGGTTACCCATCAACTGTTTGGCTACCAATATTCTTTCAAATATATATTAACAGAAGAAAGAAATGCATTAAGGTTTGAAATGACATGCAAGTAAATTATTACAGATTTGTTCATTTTGGGGTTGAACTAGAACTATAAAAATTCTATTTATTTTTTTACAAATAATTACAAATATTACATTATTTATAAAATAGTTACAAAAATATTTAAATTAAATGATTTAAAAAATAATTTAAGTATAATGTATACAATTAATTAATTAAATGATTACAATTGAAACTAAATTTAAAAATGTGTTTTTGTTTGTTTGTACTGTCTGATTGTATGGAGTAAAAATTACTAATCAAATAAAGTATTTGTTATATATATGCATACTATATATGTTTTCATTGTGTATTCATTATGTATATATAAATACACACAAATACAGTATGTATTTGGAAAATATTTACTTTGATATTTATATAAATATATATATATATTTTATATTTAAAAACATTTTTATGTGTGCTTTTTATATAAACAAAAACAAATGTTGTATGTGATTAATCATTTGCAGTACTACTTTAATGGCACAATGTAAAAATACTTTACAAGGCTATTCATTCTTTTAATACTTACAAAATATTACAGTGTTCTACGCTTATATAAAAATGTCCCACTTAAAAATAATGGTTTTAACAGGATTCCTTTCCTATATGCAGCACAATTCACATCATAATCGTATTTCTTTATATTTATGACTTTTCAGTCTTTCTTCCTCCACTTCCACTCGCTCACAACCTACTCCTCCTCTTCTCAAGCTGTTCATGTATTGGGGAGCATTGGGTTTTTTGCATTCCTCTGTCATAATCGTCATAATCGTTCCACACTAGCGAGGTGGAGGCCTGTGTGTGTCTGAGCAGCGGTTAATGTGAGAGGACAGGCCCCCAGCCTCTGCCGCGAGTGCAAAAAGAACCCAGAACCACTCTCGCTTTTTGTATCTCGGTCCTTTTCTTCCTCCCTCACGTACTGAGGGATATGTATTGGAAAGTAGTTGGCACCAGAGCCCGTGATGTCACTGCTGGTAGGTGTTTAAGCAGCTTACTAACATGAGAGGAAGAAAGAGAAAAAGAGAGAGCACGCAGCGTGGGTTGAAAGGGTAGGGGCATGTGCAGATGCTGTATGTGGGTATGCGCTCGGTGGAGGATGATGTGTGTCAGAAGGGCAGAGAACATCGAGCCAGGAGTGACCGTTCTCAGGCCGTGTCAATGTGTGCGAGAGTTTGAAGATGTGATTAGCGCTGCTGGCTAATCGAAGAATCGCTGCTGCTCTTGCTGATCAAAGATCGAAAGTCCTTTGCGTGCCAAGGCCAACAAAATAACGATAACTACAAAGTAGAAATGTCTAAACTCTTCTACTTCTATGAGAATCAGGAAGTCCACAGTTTCAGGATGACTGGTTTTTCCAGCAAGTGAGGGTTAAAAACTTCGACAGCCAATAAAAATCCACCTCTTCTTCAAAGAGACGTTTAAAAAAAGAAGTTTAAAAAAAGAATACAAAAGCAAAGAGCAGGCTTACCATGTTATTGCACATTGGTGTGTAAAGTATGCAACACAGTCATAGTATTTTAAGTACAAAGTAGTATTTTGAGAATAAAGTCAGACAGGTACGAATAATGTACAAATTATTGACAATAAAGTCGCAACAATATGAGATTAATCAGTGTAGTATTTTGAGAAAATAGTAAACTGCGCAAATAATTCATACGACAATTTCCCCACCAACTCTACAAATTATGTCTGTGGTGTCAAATTTTTTTAATTCTTCACGTTTAGAACAATAGAAACTATGGTGGCCCAGTAGTGCACAACACAATGCAATTTAAAAAGCAAACATGAGCTCACAGCACAACGGAAATGCTCCCGACTACTAGTGGGCAGTGGTCTGCAGAAACGGCTGTTGTGCGAGGTAGTACAACTTTGTTGGTAGAACACACAAAATAAACAATATATGGTGAACGGAAATAACTTAAGTGGATGTTTTTAAAGTCAGCTTTAAAAGCATCAAAACAGGTACAGATCATCCGAGAATACTCGTGACCTGCCCCCTAGTGGTCGGGAGCATTTCCTTTGTGTTGTGAACTTCATGTCGTTGCATTGTGAGATTATGTTTGCTTCTTTAACTTTGTTCTGTTGTGAGCTTATGGTTTTTTTTATTGTGTTGTGAGCTTATGTTAGCTTTTTAAATTGTGTTGTGCCATAGAAAGCATTGAGATAATATTTTAAATTGTTCTCTGATATGTACATAGAAGGTATGTAGCTTAGGTAAGCTAAGAAACGTTGCCCAGAAACAGTTTTACAGGTCCATTCACAACCCTAGAATTTGACCCTAGAATGAAACAGTCTGTTTTTGCCTTA
>JAUMHQ010000089.1:3974115-3998304 GCA_032361165.1 Enteromius paludinosus | reverse complement strand
GTCTGTCAGAGGTAAAAAATGATATAAATACTGTTCAGTTTCTCACAACAACCGATCGTTTCGTGTCTTAAGACATGTATCATGGATTTGTCTGTGAATGTTTTTTTTACTTTGAAAGGTTTGGTGCCCATCCACTTCCATTAAATGACTACCCGACTGCCACGGTTAAAGTTAAAAATCTTTGTTTGTGTTCTGCTGAGGAAACAAAGTCACCTGAATCTTGGATGCCCTGGGAGTAAGCAAATAAACTTCTAATTTTCATTTTTGGGTGAACTATCCCTTTAAATTGTGGTTGTCCTCAAAAACATTAAAAAGATTTCTGTTTAAATTCCTTCTGAGCGAAAAAAAATTATTATACATTTTTCCTTGATATGCTAAATTTACCCACTAAAATGTCATTCAGTGTAACAATCTTATCAGGCTTATATTTGCAACAAAAATCAATTCATGGCACATTAAAAGATGAATTATCTTTTAAAAAATACTAATTAGTTGCAATTTTACATTTTTTTACATTTGCCACTATCCTAGGTTTCACCCATTTGTACCCAAATATTTTTTACTCATTTAAAACACAATACAATTGTATATTCTTCCTTACTATTTTATATATTTTAATATGTACAAGTCAGGATAAGCATATTTTTTAATTTTTCACATAAATATTGCGTTACACTAAATAACAAAGTAACATAATTTCAAGCAAATTTGGACTTTTTATTTTCCAAAAACGTATTTGAACCCTTAAAACTAGACATTTAACGTGCTTCCTATATACTGTAGACATAAACTTGTTAATTTCTTGTGATGTGGACATCTTTGGCCCATGTATTTCTAATTTCTATTTAAATATACATTTTAAACTTTTATTAATTTCTGTGATGCAAAGCTGAATTTATAGCATCATTCTGATATGCTGTTACTTTTGTAACATTATAGATGTTTTTTTTACTGTATTTCACATTGATTCATTAAATGCATTGTAGCTGAAAAAAAGTCCTTATTTTTTTGTCTTAGCTGTTGAATGTGTACAATTTCAAGAATCCAATTATGGGTAAATATTGAATCAAATCACTTCAAAAAGAGTATTGTCACTGTGCACGATGACCAGGAAGTTTTACAGTTCATAGTGACAAACAGGCATTTAGTAAAGGTGTTTTGAGCTTTTCACAAACTGAGAAAATTAAAAGGGTATTTTTTTTTTTCATTTAAACCCAGTGTGCTTTAAACGCACGCAACAAAAATCCCTTTTACACAACAGTTACACTAGCTGCCACTTGTGCACGTTTTCGTTTCATGAGAAGCTCATGTTCCAGCCGTTCATGACAGACAAAAACTATAACAGTTGCCCTTATAACACAAAATGCTCTTTCTCTCATCAGGGAGAAGGATGTGAAATCAGACAAGGCCTGTCATGAAGAGGCACCCATGACCTAAAAATCCTTTTGAGATGCAGAGCACCTTTTGCCTTCATGTGAAAGCGGGCAGAGAGGTAAGATGAAAAGAGTTGGTGGAAAGACCTTCAAAATCAGAGAACAAAAGACTCATTGGCCAACTCTTCCCCTCGACCTGGGTTTGTGGAGGCCGTTTGTGGAGCTCAGAGAAGTGAAGAAAGAGAAGTAGAGATGTTGGTCACTGTTATACACAGAACCTATTTACACACACAAACATACATGATCTCTCAAACGTATATCTATCCAGATGGTGTTTAACCTTCCGCCCACACACACATGCATGCATGCATGCATACACACACACACAGTCCTTCATCTTTCTCTTAAGCCAAAGTATACAGACTTCTTACCCAAAATGTAACCCTATACACTGTAATGAGCACAGAGCCAACCCTTCACACAAACACACACACGCTCATGTAGGGTTGTTCCCCTGAGGATAAAGCCTATTGTTAAACACTGGAACTCAAAGAGGATCTAGACTGCTCTTCATATCCTCTATAGTCTATAGGCCCACCTTACACGTATTACTCATTCATATTTCATTAGTCAGATAATTGGTATAAAGTATGCACCTGGTATCTTATGGTTGAATTACGGAAGCCCTGCACGACACACAGTGAAAAAAAGTACGCTCCCAGCATTAAAAAAAGGTGTCTTTCCTCATTTTACGTAAATCATGTGCATGATATCAACTAAATGATTATGTCATGCTCACACTTTTACTTTTTCCATGCACATCATGTTAAGGGTACTTTTTTAAAATGTCCTTCCACAAACGTTTCACAGACACCAAATGTCAGCCTATTTAAAACAGTGTCACATAACCAAAGCCAAAGTTAAATAAACTCACAGTTGATCGCATCCAAAATAAAGGTACAAATATATATATATATATGGTTGTGTGGTGTGTGTGTGTGTGTGTGTGTGTGTGTATAGGCTATTTATCATGTAGGCCTATATAGTAATACACACACATTTACATAATGTATATCATATATAACGTCACACGTATCTTAAATATATAGGCTACATGAATATGTATTTATATACACATACATATTTTGTAAACAAAAACTTTGAATGTGATAGTTTGTAAATATTGACAGCACTACACACAAACACCTTGCCATGATGACAGGCTATGATATGTGTTTGTTAAGCCTACTCAACTCTATTTTTGTTTTAGTAAAATAGACTGTAACTTACCTATGTTCTCTTTAAATCGTGTCTTCCACCATTAGCTCGAGTTCAGTTCAGAGAGCGCCACCCAGAGGCGCGGAAGATAACGCGCAGGCCAACTGTCCTCGCGCCTCTCCTCAGCTCGGTGTATTTAAACAAGATTCGAAAACTAGGTGACGCGTCATGAACTTTAGGAACCACTGACTCAATATAAAGTAGTTACTTTATAAATATAACGTATGTGCGTATCAGTACTGCCCCGGCGATGTTGGAATTGTTGATGGATGCGTCACGGTCATTACAGGGAAATACCACAGACTTGTGTTACATACAGCTAATTAAAATAGCTACTAATTATCCAAATTCACAAGCTGACAATATTTACTTTCTATATATACTGTAATTAAAAATATGGACATCCCTGGAAGTTTAGTGTTTTATAAAAAGATCATAACTGTCTTCCAACTTTGTGTGTGTGGTTTTGTAAAATTATTGTTTTATTTTATTTTATGGTTTATTTGATAAAGTATAGCACATATACATATTGCTCCCATAAGCCTGTATATAATGTGTGGGAGTTTCTGCCAAGCTGTATTTATTGAGACAAAACTGCTGAAAATGTGCACATTTTCATAGCTGAAACATACATTTTCATACCTTTTTGGAAACTGCTTCGCAAAGAGAAAAATAAATGTTGCAAACTTTACATTTCAGGGTTAGTGTAATGTCATTTGCTCAGTTCAGAGACTGATTCAATTTCACTAAATGAATCTTACACACAGGCTTACAGAGCTGGCAATTTTGCTAAACCGTAACCAAAAACATATGGACATAGTGTTTCCTTCTTTAGAAGCTAGATTTTGCTGAAATGCTGGTTAATGTCATCTGTTCATAGGTTAGCGAGATTTCGTATCATCCCACATGGATATGGTCCCTCTAGTGGTGCATGAGGTTTAGGTGTGTGTGACACCAACAGATGCGGCACATGTTCTCCAAGCTTCTATTTGACCCTCTGAAGGCTATTACACACAAAATATCTTCCCTCATTATTCCAGATAAGAATCTGCAATGAATTCAATACTTCCTTTTCCCACTCATAATATAATTTCTCTGCTATTTACATTAACAGACCACTTTATCTTGTCAAATGTTTCAGCAAACTATCCCATAATCCTCGTTGCTCTCCGTGTTTGTCTCTGCACCCTTCACGTGTGCATAACAGCTTTATCGTTGATGCTAAGAATGACGCTGAACAGACTTTGGGGCTTAAGGTTAATGCTTGGGAAAATGTGCATAAAACTATACCATTAAGCGTTTTAAAGCACTTGGAAAGCTTCTTTAATTAAGCTTGTTTAGGGGACATGCGTCAGCTGGATTGCTGTTTCACCGCTCTGGTCTTTTGTTGAAGGTTTAAATCCTTTGACCCAGTGACCCAGTATAAGTGGCTTTCTCTTTTCTTTATCAGATTGCCACACCAATCGCTGTTAACACCGTGTGGCCTTAAGTCACAAATAAGGATTTGAGCAGAAAAGTTGCAGATAAAGGGTGTTTGAGAAGCATTACACCGCTCTGAATACTTAACGCACCGTATCAAAGAATTGTATTTACAGTACAGAACAAATATGTTACAGATTTTGTCTTATTAACACATTTCGGGTAAGGTGTGAGAAGTTACCGGTTATTTATTTGGCTCTTAATTGTGTGATTTCTCTCTTGGTTGACACTTGAAGACACTGAAAGATCAAAATCTGTCAGTGATGTCTATGGAGAGCAACGAAAATCAACCCTTGTAACAAAAGTAAATAAAAAATTGAAAACAAATAATGCAGAAAATTTTGGTAAATAAATGCCGCTAGCTATCTGAGATGGTTTATGAAAATATTATATGTGAGGATGATATATATATAAATAACTCATTCATAATAGATGACACACACGAACACACAGATAGCACATGGCCGCAACCTGTGTAGAGGTTTATGTCATTATTTATAACAGCGGTCAACAAATATGTGTTTTTTAATTGATAATCCTTATAAAATATACATTTGGTCCATCAAAATGATTTTAAAAGTTTTAAAACCAGCAATTAAGTTAAAAAATATTTGATGCGAAACCAATTAAATTATGAATTAAAACATTTATTATTATAATGGTATGTGCATTGATTGGTATTTGTTTAGTTTAACATTTTAACCTCAGAATAAATCCTTTTAATGCAGTGTATCCGCATTTGCACATATCAATTGTCGTACTTTAAATAAATACATTTACTGAACATTTTGTGACTATGAATTGATCTGTTTTACCAAATGACTTCCAGTCCCACATCTAGCTGGGTTTTGAATACATTTATTCATTCATTATTTTTTTAATAAAAAATAAATAAATAAAATACAACATGTGAATCTGTAAAGTTACGTGTTATTATAAAATGGGTTTTACAAAGGAGTAGCATTGAGTAGTGTTGTAACTTACAAATAAATGAACTTCTAAAAATATAACACTTTAACAATATGAGCCATGCATGGATGTACAGTGATTTGGCTTTCACACTGGCTATGGTGAAAGGTGGTTTGGAGGACCACTTGTTCATCCGTGTGGGTTTCAGCGAGACAGTTTTTCATGGGCTGACGAACCTGAGATTGACCAAAACTCAAGCATTCTCAGGTTGGACAGTCCTCGAAAGCACTGCTCATCCAGGATGGCCAGGCCACACTGACCACAGATTACTTGCATCGTCTTAAAAAAGAAAGAAAGAAAGAAATAAAAAAAAAAAAGAGAGAAAAATAAGTCAAAAAGGAAAGAAGTAAATTTGGTAAATCTAGACCTGCCAAATAATATTTGATCTAAATTGTAATTTGTACATTTTAAATTTAAAACGAATCCACTTCGATGATGAGAAGAAAATAATAGCACATTTTCTTTCTTTCTTGTATGCAGGAAAAGCATGGACATTTACAACAACATAAAAATATGAAATTGTTAATAAATAAATAAATAAATAAATAACAGGTGAAAAAAAACTTAAAGCATGTTTGGAAGAGTGAGTAACTATCTCCTACAATTTCCATTTGTATGTACCAGTATGTAAAAATACATTCAATCTGGAATATGAAAACTATAATATCAGCACAATTTCCAGGTTGTGGTCAATACAGATACATGAATCACACTTTAATCACTCAACATGGCCTTTACAAAAACACACTGACCAAATCTTATAGAAATGTCCCCTATAAAAACTACATATTATATGGCCTACATAAAAAAATATATTTATAATAAATAAGTTGCATTTTAATAAATAACTCATTAAATTATTTTTTCTCTTTATTTGGCTGCCCTTACAGTACCTGTCATTCTGTACTAAACGATATATCACAGTGTGCCAACTTTCGCGCCTTTCCAGTTGGTAAGGGCCAATGAAACACTTATCTTACAACATCTAAATGGCTACATGCATAAAAAAATATGAATCATCCATTATAATGAAGCAAAACCAATGAGTTATACCAGATGCAATTATTATATTCCAGGTGCTTAGAGACTATCAGCCGAGCTGCGTCTGACTGTACCGGCCTCGTGGCTTTACAGAACAACACCATCCCACAGCTTTAACCCTCCATATCTCTCGAAGATACGTCTTTATCAAAAACCCATGAAATCTAGCCACCTACCATCACTAGGATGATGTGCAAAATCTTGAAATCGAACAAATGCATTCACAGATGCATTGGCTGGCCTCATCAAAAGCTACAAACCTAAATATATATATATGCACAAACATCATCTCATGTCAGCTCCCAAAAAAAAAAAAAAAAAAATTCCTGGATTTCTCACAGCACGTTTAATTCACGTTGACTATGTGCTGGTACATGCAAAGCTATGCAAAACTCTCACCTCTGCCTTACCTACACAGACGCTGACTCGCTCCACGCTGACTGGGGACCTCGAGGCCTTCAGAGGCTGTGCTGGAGCCCTCTCCAGGAGCCGGACCGTCGGACAGATGCTCACATGCTCACACTCTCAAGCGCTGTGACCTGCAGGGCCCTCGTGAGCTGCTGAAGATGCTGTAGAGCTGCCACACACGAGCAAAGCGCCTCCTTCCTGTTTGTCACGATGAACAAGCTTGTGGTAAACTTTCCATGACATCTCAATATTTAGGGCCACTAGAGCACGTTTCATTCATTTCACCCTGCTCCCTTTTTGAATGCCTTACGTGACGTGGTGACTGTTTTACGACAGAGAGTCTAGCTCAAATAAATATTTGGTTTGCAGCTAGTGGCTATATATCAACTTTTGCTTCAGTTTGTTCCTTTTAACCAGGGTGAGTCACATTTACCCAAAGCTGCATTAGTCACTTACATTAATACACTGAAATAGACAAGTTCTTTCTTAATTTGTTGAAGCAAACGCTTTGAAATATTAATTGCATGTTGTGTTACATGAAACTAAAGGTGAGGTGATCTGTTAGCGTGGAATACACAGAGAAGGGTAGTTATTATAACTTTGACTATTATATATCAGAGTGGAGGTAATTATGGAAACTGATGAAAGATTGCTAGGTTAGTTTCCATATCGAGAGGACAACCACAGCATCCTTCCTGTGCGTTTGAGACATGAATGAGCTTCAATCCCACTGTCTCGGTTACAATAGCGTACGAAATAGAAGAAAATTGGCATAAAACAGTCTAGCACATTTTCCTCTTAACGTCTCTGAAGGGAGATTTTGAATGGAAAATTCAGTGATGTGAAATTCTCAGACATGACATGTCATTTATGTCCTCGAAAGACAAGCAAGGTATAGAAGATCAACTGGATCAGCTGAAAAGAAACGCTATACACTCCATACAAAAGTCTAGGGTCGCTCAGTCAAAGCTGAAAAAATACCGTAAAACCTTTTTCTATTCGAGTAGATTGTAATTTATTTCTGTAATGCAAAGCTACATCTTTGGCATCATTAATCTAGTCTTTAGTGTACTTCAGGAACCGTTTGAATATACTTGGTGCTTATTTGATCAATTTAATGTCACTTTTATTCAGCTTAATGCTTCCTTGCTCAACAAAAGTAATAATTTCTATAAACTAATCAACCCAAAAGGTACTGTATGTGTGCATTTTTAAAAACACACTTCGGTGCACGTATAATCCAAACAGTGTGATTGGGATCATTACATGAAGAGCATCACAATTATTGCATTGCTAATTATCAAATACATCAATTCCATTCAATCAAATCAAATGAGCAGGAAACACGGATTCAGTATAAATGAATTTATTATGCAAGGTGTGGATAAGAGTCACTGTCATCAAGAACATCAATTACACAGCGTAGCAGTCCTTACACCAAAATATCAGACTGACCAATCAGAATCAAGTATTCCAGAATGTGTGCAATGACAATGCAATTAAATAAATAGTTAAATAAATCCTAGGACAAAAGTCACAGCTGATACATTCACTAAGCCTTTACATCATCACTGCAGATCTCAGTGCTTCCACGTTAATATAATATTGTTCGCATCTTTATAGAAAAAATTAAAAAGAAGAAACTTATTTAGCATACCGCAGCACAAAATTTTTTTTTTGGTTAACTACTGTACTGTAAGTCAGCATAAATCAAACAAATAAAACGCACACATTCGCATATTTCTACGATGGAGTCATTTCTTCAGGCTTGGAACTTTCTCAAAGTGCTCAGTGGGGTAAAAACGATAAAACAAAGAGATATCAACGTGACACCCATAATAAGAGCAAGCGCAGCACTCATTGGCTTCAATTTCAGGCCAAACACCAACACTTCCTGTGGGCTAGTTTTGTTCTTGTACGTCCTGTGTGTTATCGACGCAGCGCCGAACAGCAAGCAGATGTCAGCCATATATGGTAAAGGCAGTTATAGACTCACTGGACAGATGCAAGATGCTGCATTTTTGTGGTCAAAAAAACAACAACAACAACTAATTTCTCATGTAGGTGTGCAATCTTTGATTACAGATTATCTACGATACAGATCATATCAAATACATTTAAAAGAAAAAGCTCCTTTATGTTTATGTTTAAACCCATACATAGAGAAAGCGTAAAATTGAGCCCAACATCAAAAAATGTTTAAGCTGTACAGAATGCAGTTGTGAAAGTATAATAGCTAACGGAGTGTGATTTGGTCAGCAGCCGTCTGCAGGTAAAGCGAGAGAGAAAGCAAAGATTAAAACAAAGCAACACCCACGCATTTTTTCCGATGAAGTGGTCCTTCAAAGAAATTGACTGACACATACATGTGCCAAAAATACTGAACGTCAGGTTTCAAAGATGGCAGTGGACACAAAAGGCATTAAAGCTTCAGAATCAAACATTACACACTTTAGACGACGGTACTGTAAATATTATTAAATAACTCGCATAAAAAAAAAATAAAGCGTCATAAATAAAAACTTAACTTCACATAAACTTTTCTGTTTGGGGAGTGACAAAAAGTATAAAAATATTTTTTATAATGTACAAATATCTGACAGCCGTCAGCAGCTGGGCTCATCCATGTCATCATCGCTCCAGTCTGGAGGTGCGTCCGTGCCAAAATATCGATCCCCAAAATTTCCTGAAAAAAAAATACAAATAAAAATAAAAAACTTAAAATTGAAGCACATTCTCTTGAAATGATCAATAATGTAATAAAATTCACAGACAAGGCTTAAGCCTAGTCCTAGAATAAAATGCAAGTCTGAGCCGTTTCAACTAAAAGAAACTTGCACTGATCTTAATATCAAAATAAATCAGTGCTTTTATTTTGTCTCTGGGGGATATTGAAAATAATCCTATGCCGCGTTTGAGTTTTTGGATTCTGTTGCAAAACACACCACATCTACAATATGTATTTGAGGATGACAGATGTATTGGTTTTATTTACATTTTTTTCTCCATTTTTTAAAATTCAAAAATGTGGAAATAGTAAATGCAGATTATAATGCCACGCCAGCTTCTGAGGACAGAGTCAGAATTGCAGAAATACAGTATCAATAAAAACCAAATAAACAAAGATTTAAAGATAAACAAGATGTTTTACATATACATATGATACAATTCTAAAACATTTACAGTACAATGTTAGTCTACATTGAAACACAGAATCAGAGTCTGACCCACCTCCCTTTTTATTTTATAGTTAAATGCTTCGACAGATATCAGTACTAGTGTATTTTAATACTGCTGTGAGTCAATTAATCACCATTAAATCGCATTCAGAATGAACATTTATTATTTATAAAATGTGTATATTTATTATGCATATATAAATACACACATGCAAATGATAAAAATATTTACATCCATATGTCTTATAATTTATATTATTTATAAATTAATTTAATATGCAAATATAACGTTTTTCTTTTATAAACACATATATGTGTGCATATTTATTATGCACATATAAATATGCATGTGGATACATTTCAGAAAAAAAATTGCGGGTCTCTCTCTGGCTCAACGCAACTCAAAGCAGGAGATAGCAGATTTGAATTTAGCATCTAATTATGTGATGCACTCAATGTTCTTACCACACTGATTACTCAAAGGGTTCATATATAAGAATATAAATTATTTATATTATATACTGTATATAAATTAATAACTATGAACTTCTGTAACATTGCAAAAACCTTAACTTTCCGTTAAGCAAAGAATTATTTCTTTATATTTGTTTCTAATGATTTGGGGTGACATATGAGCTAGACGTGCTCAAGGCTGGTTTTGTGAGAATGGCCCGCTTTTGTACAACTTCCAGGACAAGCCACAGTTAGTGGATAAGTAACGCTGGTAAAGTCTCACCCATGATAAAGATAACTCTCACCTATGCCGGGGATGATGTGGAACAGGTCGTTGACCTTCTTGTCGACTGCAGTGGTGATGATTTTGACCTGGGGAAAGGCATAGGCCACAGAATGGACGCCCATTTCAGCCATCAGCAGAGACACCAGCAAGATCTTATCCTCCTGAACGTCATGGTCCTACAAACACACACCCCTCATGAAGAAAATACAGTCCCATTTCTCCAATCTACTTGTATATTTCATAATCATCAGCGTGCCATTTATTTCCAAAAACACATTCCACCACAGAAATATTACAATTAATCCATAATTACTGATTTTTTTAAGCTCATGCATCTTCAGTGTTTTTTTTTTTAAGTTTATGCATATTCAGTTTTTTATTTCATGCATCTTCATGAAATGAATTATATTTAAACTAGTGAGAGCGCTTGTTCTAAGAGCGTGTTCTTATTTTGTTTACGTTCCACCGGTGCCAATTACGGTCACAGAAAGTCTGATAAATACAGCTCTGTCGAATGAATATGTGAGAATGTGTAAAGTTATGTCATGGCTGCCGTCAGCGAGTGAGGTTTCTCTGCTACGCCTACACTGCTCTACATGGTGCCTGAGTAGGCGTGTGTGTCTCTGCCACTGCACACTGTGATCACACACATCAGTTCCATTAGACAAGAGAGGTGTTGTGCGGGAGGAAAAAAAAAAAAGAAGCTTCAAATGCAGACTTACAAGTAAAACTCTAATGGCCATCATGGCTGCCGCTCCGGTGGACACAGTGCAGTCCATCAGAATCACGTGATCCTCAGTGATGTCTTTGGGCAGACGCAAATAGTGCAACTGGACGGCAACAGAAAAGACAAGTGAAACGTGCAGCAATAGCATGTCTAAATGAATGAAGTTATCAAATTAATAAATAAGAATTAACAAGCGAGTTCATGCAATTAGGATATTTACTCTATATTATATTGTAATGTGCAAAATGAATGAAAGCAGGTAATGGGAACAACTGCACAATTGCATTGCTGCATCATATTGCTGTCAGTGTTGGGAAGGTTACTTTGGAAATGTAACTATTAGTAGTAGTGTTTTATATCACTATATTCACATAGCTGATTATATTTTTGATTACTACTAAATTTGATGATTCATTTTGAAACATGTAAACCAGACTCCATACTGCTTACTGTCAGACCTCTCAAATCCTTCACTGCTGTTTACTTTAGATAGTCCTGAGGTTAAATACAGTAAACTAAAAAATAGTTTAATAGCTACGAGAGTGCTTTTGAAACCAAATCTTTGCATAGCTATGACAGGAGACACTGGCATCTAACAAGGCCGTGGAAGGAAAAATAGTTAATTTTACAAAAATAAATCATAGCCTATCTATAAAGTCAAAATTAATTAAATAAGCATGTGTCCAATACGTTTTTCTAAGCTCCTGAAACATTGGTTTCTAATATTTTAGAGGAGTTCACACAATTTATGAAAGGTACAGTATCTATGCAATCTGTATGTGTGTGGAAATATTCAACCCTCCCTTTGTAATCATTAGCATTTTCCTAAATAATTGTAATTTAGGTCACACACATCTCAGTAACTGCAACAGATTAAGGTTACATTTATTGGTAATTACTGTAAAGATTGTTGTGAAGAAAATAAAGATACAAGTAAAGACTAGAGCACTGTTTTGTTCCACAAACAGATTTTGTATTTTCACGGTCTTACACACACACACACACGTTTGTGTGAACTACACAAATCGCTGAAACCGGTATTTTCATATTTTTCATATTTATTTAAATAAATTGAGATTTATTATAATTTGCATTATTTAATTAATTGCAAAAAAAAATTAATAAAATAAATAAATAAATATATATATATATATTTAATGAAAGAAAAACTAGAACAGAAAAAATTAAATTAATAAATTAATATTATAAACTATAAAACACCTATAATTTATACTAATAAAAAAATATTGTAATACTGAAATTTCTTGCTCAGAAGACATTAAACAATACTCTTTAAATTAAAACAAAACAAATTGCCTCAAACGCCTAATTTGCTACTTAGTAAGTCAGTTCTTAAGTATGATTAAGGGATTTAAAATATGGTCAGAATAAGGTATTAATAATGTGTTTAAAATGTGTTTTATAAGTAATAATAAACAGGCAATATGCCACTAATGTGCAGCTGGTCAAGAGTAACAATCAGTCCCTAAAGTGTTAACATTTCACTTGATCTCTCTTAAAGTGATGCGTGTACATTTTGGCTGGTAGTAAGAGCAGAAAGGGGCGTTACCTCAGGCTCTCCTGTGTCCTGATTGGTCTGGATGAGGATTTTGCCAATACGAACATCTTTGCACACGGCCCTAAGCGCGGGCTCCATGGTCTCTCCTGCCCTGAGAATAGACACACCCGTAATCTGCTCAAAACAAAGAAGAGGGAGAGTCTGTGATTTCCTTTTTAGGGCTTAAACTTTTCTACACCACACAGAACAAAGACATTTCTGTACAACAGAGAATGAGCAGATCGATTAGACTGAACCACCAAGAGATTGCACAAAAACACATGATTTATTTTCTTACCCTCTTCCCATGAAAGGTTCGGCCCTCATAATCTTCTCCTTGCGGGGTCTGAACAATGTGAACCTGCAGCAAATAAACAACTGTAACATCAAGCTGTTTTTGTCCGGGCATATCACATGTAGCTAAACTGATCTTCCTCTCTGATTAAAAGCCACAGTAAAATGTCACCAGCAGCAGCATCATGAAGCTCACTGCACTTCTCCTGTGAGCGTTTTAAGTGTAAAGGTCACTGTGTTGCTGCTGCGCCTTGCTAAGACGATTTGATCATGTTGAGTTTCTTGAGTTAGTCTGAGTTTCCACTGCGGTGGACAAGTGAGACAAGTTTCCATGTTCAAGACGAGGCCTCCATGCCCACATGCTCAAAAAAGCTTGCTTGCCATTATTAGGTCGATCTAAAGATTCCCCAGCTATCCCTCCGTCTTCACTTGGTCTGTCACTCTTTTCTCACCTGAGATGGAAGGAAGGACAGCGCTCTCTCAATGAGGAGCCGCATTAACCTCTTGGAGTAGAAGATGAACTCGTCTCGACTGGTCTCTTTATTTCTGCAACACAAGCGCGGACGATAAATTGACTTACTAAAATGAGAAAACAAAAACATTTGTTCAACCTTGTACATTTTTATTCAAAATATTACCTATGATATATTTTAATTTATTAATATTTACTTTATATTTTTACAGTTTATCAGACATTTAAGTCCTCATAAAACAAAAAATGGACCAATGCAATTTTCCTAACAGACATTTAGGCAGGACACAGTAAGAATTCCCCTATTTTAGCATGCAATAGCCGTTAGTTTACGTTACAGCCTGACATAACCACATACAGTTTGTGACATGGACAAAAGCAACGAAAAAAAACTTTCAAAATGAGTACATTTCAGCCACTGGCTTCTGCTTCGGCTTCTTGTCATTGGTCACAGGTAGTGTGTGGAGGAGGGACAATTTCCACCCAATAATGGGTCACTGGTATGTTCTTGAAAAAAGTAAAAAAAAAAACTACAAAAACAAAACCAACCAAAAAGAAAACCAAACTTAAAACAAATGACAATAAAATAAAAAATGAGCATAAACCAAAAAAAAAAACCTACAATTTAAAACCAACAAACAAAGCTGAGCCAAAAAAAAAAAAACCTCACCGAAATGAAAAAACGAGAGAGAGAAAAAAGGTCTAACAGGGTATGATGTTACCTCCCGCTGTTGTTTGTATTTACAAAACTGACTTTTCTCTTCATAAGTTACGTAAGAAAATGAGCATATTGTTGGACATTTTGTCTGTTTTTATACAAACTGTAATCATCAAGTCTATATTTCTGTTTTACATTAGGTCCTCACTCTGGACAGCCATAGAGATGCTGTACAGTTAGTCTGGACACTGCTGTGAGATGGATGTGTGTCTGACCTGATGATGGTGTGCATGCCGCGGACCTGCGGGGTACTCTCCAGAACACTGAGGGTCTGTGGAAGGGGCTGGGCCTGATGGGCAGACGCCAGGGCCGCCCTGTTACCATCATCACCATCAATAAACACAAATAGAGGGAAGACGTCAACACAGTGCAAAAAAAAAGGTAGGTTATCTCCAGCACTACACAGGCGGAGAGCGACACATGCTCAAACAATAACTGCTAGTGTCACCCAAACGCTAGCACTCAAAACATTTAGCCATGTTAGAGGAGAGCGTGAAGCAAGGATTTAGAAGCAAACAGGAATGATTTATATAACAGAGAACCAAAGGACAATCTCCAAATGAAAAACTGACCAGTCTATGAATTAGTGTTTAGTTTCATGGTGGTGGCCCCTTAAAAGTATTCTGACACTTATTGTATTTGTTTTTATGTTTTACATTTTCTTTCTGGGTGAAATGTTAAGCTAAGGTTAAGCTGGAGAAATATCAAAAGTGACAGAAAAGGCTTTTAATTTGTAACAAATGTTTCAGTTAAATGCTCTTGCTTTGAACTTTCTATCCATCAAAGAATCCTGAAAAATATGTCATCCATAAAATTATGCAGCAGCACATCAATTAGCAAATTAGCATATTATAATGATTTCTGAAGGATTATGTGACACTGAAGACTGAAGTAATGATGCAAAAAATTCAGCTTTGCATCACAGAAATAAATTACCTTTCACTATATATTCAAATAGAAAACATTTTTTATAAATTATAATAATATTTCACAATATTGCCGTTTTTACTGTATTTTTCATTTTAAAAAAAATCCCAAAAAACAGCAGTTTAGCCAACATAACAGACTTCTTTCCAAAACATTTCAAAATGTAAAACCAAGTCTAAACATTCAAAATTAATTGTTCTGATGCCACCGTTCACTGCAGCTTGGTTAATCACATCTGTTAGAAAGCTTCATGAGTAGGTCAGGTTTTTTTGGGGGAGTATCCCATGATTCAATTTCACAAGCACTCAGGTCAAAGACTGCATCCTGTCACAAACAAAACAACGCCTTCAATGCAAACTATGACAAACTCGAGCAGAACCGTCATGTCATTGCTTTACATTTGAATTAGATGCTTCATTAAAACATAGATGTGACAATATGCCGTCTTTAAAAATCACACCAGGATCCCTGCTGTTGTACTTATGGTTTGTAATACAACAGCATGAAACTGAAAAAAAAAACAAATAAAAACATAAGCAAATCTCCTCACATATCCCAGCGGAGCTTTCTCTGTGGGGGAAGTGACAAACAACAGAAAAACAGACAATAACAACAGGAAGAGAGGAAAAAGAAAAGAGATGTCACACACTATAAGGTGAAGGAGGATGAGGCGGTCACATGACTCTGAGTGGAACAAGAGTGTGACAGCTGCCATCGGCACACAGTGTGCAAATCATGATTACGCCATTCAGTCTTGTTTTAAAGGTACAGTTCACCCAAAATGACTGGAGTTAAATTATAATATTATTTTGGAAATAAAAAGCAGAGAAATGTGGTGTGATAAAAGCCTTAAGGTAGACTGTGTGGGGAACGAATGGAAATGTAAGTCTTTCGTGCACATTCAAATATGACAAGATATGACCGGTTTAGACGATTAGTAATGAAACCAATGAGGTCTGATGTCACTGACCTCCTCTTAAAGTCATAGTTCACCCAAAAATTACTCGGGCATGTTTGAGCTTACGTTTAATATATTTGATACGTCTATGTGTTGATCAGTGTTTACATGTGAATAAAAGCTGAAATTAAATCTGTTCATGATATAAAGCAATCATGGATTAAACTGCTTGACTTGTATGAGATACTTTTAATGTTTTTAGGAAGTTTTTGAATCATCGGAACGGGACATATTCCTCAAAATTCATTAAAAATGCGATAGTACGAAAAAGAAAGTAAAGTGATTGGCACCAGAGAGATTCTCCGTCTCTCAGTTTCAATCTCAATTCATCTATAATATTGTGATGATGCATCACAACACATAGTATTGTGAGATTTGCATCATGTGTTGTGAGGTAACGTGATACCCAGCCCTAAAAGAGTCAGGCATGAGTTTAGAATGACCTGAATGACAAATTTATATTTTTAAGTGAACCATTTCTTTAACCGGTGCATGCTGTGACATTTATATACATGTAAAAGCCTACATGTATATGTTTTTCATTTCAGGTTTGGTGTTGTAGCTGTCATTCTCTCATTCACTTTCACTGACACAAAGGTCTGCTACATCCTGTGTCGGGGGCTGTACTTCCTCAGCTTTCTCTCTCTCTTCCTCTCCTTTCTCTCTCTCTCTCTCACACTCATGTGCTGTCGCTTCTAGCCCAACGGAAAAATGAAAGTCTTTGTAGTAGACATAGGAAACTTCAGTGCGTGCGAGGCGCCGTGTTCAACAATAGCTACAGAGACAACCATGATAGAGAGAGAGAGAACGGCAGGGGAAAGATAGAAAGAGCAAGAGAAAGTAAGAGAAAGAGAGGTCAAGGGGAGGAAGACAGTGGAGTATTTTTAGACGCTGCATGCAGGGAGGGTGTCTGCTGTAAAACACTGAAGGATGGAAAAACAGAAGGTATCTGCCTCCCTCCTGACTGCAGCGATGAGCATCTATCCTCCCGTATTATATCATGCCATGAGACATCCATCCCATGATGCTCTACTGCTGGGGAGTTCTGGATTGATCAGTGCTAGTTTATGGTTTCCCAAACATCATGGCTGTGAATAATGTCAGTGTGGGTCCGTTTAGAATGATAGAGAAAAAAATGATATAATAATAATAAAAATAAATAAAAATAAATAAATAAATAAATAAATAAATAAATAAATAAATATATATATAAATAAATATATATATATATATATATATATATTCCATAATAATAAAATAAATATTTGCTAAAAAAATTAAACAATAACTAAACTACACAAAATATATAAAAATATAAAATATAATTTATTTATGAAAATAAGAGAAGAAATGAAATAAATAAATTATTTTACGGTTAACCTAAACTAAAGTAAACTCTTATTTTCATTCATTAAAAAAAATAATGCAGCAAAACATTTTATATCAATACGTCATAATACATTTTAAATTAGTAACGCTGTCTTCATATATATATATATATATATACATACATTTATTTCAAATTAAATATTTTATATTCCTTTTTGGAATATTCCTATTCTATGGTGTCCATGTTACAGTGTAATTATACATCCAAGTACTGACTAATATTAATTAACTACATGTACTTACTATATGGTTAGTGTTAGGATTTGTGTTTGGTTCAGGGTTACTTACAATTATGCATAATTCACTATTATTACAATAGTAAGTACATATAACAAGGACACCTTAAAGTTTGACCCATTTTTTAAATTTTAAATATAAATAAACAGCACTGAAACTGAAATAAAATAAATTATAAAGTACTCCTTTTAAAACATACTAATAAAATGCAAAAATGACTTAAAAAGTTGCTAGAACAAACCAATATTTTTATTAAAACAAAAAATAGGGATAAAAGGTAATTCACAATATTAATAAAGATCATATTAGTATTATAATAATACTAAAATAACACTAAATTAAATGAAAATACATTAAATAAAAAATAATGAAATATGACAGATGTGTCTTTATGGTATTCAAATTCACTCGATTCATTATTATAAACACTGAACCACACCAATGCTCACAAAGACCGACGTGACAATGAGCCCTCAACATGAAGAGGCGCTGCCCTCTTTTGGTCTGTACAGGAAGTGCAGCAGGGCTCAGGAGGAGGAAGATCCCCTTCTGCTGTAAAGGGCAGAGTTTGAGAGGCTGGCGTAAGTTCCCCCTACAGACTGATCTAAGGCCAGTCACTCATGTATTTGTGACAGCTATGAACATCATTATCAGCTCTCAATCTGATTGTCAGGACTGAGCTCAGATCAGTGCTGCGGGGAAACTTCAGTGCAGGACCGACAGGAAGTGAGAAGATAGTGGTGCTACTCTACCTGACGCTGAGTTCACGCTGTGTCACCATGAGGAGAGCAAGAAAGGAGGAGAAAACAATCAAGTGTGGTGAGGAAGTATGGCTTCAAAACGTGTAACACCAGCATTAGAGAAAACTAGCAGGCCCACACAGAATCTGCTTTAGAGGGATTCTATGGAACGATTTAGTTGAGCTGACAGTATTACTTTCTTACTGATAGCTGAAAATACCAAATTTGTCAAACTATTTAGCAAACACGAGAAGGCTGAGGAACATGTACAGCTTTGAAAGGCGAGTGTTTCAATGTTGATGAGTGCAGATTCCCTGTGGGCCTGAAAATGAGTTACATCATTTTCTGTATAATATTACAGTCAGTGACACGATGTCAGATATTAGTCCACAACAAAGCATTCCCAATCCAAAATGCACAAGCGTAATTAAAACTACTTCTCATGAGATGCGTGCCGTACACGGATTATTGCTCTAATAAATCGCAGGAAAAAAACATTTAAAGAGGAAGCAATGAAAATATAATATTCATAATCAACAACACGTTGCTGCATTATTTAAAGGAAATGTTAATTAATTAAAATAATTAAAATGTTGATTTTCCCCTGAAATGTATTGGAATATTGGCGGAATGATTTAATGGTTCCAATTAAAGGTGCCGTATGCAAGTTTTTGACTCTACTAAAGCATAAAAATATCATAATATGTTTGCAGATATTTAAGAAACATGCTAAGTTAGCATACTTGTTCATCTGAAAAACAATGCTTCAGTCACCTATTCTCCTTTGAAAAGGGTTTTCCAGGCCGGAACGTCTCCGTTTTGGTTTGTAAAAATCTGCCCACTGCCTGTTTTCCCAATTGAATTTTGGCAACCCGGGTTGCCAGTTGGTGGAAAACACAGCCTATTTCATTTCGTCGTCATGTGTGCACTTTTCTGTTGGTGTAGTCAATCTGGCAACCTGCACATTAATCAAGTCTAAGGAGGAAGGGTTGTGGAAAACAACCCTCTCCAATATTTAGAATTTGGACTACAATAGCTAGTTCAGCCACTAGATTTAAATTCTACATACAGCACATTCAATATATTATTTTTAATGTAATATTATAAAAACATTAACATCTAAGTTAATTAAAATGTTGTAGTAATTTATAATCAATATATATATTATGTATATTGATATTTTCTTTCCTTGTTTTATGTATTTATTTAGTTGAAGACCATATGTTCTTGAATTGAATTAATTTATGTTTATAGACTCCCATTATCTGTTAAAATAACTTTATATTAATAAAGTAATTAAAAAAAAACGAATTCATTTGTCAAACAATTCATCTCAATTAAATCCCACCCAAAATAAAAGTTTTGTTTGCTTAATATATTTGTGTGTTCTTTGTATATTTATAAAATATAAACGCACACAGTGTACTGAAAATATTATTATGTATTTGCATGCCTATATTTATATAATGTATATTATACATAATTTAACAGATAAACAACCTTTTTCCTGAAATATATACATGCATGTATTTGTATTCATATTTACATAATAAATATACACAGTACACTAATATTTAAACAAAACTCTTATTTTTGATGCATTTAATCTTGATTAATCGTTTGAGACCGCTAAAAATAATACATGTAAAACTTAAAAAATAAAAATTATGATAAATGTAATATAATCCTTTTTAACAAAATGTCAAATGTTTTTAAATATCAGTTTCTATATTTTTTTTAATTAACTTTACAATTAAATGTTATAGTTAATATCTATAGTTATATTTAAATTTTTTGTTGAAATGTTATTTAATAGGTGGCCTGTTTGTGTTTTTGACTTCCTCTGCATTGAGTTTACGATTAAAATAAAACTTCATCCAGAAGGGGGCGATATTAGACATCTGAAATTCTTCATAAGCAGAACCACTATGATGAAACGATGCTTTAAATCTCGGATTGCCTATACTGTGCTGTCTACTGCTAGATATCACAATAAGTCTTTTGGACATGTCTGTAGATCTTACCTCCTCCAGCTGACTGTGAACGTGCTGCACTATAAGATCAATGGCCACCATGTTGCCGCCACCTACAGGAAATACAGAACAGGAATTCAAACTAAGCTTTACTGCTGTATACTTCTACAGCATACAATATGTACACTGTGAAATCTCTGACCAAACAGTGCACACTGTATCCCATAATGTAATGTGCTTGTGCTGTCCAAGCAAACTGACCACGTGGCACCACAATATCCGCCAGTCTCATGGTGGGCTCGATGTACTGTTCAAAAGCTGGCTTCACAAACTTGTTGTACTGTTTGATGACTCCCTCGATGTCCCTGCCACGCTCTGTAATGTCCCTCCTGAGCCTCCGTACCAGCCGGATGTCAGAATCCGTGTCCACAAAGATCTTCATATCCAGCAGCTGAAACACAATCATTGAGATCATTAAGAAAGTGAAGAAAAACAAAGATTATGAAATATTTAATGACTTTTACCTTCAGCAGCTCTTTATCTGCAAATGACATGATGCCCTCAAATATAATGACGCTGGCTCCATACACCGTTTTCTGCAAGCAGATCAACATGCATTAAAAATAGTAGCATAGATTAGTTTTTAGCTAAATAGCTATTATTTCCATAATTATTTCGTAATTTTAGTATAGAAAGTAAACTTTGAAACATGCTTTAGCAGACAGGGTTATTTAATCTTGATGAAGTCCTGTGAGCTGAAATGCTCAGATTATTTTATGTAATATTCAGTTAGACTAATGCAGCTTTTATTAGCAATTTTTTGTTTGCATATAACAGGGCTCTTTAAAGTCTTTTGCCTAAAATATTAACTCCAAGTACTCCTGATATTAAAGCAATATTCAGTATACATTTTTGATTATTTGTAAAAAAATATTTTAATTTAAAGTTATGATTTTATTAAACTTTTTGTTTATATAATATTTTTAAAAATTCATTTAAATTTGTAAATTATGATTTAATATTTTTTCTTAATTGTTACATTTTATGAATTCAACCTATTAATTGTTTAATTGTATATTTTAAAGACTTAATTATAAATCACAATTATTTATTTTTATCATTTATTTACATTTACTATTTTATTATGATTTCATTATTTTAAAAATGATTTAAATGTTTACATTTTCATGAGTTCATTAATTAATAGCTCTGTTCATCTACTCACAACCAAGTTTAGGAATTTAACAAAGTCGACTAACAAATGCAGCCACTTTTTAGAAAGGTATCTTTACTGTAGTGGTGCCATTTTTAAATCATAAACCAACTTCCAAGCAGTTTCCTCAACAATTTACATAGATGTGACAGTTTAAGCAAATCCGAGTAGAAAAATGAGGAACAACAAACCCACAAATAGCTTCAACTGAAATACAGACGATCATTTCTCCACGCTCTGTGCGTTTCCACTCACCCACTCTTTCTGCCGTCCGTGTGTGGTGAAGTCATACACCGGGATCTTCACGCTCTTGCCTTGCTTGAGTTTGCGGAGAGTGTTCACCAGCAGGATGAAGTCAAAGGCATCTGGATGGTCAAAGTTGTAATCGTTATTAGCAGCCAGCTTCTGCTGTTCGGCCGTCAGCACCTGCAGGAGAGACGTCACAGCAGGGTTACACCTCAGCTCAGATATCTGCCAGCACCATGCCTTTCTGGTCAGAGGTCAATGCTGCTAACTGAAAGGCTGTAGGTTCAAAACAGACAAGGGCTGATCCATGAAGTCACTGTCCTTGAGCGAGACACAAAACACCAGGTTCCTCTGGATAGCTGCCATTGCAAATTATGCATTGTGAATAACAGTGATTTTAGCACAGGTGCTCGGGGAAAAAATTATTATTGTTGTTACAGATCATAATCAGATCATAATCTTTATCTACTCTGCAAATGTTTGGTGTCCGATTAAAAAAAAATCCATTAAATGAAAATAAGACATTTATAATGTATAAAGTTTTCTATTTCGGTTGCTGTTTTGAATTTCCTATTATTTAATGATGAAAAGAAAAAACGTCTGCAAAAATATGAAGCAGCATTAATAGAAATAAGTAATGTTTATTAAGCAGTACATTTCTTTAGGATCTGGAGACTAGGGCTGTGCAATATGGACAAAATAATCATACTGCAATTTTTTGAACGACTATTGGGATTTTATTTGCGATTTTGGCAACTGTTTTTGCTTTTTCAAACAAGCTTCATTTATATATTTTAAATGTTTTCAGTGCCCAAGAAGTGCATAACAAAACATTATACAATGAAATAACACAATATTAAGTTTAATAAACAAAAATGTAGTAAAATTGTCTTTAAAACAGACAACATAATAAATTAAGATTAACTAACCTCAACTCTAGTTAATAAACATACTGTACACAGTAGTACTAACTGCTTGAAAAACAAAACTGTAATAAATTGTCTTAAAAACAGACAACATGAAAGAAATTAAGATTAACTAATCTCAATTCTAGTTATAACAATAAATAAAAACTAATGTAAATCAAAACCAAAAAACAGATTGCTCTCTTAAAGGTTTTTTGCAAGAAAATACAGCATGTCCACCATTTCTGGTCGTGGCGAAGTATATCACCTGCTTGAGCTCGTGTTCAACCCCCTTATTACATTTCTCATACATTTCGGGAAAAGCAAATCGTGTGAAACGAGTGCGAGATGGCAGCTGGTTTCTTTTGTCAAGTGTTTGTATTAGTCTTTGGAAGCCGTCTTTACTGACGATGTACGCAGGCATCATATCTGTGCATATATGATAGGTAATTGCGTCGGTAATTTCTTTGTGCCGTTTCTGAATAAAAGATTCTGAATAAAAGATTCTGAATAAAAATCTAAATAAATTAACAGATAAAATTGCAGCGGTTTAGAAATTGCATGTGTTTAAATTGCGATTTTTTTTGGGCAATTGCGATTAATTGCAAAACCCTACAGGAGACCGGAGTATTTTTAAAATATATCCAAAAAGAAGGTTTTTATTTTTATTTTATTTATTTATTTTTTACAATTACTGACAAAATTACCATTATTGTAAATTTTGATCAAATAAAATGTAGCATAAAATTATAAATAGCATGAAAGACAAAACATTAACACACTTAAATTAAAATATTAATTAATTAAAAAAAACTAATAATTTTTTAAATCACAAATTAAAGAATAATTTTTTTTTTTACACAAAATGTTAAAATAACCTAAAACATTAAACCACATTAAGTACATTAATTTCAGTCTGAACTGTCTATATGAGCTGCATTTTCAGATGACGTTCCCCAGACAAGAGAACGTCTTAAAATATCTTCATGGAGGGATATATTTTCTGTCTATAGGTTACGAGTTGAATGTTTTCACCACCCTGCATGCAGACACAGTGCCAGTTTGTGGTATTATTACCCCCCCATCCTCTCGTTGGGCACATGGCTAAGGTCAGCTGAACTAAATTTAGGAGGAACATTTACACACAGGTACATGTACACAAACACACTCACAGGCCATTTACTGCTTCAATTGAGCCATTCTGGCTTATCCTATAAATGTAATGATTTTTCTTCAGATATACAACAGCTGACAAAGTGTTTAAACTAGGGCTGTCAAATGATTAAAAGTTTTAATCAAATTAATCAGGATTTTCAGTGGATTAATCATGATTAATCACTATTTGCAACTACACCTGAATCCTAAC